>JBBBDQ010000282.1:840000-932500 GCA_037127315.1 Ascarosepion bandense
TTCGCTGGATACGAATGTTTATCTGTCTTCCTGTCATAAATTCATACTTCACAGAGTTTTCCTTATTTAATAAGATAAACATTCGAGACTGTTCCAATCTCTTCCCCAAATTCTGTTATGAGTCCTCTTTCTTTCTGAACGAGTGACTGGCTCCGATCTTAACAAGAAGATTAAACCATGGGATAGCGATTTTGATCGTCACTGTTGGTTTTATATTCATTGCTATTACAAGATAAATTTAATCTTCATGGCTGGAATCGAGGATGAATTAGTTACTTTTTATCGATATCTACTGCTAAGTACTCAGTAATGCCTCTGCCATGGTTGAGTCATCATTGACTAAAACATAACCTATTGCCTAGGTTTTTCTGGTAAAACTTAACTTCCAGAAGAGTAAATTGTCACGCATTCTAATGCTAACCTCCAGAAGAGTGGTTCAGTTTACCTACTAATGCTAACCCCCAGAAGAGTGGCTAATGTTGCCTTCTAACGTAAAATTCGAGAAAATTGAATCGCTGTGCCTTCTAATGCTAACCTCCAGAAGAGTGGTTTAATTGGCTACTAATGCTAACCTCCAGAAGAGTGGCTAACTTTGCCTTCTAACGTAAAATTCGAGAAAATTGAATCGCCGTGCCTTCTAATGCTAACCTCCAGAAGAATGGCTGATTTTGCCTTTTATCGCTAACCTCCAGAAGAGCGGCTCACTGTGCATTCTAATGCTGCCTTTAGTAAGAGTAACTCGTTGTGCTTTCTAACGCTAACCTCCAGACTGATGGCTCATTGCGTCTTCTCGGTCAAACGTTCTCGATTGATATGAAATGGAAAGATTATATTGAATCCATTTCTAAGTTTGCTGCTAAGAAAGTTTGGTTTCTTGATGTATCTAAACATTTTCAGTACCTTCGATTTGACAACTGATGTAATTGGCCTAAGCTTAGTCGTATTCAAAATTTATTTGATGATGATGTGATCTCTGAGGCTTTTATCTGTCAACCATATCAAGATAAGACTTTAAAAGATTGATAGATTTTGCAATGCTCTTACTGTCTAATTCCCACATCCCTGTCCATAAAGTACAACAGGTAGGATATATGTGTTATAAATCTTGGTTTTCAGATCATAAAAAACGCGTTTTGTTTTATAGAAAGGCACCCAACTAAGAGTAATACAATGTTGTACTGCAGCTAAGTTATTGTTGTTTGATGATAGCTTGTTGTCATGGTATACGAACTCTGTAACTAGGGGATTTTTTGTTGTTGTAAAACTGGGTGTTTTTCTTATCTATTGTCAATGCACTTAATCTTAGAAATGTTAATCTGTAATCCTGTAATGTGCGTTGTGGTGCAGTGGATGTCTGCTCGGAACGAGAAATCGGGGTGCCGAGTTCAAATTCCAGTTGAATTCGTTGCATTCACTTACGCGCAAATGCCCTTGGGAAAGTTATTAATCCGTCTCTTCCCTCAATTTATGGGTTCAATAACAGGAGAGATTGGGTTCTATAGCCTTGGGTGGCAACCAGTCTACCGCAGAAAATAATGGCAACCTACTGTGGAATAATCTTCCGCCCAGTCATTCATATCTCTTTTGAGTCATGATCGCCCAAGCATGTATCACCAATGGCACTTAACACTTAACTAAATGACTGACCTCAAGCGCACGATGAACTTTTGTTATAAATTTTAAAAATGTTGTATTTACTAAAACCTAAGAAGACAGGTTTTAATCATAAGCATAATCATCTTAGAGACCCCTTTCTGCTTTTCATCAGTATGGCTAATGCTAACCACCAAAAGGTTGATTTGTTGCGCCCTCTTGTTCTAACATTCTCGGCTGATATGAAGTGAAAAGCTCTTTCCACTGTCTGTTGCTAGCACACTAAGATAGTTAGTTCACTGTGTTGTGTTAGACAAATTTTATCTCCAGAATTTGTCCTACATATTTATAAAACTAACATTCGTAGATACTTTGAATATTGATGCCACACCTGGTCCGATGGTCTTGATGGATATTTAGGGATTCTTGATAAAATCTAAAAAAGAATCTGAAATATTATTCGTCCTGGCCTGCCATCTCGGCTTCAGTCACCACTAAAATATAGAATCACTATGCTTTTTCTATAAATATTTTTCAAGGTAGACGTTCGGATATACTTTTCACTATATGACCTAAATTTAATGAATTTAAGCGCATTATGAAATTGATGGCAAGGTCTCAACGATTTACATTTGAATTGGCTTGATTTTTTAAATCGTGTCGCCCCAAGCAAGGCATTTTACTGCTACTGTTGAGCAGGGGGTTACATAGGAGGAAAGTTATGAGAAAGAGTGACAGGTTACAGGGGGTGTCAGGAAGAGGGTAAGAGAAGGATGAGAATACTGATAAGAGGGGAGTGGCCGAAGAAAGAAGCATGAGAGAGAGAGAGAGAGAGGATGCATGAGAGAGAGAGGATGCAGATTAGTAAGATAGGAGATGACTATTGACTTTACATTTGAATTCTTGAAAATGGTAGCTGTCGAGAAAGTAAGTAAACGGAAGGAAATTCCACAGGCGGGAAGTGCGAGAAAAGAAGCTGATGGTGTAGAATTTGCGTTTACAATTTATTAGTTTCACAATAAAAGTGTGAGACCTAGTTGCTAATCTTGTGGCTCGAGTAAATTCATATATAGGGGGCACCAGCGAGCTAAGTTCATCGGAGCAGAAGCCGTGAAAGTATGTGTAGAAGAAGCCGTGAAAGTATTTGTATAAATAAACAAGTTTTATGCTAACAGTTTCTTCTCTCGCACTTCTCGCTTGTAGAAATCTCTCCGGGCTTCTTGCTTTCCTGTCAATTTTGATCTTCAAAAATTCGAATGCAATATCAATCGTTATCTACTGTCTTCTTGATTTCTCTTCCATTGTTCTCACTCCATTTGTGGTGCAGTGAATATCGGCTCGGAATTAGAAATTGGGGAGCCGAGTTCAAATACCAGTGGAATTCCTTGCATTCATTTGCGCACAAATGCCGCTGGGAAAAGTATTAATCTGTCTCTTCTCTTCCGTTATTGGTTAAATAACAGGGAAGACTGGGTTAAATAGCCTTGGCTGGCAACCAGTCTATCAGAATGTAATGGCAACTTACTGCGGGATAATTGTCTACCCAGTCAGTCATGTCAGTTTCGAGATATGATCGCCCAAGCGTGTATCACATATGTCACTTAACTGACTGACTGAGTCTTGAGAATAGGACAAAAGCAAATACTCGTTTATTCGTAGAAGAATTAACGTAAAACATTCTAAGATATAACAAGATTCTCAGATGATTTCGGGTATCTTCTCGGTGTAAAAATGAAATTTTTGCCAAGAATAAATTTATCAACAAATTTTTTTATTTAAAAGATGTAATGAACAGAAATACAGATGGCTGCCCAGTCAGCCATGTCTCTTTCGAGACATGATCGCCTAAGCGTGTATTACGTATGGCACTTAACTGACTGAATTTTTTTCTTATTCTGTCACACTCATTAACTCTTTGTGTCTTAGTGGCTTTATTGTCTTGCATAGGGTGGACTGATGTAAAAAAATAAATAAATAGATAAAAAATAAGGTCAATTCAAGGTTTGAGTAGATATTTTGTTATTATTAACATTTTAGAAAGAGAAAAGAAAAGTCTAGTGTAGGGACCGGTCATTATTGAGGACTTTTGAGACGGGAGTGGAGATTTAAAAAAGAGGAATGTTTTTACGCGTACTTTTACACATGCGTATTCATTTTTCGACATTGGGGGATAACAGAATCAAGCAAGTACAAAAATTTAAGTACCTAGGAAGTGTTCTAACAGAAGATGGAAAGTGCGACACGGAGATCCAAAGGCGAATTGGCATAACAAAGGACGCGTTCCAGAAGATGAGCAAAATACTAACACACAGGAAAATCTCAATAGAAATGAAGAAAAGAGTGCTAGACTGCTACGTGATGTCAGTTCTTCAATACGACAGTGAATGCTGAACAATAACATCGAAAATGAGGACAAAACTGGAGGCGGCCGAAATGTGGTTCTACAGAAGGATGATACGGATATCGTGGACTGAGCATGCAAGCAACGAGGAGGTGTTGGAAAGAATTGCAACAAAAAGGAAATTGATGCTGAGCATCAGGAAGAGACAACTGAAGTTCCTGGGACATGCAATGAGGAAGGAGAGTCTGGAGAACCTGATACTGACTGGTCAGATAGAAGGAAGGAGAGACAGAGGAAAGCAGCGGATAACATATTTGCAGGGCCTGATCAGGTGGATGACGGAACGGGGGTTGCCAGGAGCAACAGGAGCAAACATACGAAGAGGCACAATGGATAGGGAGAAGTGGAGAACCATGATCGCCTACGTCCTGAAGGGACAGGGCACATAGAAGAAGAAGAATTCATTTTTCTTATATATCAAAACAGCTCACTGTTCACCTCTTATTTCTCTCTCTTTATCATCTCGCTTTATGAAAAGAAATGAAGCAATTGAAAAAAAAAAGAAAAAAAAAAGAAAAAAAAAGCAATTGAAAAAAAAAAGCAAGAGAGGATAATAAAAATGTACAGATTCTCGATCATTCACAATGTTTCTATTTTTTTTTTCCTTCTTCAGTCAACGCTTGGGTCAGTGTCTTTACTGCCATCCATGGGGTGAAATGAATTTAAAAAAAACAAAAACAGTCAGATATATGGTATGTCACGTCGGAAGAAAAATCAGCGATTTCTTTTTCGAGAAAGAAATCGTAAAGTACTTTATTTGGGTTATGCGTTGTAGTGCACTGGATATCGGCTCGGAACGAGAAATCGGAGAGCCGAATTCGAATTCCAGCTGAATTCATTGCATTCACTTACACACAAATACCCTTGGGAAAGGTATTAATCCGTCTCTTCCCTCCAGTTATGGGTTAAATAACAGGACAGATTGGGTTCCATAACCTTGGTCGACAACCAGCCTACCGCAGAAAGCAATGGAAACCTACTGCGGGATAATCTTCTGCCCAGCCAGTCATGTCTCTTTCGAGACATGATCGCCCATGCGTGTATCACGTATGGCACTTAACTGACTGACTGACTTTATTTGAATGTCAACACATATCCTTAGTTTACAATGTAACACACAATTCTAACAAGAAAGTTGTAAAAGAATGATTTATTCTCTCATTCGTATTTCTTTCGTTATGGGCATTCTTCTTCCTCTTCTTCTTCTATGAGCCTTCTCCTTTCAGGACGTAGGCGATCATGGCCTTCCACGTCTCGCGATCCCTGGTGGCTCTCAGCACGCTTTCACCTGTTAGCCTCAGCAACACCTGTTCTGCCATCCATTCGCACAGGCAAGTCAAGTATGTTACACACTGATTTCCCTTGTCTCTCCTTCCCTCTATCTGTCCTGTTAGTATCAGTTTCTCCGAGCCCTCTTTTCTCAGTGCATCTCCTAGAAACTTCAACTGTCTTTTCCTGATGCTTAGTATTAGTTTCCTTTTCGTTTCCATCCTTTCCGAAACCTCATCATTGCTCACATGCTCAATCCCTGATATCCGCAGCATCCTTCTCTAGAACAACATTCAGTTGCTTCAAGTTTTTCCTTCATCTTTGATGATATTGTCCAGCATTCCCTGCCTTATTGAAGAACTGACATCACACAGCAATCCAGTACTCTCTTCTTTGTTTCCAGTGAAATTTTCCTCTCTTAATACTCTACTTAGCTTCTGGAATGCGTCCTTCGCCATTCCAATTCGCCTTCAGATTTCTGTGTCACAGCTTCCATCTTCTCTTAGAACCCTTCCCAGGTATTTAAATTTTTGAACCTGTTTGATTTTAGTATTCCCGACTTAAATTGGGCATTTTGGGCTGCTCTTTTTGCTGATGACCATGCATTAGGTTTTCTTACAGTTTATTTGTAGTCCTTTCTTGTCACTCTCTTCAGCTACCTTCTTTAGGAGATCTTGTAGTTTCCTTTCCGTATCTGCTATCAGTACTGTATCATCTGCGTACCTTATGTTGTTTAAATTGTAGCTTCGGATTACGAATCCTGGCATAACATCTACGGTCCTCAGAATAGTCTCGCTGTACAAGTTGAAGAGATCCCGTTTTACACCCTTTTTATCTTTGTATATCTGCTGATTTCGTTATCTGTCCGTATGCAGGCGGTTTGCTGCCAGTAGAGATTCTTGATTATTCTTCGGTCTTTCCAAAATATGTCGAGGCTGCCGAGTATCTCCATCAAATTTTTATACGTGATAATATAACACCGTATTTTACCCACGGAACAGAATAGCTGGAAGGAAAAGGAATGATATATATGCTTTGCTCTCGGAAAGAGTTTTACACTACTAATGCATACACAAAATTATATGCATATATTTATACGTGCTCCATGCAGAGAAAATATAACATGTGTGCAATAACAAGTAGAGTGAAAAGTCAACGAAAAAGAAGTGTCAACAGGAACCGGAGCAAATAGGAATTCTCCTATATTTCTACAGAAGCGATATTTAGAATTCCAGAGTCGAGTGGGACAGTTTATTTGTAAGCAATAAGTAATAATAAAAATGGTAGTAGAGGTTCTTAGATGTGTCTTCTATTCTACAACCTGACGCCTTCTGAGATTTGTTCGTTCCAGGTAACACTGTTATTATGGCTGATATTGTGGATGAGGAACCGCACAAAATAATGAACAACAAAACAAATATGGAGATAGAAAAGTAGGTTATATTAAACGTGTTACGTCGGGTAACAGAATGATGTGAAATAATTGGAGTAGATAGACTAAACTATCGCCCGGTTCACACTCCACCCACATCTATTGAACAGGTGAAGAGGCTCATCCCTTGTTCCTAG
Source organism: Ascarosepion bandense (assembly GCA_037127315.1). Classification (NCBI taxonomy): domain Eukaryota; kingdom Metazoa; phylum Mollusca; class Cephalopoda; order Sepiida; family Sepiidae; genus Ascarosepion; species Ascarosepion bandense. The sequence goes on from JBBBDQ010000282.1 coordinate 846,833, forward strand.
TTTAGGATGTGGTTTCCGGTTTTCTCTTTTCCAATCTTTTCACTTTCACGTAGCCCCCTGCACATCAGTGGCGTTACCGCCTTGCTCGGGGTGATATGATTAAAAGAATACAAAACAACGTAATAGTATAAAAGTAGGTGTATTGACAGAAAAAGAGAAGTATTTACAAGAGGTGAGGATTAGTACAATATTTCCTTACTCGACTTCCATCCTCGAGGTATAATGGCTCATTGCAAATTCTTCATTCACCACAAAAACTCGTCTATCATCTCACAATCGTACATATACCACAATACTACATATTCGCAGGGAAACCTAAAAAAAATATTTAAAAAAAGGAGCAATATTTAAAATATGTTTAAAAAATAATGATATGAAAAATGAGAGGGGGAAAGGGATGAATACCCTCCCTAAAAAATAAAATATAACGAAATATTTAAACTTGAATTAAACAAATGTTAGTGTTACGTCGAGTAACAGAATTATGTGAAATCATACAAAACAACGTAATAGTATAAAAGTAGGTGTATTGACAGGAAAGAGAAGTATTTACAAGAGGTGAGGATTAGTAGAATATAGAACAAGGTAATTAGTATACAGGGCCGTCGTAGAGACGTGATAGATTGACTAGTAAATCACTTCTGGCGCAATACGGGAAATACTCGACGGACTCGCTCACTGGACTTCCTTCCTCGAGGTATAATCACTACTATTTTATATAGTGATTCGAATAGTCCATTTCCGTGGAAAGGTGGAGAGCGCCCCAACAGTAATACAATTATTTATTTAAATTCATAATTTCTTTTAAAAATCTTTTTTTTTTCTTTTTAAAATCGATGCCGTAGAAAACACTCAGAAAATTCTCCCAACCCAAGTAATTGTTACTTCGGGTAACAGAATTATGTGAAATAATACAAAACAACGTAATAGTATAAAAGTAGGTGTATTGACAGGAAAGAGAAGTATTTACAAGAGGTGAGGATTAGTAGAATATAGAACAAGGTAATTAGTAGACAGTATCGTCGTAGAGACGTGATAGATTGACTAGTAGAACACTTCCGGTGCAATACCGGAAATACCCGACTAACTCGCTCACTCGACTTAGTGATTCGAATAGTCCATTTCCGTGAAAATGCGGAGAGCGCCCCAACAGAACGTAATATACAAACTTGCACGCAAGTTAGTAAATCCAGGAATACTATTAGTAAGAAAATAAATATGTACAAGTCTTGAAGTGAACTCTTTGGAAATAGTATATCATGTATATTATTCTAGGTGAGTGAAGCTCAGAGCTAGTCTGGTTTCTGGGTAACTTCGGTATCTCTCGGAACTCTCCGATAACTGTAACGGATCTCTACGATTTCTCTCCACTGCCAACTGCAACTGCAACTACTGTTCTCTCTATGGCAGGAGTATATGTACACTCAGTCGAGTCCATTATCATATGCAAAGGAGAGATCCCACAACAGTTAATGATTCCAATAATTTGAAATTTGAATTAATTTTATAATCAATTAGCCCCAAGCAAAGCGACAACGTCAACTAAAACGCTACCGGGACTATAAGGGAATCAAAACACATTAGCTGGAACCGGAAACTTAATATTATTTTTTAATCATTTCACCCTGAGCAAGGCGTTAACGCCACTGATGTGCAGGGGATTACATGAGAGAGTTGAAGTATTAGGTAGGAAGTGAGTGAAGAGAAAGACGAACCAGCTACAGGGGGTGAGAGAGAAAGGGCAATAGAAGGATGTGAACACAGAAGTGAAAACAGTTGCGAAGGTAGAGAAAAAGAACAAGAACCACGAGGTGATGTAGAAAGGGCTGGAGTTAGGTGGATAAGAGATGGGAATTGACTTTGCATTGAAATTCCTGGAGGTTGTAGCCGTCAGGAAAGCAAGTATATGGAAGGGAGTTCTACAGGTGGGAAGTGCGAGAACAGAAGCTGATGGAATAGAATTGTCGCCTACATTTGGTTGATCTAACTGTAAATGGGTGGGACCTTATTGCCAGTCTGGCTGCCCGAATAAATTCTTGTGGAGGGGGGCACCAGTGATCCAAATTCGTCAGAGCAGAAGCCATGAAAATATTTATAGAAGAGACAGAGATTTTTTTCTTTGTATTCTAAACAAGACTACAAGGGATAAACCATTACTCTTGTTCAAAAGAACAGAGAAGATTATGTACCGGACGAGAGGTGAACTCATCTACTACTATTGAAGAAAAACATAACAAAACAAGTAGGAAAAAAAATTAGAGTTTAAACAGAGATGTTACAATTATAGATTTTAGAAGATACCGTGAGCCCATTCATAAACAGGAAACAAGAAAAAAAAACTTCTAATCTCGTTCAAAATACCGGTAAGGAGTGCGAACCGGGCGAGAGACGAACTTATTTCGTGAAGAATTTATCAAATCAATACCGGATTCGTTCATTTTTGATGAAATACACAATTTCGTTGAAACATGTTGTTTGTTTTTGAGGCTTAACGACCTATCAATCCTTATGGGATCATTTTAAGGTCATAACCAGTGATTTTTGGGTAAGGTTATTTTATTTTGACAACGTTTTTCTTTTCACGATTCATTGGGATTTGTTTTTAAGAGCAGGGTCCCCAAGTCCTACCCTTGTTATTTAACCCATAACTGGAGGGAATGGACGGATTAATACCTTTCCCAAGGGTACCAGTGCTTAAGTGAATGCAGGGTATTCAACTGGAATTCGAACTCGGCTCACCAATTTCTCTTTCCGAGCCGATATCCACTGCACCACAACGCACATCAGTCACTATACGCTTACAGCACCTGGTATTCCCAAGCGGTCACCCATCTAAGTACTGACCAGGCTCAACGGTGTTTAACTTCGATGATCGAGCGAGAACCGGTGTATTCAACGTGATAGGCCGTAAGCCTGAAACATGTTGTAAGCTCTTCAGAAAGCCATTAGATGAAAGAATAATGATACCATTAATTTAGATGAATAAAAAATTTCTTCAAAGATTGTAAGGAATATTTTCAAGATACTAATAACTAAAAAAGCTGCACAATTCATAGAAGAGTTTAACTACGCACTGTCGTCGTGTACAAATGTCTACTTTAAATAACGCATTTAAAGTAAAAAAAAAGCTCAGTTTCTAGAAAGGTTTGCTACATGAGAACGTCTGTTCTCAAGATGCAAATGCGACGCAGTAAATATTCATAAAGCAATGCTTAGAAATTCTTCAACAAAAATTACATTTCCTGATTTTTTATTATCAGACTCTCATTCATTTTGCTTTGTGAAATTCGCGTTGTCCGCTTTACAACTTCCATCAATTTATGGATAAAGCAAAATCTAACGGGAAACTCATGAAATAAAGAATGGAGTCTTTTTTTTTTTTGTTTTTGGAATATCCTTTTACCTGAAAGATGGCCTAGAGCCAAACAAGGGAAAGTATTTTAATGTATAATGAGGATATGAATTTATATAAATAAAATATTTTGTTAAAATGGCTGGATATGATTTGCATTAACTAAATAAGAAATCGATATAGGGTCATAGAAATCCGACGATTATGATCTATGTTCTAAAGATTAGTACAGAACATTTTAGCAGCATTTTTGTTGTAAAAAAACACATTGATTTGGAAACTCTTACAAAAATCAAATAATTGTCTGATTTTAATGGAACTTTCAGGACTTCAATATTTGTCTATACTTTTGAGATTAGGTATTGTAATTATTTACGCAATACAGATTGCTCGGACTGTTGTTTTCATCTTTGTTGCTATATTCACAACTTTTCAACCGTTCTACGCTCTGACCTTCGTCAGTTGATTGGAACTTTGAACTGAACCCTTTATTTCATTCAAAATGTATAAAAGCTTTGGTTGGATCCCGTGACTTGACCCAAAGTGTTGAAAATTCAGTACCTGGACACAAACGAGGTGGACAAAAAACTCAGGGAGATAACTGATATATATGGAAGAGGCATGGTTCATGAAACTAAAACAATCTACCCAGGTGAACGAGTCTGGTCGAGTGCCACTGCTATCCACCTCGAGGTCCTTGAAAAAAACCCAGCGGAGTATCTGTAATGTGATCGATTCCGACTTGGCAGCTCAGATAGTGTCACTTTTTCACCGGCCTAAAGTAGCTTCCTTGTGTTTCTTCTACAAATACTTTCACGGCTTCTGCTCCGATGAACTTAGCTCACTGGTGCTCCCTATGTATGAATTTACTCGAGCTACTAGATTAGCATCTGGGTCCCACCATTTTACAGTAAAAAACAATAAAATGTAACTGTAACTTCTACTCCACCAACTTCTTTTCTCGCACTTCTAGCTTGTGGAATTCCCTTCCGTATACTTGCTTCCTCGACAGCTACAATCTTCAAGAATTTAAGTGTAAGGTCAATTGTCTTCTCCTATCTCACTGACTCGCATCCTTTCTCTCATGCTCTTTTCTCCGTTCACTCCACTATCATCACACCAGTATTCTCATCCTTCTCTTACCCACTTCCTGACACCCTCTATACCCTGTCCCTCTTTATCATCACTTTCCTCTTATGTAACACCCCGCGCACCAGGCAATAAAAATGCCTTGCTTGGGACGAAATGATTAAAAAAAAAGGTTCGAAATTCCTTTCAGAATTTATTCACATATGAATTTTAGAAATGTTTCTTTTTTTAAAATATATTGGGAAAACAACAAAAGTTTTGGCGATTTGCAAAATAAATCTCCCTCTGCCCATTCAATTTAAATTGGTTACTGAAATATAAAAAAAGTATTTTGTTTATTGAAAATATTCAATTGAATCTATTAGCTTTTAATTAAGACTAAAATAAAAGCTCCAATAATATTTATTTCATTTTAAAAAAATAATTTTAAACTTTATGTTTCGTGATTTTTGGGAAGTACCGAGAATAGAATACAATAATGGCTCAAAGAATGGGTAGGAATGAATAATTTATTTGTCTGAATCCTGGAAAAAGCCACATCAGCTTTAAAGAATAAATGGGGTGATGACTGCACTTGGGTTTTGTTGAAGCTTATAATCTATATTTAGTCGTATATACACAGGCAAGCGTCCGCTCCTTTTGGTGTCGACTGCCATAATAGTTAATTGTAATGTTAACCTTAAAAGAAAATGACCGCCATTGACATCGCCGCTCCTAAAACTGACCGAGACTTCCTCTGAATCCTCCAGCTCTCCCGGTCATTTACTGGCTGTTGCCGCTACCAGGTCGTCGTGAGGGTAGCAATCGGGAGAGAAACTCTGCCTGTCCATTGTCAGATTTGATATTTCGACTTCGTCATCGCGCCTGGTTTCGTTTTCCTGATTTTTATTAAGTCCCCCACCATTTTTTTCTGCCGAGTTGCGCCTGGCCGTTAATAATTAGAATATATTGGGTATCACAGATTTTTCCAAAACATTTTTAATTTTTCTCATTTATTTGTTTGTTTGTTCTAATTTCATATTAATGTTTCTCTTTTTTCTTTCTTTTTCTTTTTATAATCGTGTCGTCCCAAGCAAGGCATTTTACTGCCACTGTTGAACAGGGCGTTACATAGGAGGAAAGTTATGAGAAAGAGTAACAGGTTACAGGGGGTGTCAGAAAGAGGGTAGGAGAAGGATGAGAATACTGCTGAGAGTGGAGTGGACGAAGAAAGAAGCATGGGAGAGAGAGAGAAAGAGAGAGAGGAAGCAAGTTAGTGAGATAGTAGATGACTATTGACTTTACATTTGAATTCTTGAAGGCTGTAGCTGTGTGGAAAGCAAGTAAACGGAAGGGAGTTCCACAGGCGGGAAGTGCGAGAGAACAAACTGAAGGAGTCGAATTTGCGTTAACAATTCATTGGTTTCACAGTAAAAGAGTGAGATCTAGTTTCTAATCTTGTGGCTCGAGTAAATTCATATATAGGGGGTACCAGTGAGCTAAGTTCATCTGAGCAGAAGCCATGGAAGTGTTGTATAAGAGACACAGAGAAGCCACATTACACCGGTGAGAAATTGACTGTATCCAAGCTGCCAAGTCGGGATCAAGCACATTACAGATTCTCCATTGGATTTTCTTTCATACTCATTAACAACTTGTGTCCTAGTGGATTTAATGCTTTGCCTGGGGTAAAATGATTAAAAGATACTCATGTTCAAAACAATACAAACCCCAAGACCCACTCAAGAGATATCATTGCTAAATGAGGCGTGTTGTATGAAAGTTGCCAGTGGATGTAGAAAGAGAGAGAGAGAGAGAGAGAGAGAGAGAGAGATACGAAGATACAGTGTCTAGATATTGATTGACCAAGTAGGTAGCAGGTGAGACTGAGAAGAAAGGACTAAATATAAACTACAAGAAAATTGAACACGTGGTTATCAGCAATAAAAGAAGCCCAAAATGCAAATTAGATGTCGAGATACTAAAATCAATGAAATTCAGAAATTTAAATACCTGGAAAGTGTTCCAACAGAAGACGGAAAATGCGATACAGAGATCCGAAGGCGAATTGGCATTGCCAAGGATGTATTCCAGAAGCTGAGTAGAGTTTTCAGAAACAAGAATATTTCGCTGAAAACAAAGAAAAGATTACTGGATTGTTATGTGATGTCTGTTCTTATGGATCGAGCATGTGTGCAATGATGAGGTTTTGGAAATGATAAAAAAGAAAGGGGAAATTAATACTGAGCATCAGGAAGAGATAGCTGGAGTTCCTGGGGCATGCAATGAGGAAAGAGGGCTTGGAGAACCTGATACTAACAGGCCAGATAGAGGGAAAAAGAAACAGGGGAAAGCAGCAGATAACATATTTGAAGGACCTAATCAGGTGGATGATGGAACAAGGGTTGCATGTTGTAACAGGAGAAGGCGTGCTAAGAGCCACAAGGGATAGGGAGACGTGGAAGACCATGATCGCCTACGTCCTGAAAGGACAGTGCACATAGAAGAAGAAGAAGTACTTCAGTATAACAGCGAATGCTAGACAATGGTATCAAGGACAAAAGAAAGACTTGAAGCAACCGAAATGTGGTTCTACAGAAGGATGCTGAGGATACCATGGACGGAACACGTGAGCAATGATGAGGGACTGAATGGGATGGACGCATGAAGGAAACTGAAGTTTAACATTAGGAAAAAAAGGCTGAAGTGTTTGGAATATGTAATGAGGACAATAATGCGGATGTGTACTGTGGTGCAGTGGATATCGGCTCGGAACGAGAAATCGGGGAGCCGAGTTCGAATTCCAGTTGAATTCATTGCTTTCACTTACGCGCAAATACCATTGGGAAACGTATTAATCTGTCTCTTCCTTCCAGTTATGGGTTAAATAACAGGACAGATTGGGTTCTATAGTCTTGGTTGGCAACAAGTCTATCGCAGAAAGCAATGGCAACCTACTGCGGGATAATCTTCTGCCCAGTCAGTCATGTCTCGAAAGAGACATGATCGCCCAAGCGTGTATCACGTATGGTACTTAACTGATTGAATGAGAACAAATACCTTTGGGAAAGATATTAATCCGTCTCTTCTCTAACGTAGAAAGAAAAGGCAAACTACTGAGGGATAATCTTCTGCCTAGTCAGTCATGTCTCTTTCAAGTATGGCACCTGAGTAACTAATGAGAAAGAAGTGCTTGGAGGACCTGATCCTTACGATGCAAGGGAAAGCAACGTATGACATACTTGATGGATTTGAGCAGATGGATGCTGGATCGGGGATTGAGTGGCATAAGAGAAGAATGAGTATTAATAGCGACAAGATTTTGGAGAGGATGAAAACGAAAACGAAACATACTTAATATTAGTTTCTGGGACACGTAATGAGGAAAGACGGCTTTGAGAATCTGATACACACAAGATAGATAGAAGGAAAGAAAGACAGGGAAAGAAACCGGTGACATACTTGACGAGCTTGAGTAAGTAGATCGCAGGGCAGGGTTTGGGAGAGGTGTCATTAGAAAAGGTGTTAAGAGCTACAAAGGGTATAGGAATGTGGAGAGCCATGATCGACTACTCCCCGAAGAGACAAGACACATAAAAGAAGTTATTTGTAGGATTTTGGAAGCATCTAAGCAGATATCTGTCCCACAAAGTAAAGATTCTTGAGATGAAAATTTCTAAGTAGTCAGTCAGTTAAGTACCATGCGTGATACACGCTTGGGCGATCATGTTTAGAAAATGACATGACTGAATCGGCAGAAGATTTTACCACAGTAAATTGTCATTACTTTCAGCGGTAGACTGATTGCCAACGAAGACTATATTACTCAATTTCTTCTACTATTTAATCCATAGCTGGGAGAAGAAGTGGCGGACTAATACTTTTTTCAATAATTTTTGGGCTTAAGTGAATTCAATTAATTCAACCAGGATTCGAACTCGGCTCTCTGATTTGTTGTTCCAAACCGATATCTTCAGCACTACAACACATATTTCTCAGCAAAATATTCTTATTAATGGAATACGTAGGTAATAAAAGTGATAACGATTTAGAACCGTAAAAAAGCAGAGAGGTGAAAGAGAGGGGAGCTAACAAATCAGTCTCGAAATCCAATGCCATTTTAGGAACAAAATCCTACAGCAACAACTTTCACAAGACACCGTGTCTTGTTAATTACGAGTTCTCCCTTTTGCTGTTCTTAGCATGCGGCATCTTACAAGGACAAGTTTCAGTGTTGCTGTATGGGACACCCAGTGAGGATCGAATTCATTACTCAGTTGTAATTATGCTAGCAAGACAAGCTTATTAACCACTAGCACTATAGCCCGGCGTTGCTCAGGTGTAATGAAAGCTTTAAAAGTAATCCATGGTCCTGGAGCTCAGACTCCGCCTAAAGAATATTTGAAATACTAAAATAATTGCGACAATTTACCAATCGCACCTAGCATAATATATATATATATATATATATATATATATATATATATATATATACTACCAGTATAGCCAGGCGTTGTTCGCGTGTAATGAAAGCTTTAAAACTAATCCATGGTCCTGAAACTCAGACTCTCTGGACGTTGGCACGAAAGACTAAAAAGCAATCGTTGTTTCCAGTTAAAGCGAAACCATAGACTGAAAGAAAAATGAATGGATGTAAGTCAAATTTTTGATTTCCTGATATCGATATCAAATAAGATTTTTTTGTCGTAAACTGAATTTTAAAGTCCTCTGAGCAAATGGTATCATGGCTGAGACTAAGAACTACAATTATATCTACTTAGAACCAAACCCGAAGCAAAAACCTTGAAACTTCTGAATATCGTTTCTTATGTCTATGTGTGTATGAAATTTGATTAAAATCGGACCACTCCTTCTATAACCCGATTTTTTCGATTATCGATTTTCGATATTTATCGGGTGTACCTCGACACAAAACCTAGCTAAGAACACTTGCAGACGCTTATAGTACAATTCTGTAAATTTTCAAGAAAATCGGTTCAGCCGTTTCGGTGTCTATAGGTAACGGATACACACACACACACAGAGACAAAGTTCCATTTATAAATAAGTTTATATATATATATATATATATATATATATATATATATATAAGAATTGATAGAATACCAGCAGTTCGTAGTGTTTACTTTTTAAAATGCACTAGATACGAAGTTGAGTTTTATTTTTATTATTGGAATTCATAATAAAAACATTTTTTCACAAAACCAAGCTAAGAGCACAAAACTCGCACTCGCAAAAAGATGCTTATAGTACAACTGTGTATTTCAAGAAAATCACTTCAGCCGTTTCGGAGTCTATAGGTAACGGATACACACACACACACACACTTTCTCTCTCTCTATTTATAGGTTATTATTATCGAGTAGCTACACCCTACCCATTCTATGTTGCACACAAAGCCTCTCCTGCTGATGTTAACTTTTCTGTCCCTCACCAGCAAAGAAATTTGTAAAATAAGAACAAGTTTTTTTTGTTTTTTTTCTGAGAGGAGTGTTACAGTAGTTACATTATTTGGCCTATTGTTCTCATCTTTGTTGCTATTTTTACGACGTTTCGGTCGTTGTACGCCCCGGTCTTCCTCAGGTCCTTCAGCGATTGTAATACAATATATTCGGTTCGAAATTCCTAACACCTGAAGAAGGCTGGAGCGTACAACGACCAAAACGTCGTACAAATGGCAAAAAAAGACGAGGACAAGAATCCGACTAATGTAAATACAGTTTTTTTTTTGTTTTTAATTATTTTTTATAAAATATATCTTCATATAATTTATTTTTTACTAAAGCAAATCGACATTCTAAAAAAATTAATAGAAGTATACTTTAATAACTCACGATTTAAAATATTCATTAAATTACTTTTATTTGATTATAAATTTTCTGTTTTTCTAGTACTAAGTTGTCTTGCTCTGTAGTTATCCTGGTGCTCAGTCGACGGGGTTTAGTTGGTGATGTTGAGTTGTCCTGTACCCCGTAACTCTTGAGACCTTGCGTTACGGAATGCAGATTCTAGGGCCAGAATTGACAGTGATTGGTGAGAATACCCATGGGCGTGTTATTTTGACAGTGATAGATTTTCTTTTTCTGGGTTTTCGATAGAAGTCTAAAACTGCACGAATTCAACAGAGAGAAGCAAGAATTTCGAAGCGTCAATACGTTTCCCAGATTGAGGTTCGAGAGACAGTCTAAGACCACACGTGGAGGGATTCTGTGCCAACGTGCGATATGCGTTCCTTTGAAGTCTTTCCTCCCGCTGCTTTGTAGAATCTAATCTGCTACGTCTGTACTTCTCTAAAAAAGAAAAAAAAAACACTAAAAAAAAATCTTTTTTCGTTAATACCATCACTGTGGTAGGATGTGCGTTGTGGTACAGTGGATATCGGCTCGGAACGAGAAACCGGGGAGCCGAGTTCGAATTCTAGTTGAATCCATTGCATTCACTTACGCACAAATACCCTTGGGAAAGGTAATAATCCGTCTCTTCCCTCCAGTTATGGGTTAAATAGCAGGACAGATTGGGTTCTATAGCCTTGGTCGGTAACCAGTCTACCGCAGAAAGCAATGGCAACCTCCTGCGGGATAATCTTCTGCTCAGTCAGTCATGTCTCGAAAAAGACAAGATCGCCCAAGCGTGTTTCACGTATGGCACTTAACTAACTGACTGACTTACATCTCTGTGGTAGCGTTGGGATCCAGAAATGACACGAAATGCTACAAATATTCCAGACTACACTACCGGCCATAATTATTAGGTGAACCCAGTCCTTAAAAAAAATATGTATTTCATACAATTTTTTAGTATTTATTGCTAAGTGAATAATTGTACATGAAAATAGAATGGTTCATTCGTTAATACTGCACAATAACATGTGCATCAAATGAATTTATAAATATTTAATAATTATCTATATTGCAGTTTCATCAATGAAACAATGAAGAAAATGTAAGTTGAATCGGACCAGTTCATCTTTGCCTTGTAAAGTTTTACAAAGTACTAAAAGAAGCATTCTAGTTTCATATGCTGGACAAGACCATCAAGAATGAAGAAAAAACTTAAAGCAACTGAAATGTGGTTCTACAGAAGGATGCTGTGAATATCATGGATCGAGCATGTGAGCAATGATGACGTCTTGGAAATGATGGAAACAAAAAGGAAATTAATACACGCAATGAGGAAAGAAGGCCTGAAGAACCTGATACCAGCAGGCCTGATAGAGGGAAGGAGAGACAGAGGAAAGCAACGGATAACATATTTGAAGGACCTAATCAGGTGGATGACAGAACGAGGATTGCACGGTGTAACAGGAGAAGGCGTGCTCAGAGCCACGAGGGATAAGGAAACGTGGAAAGCCATGATCGCCTACGTCCTGAAGGGACAGGATACATAGAAGAAGAAGTGTGCGTTAAACTAAAATATATTGTAGAGGAAATAATTTTCAAACCCTGGCAAAACCCAATGGTTTGAATGCTTTCAAAACAGGCACTCCCTCATTACCATGAAATTTTGTATAATTCTGCTTATTTTTAGTTTACCTTCGTGGTGTAATAGCAAAATTATCTCGCTAGAACCTATTATAACTGAATAGTAAGTGCGATCCTCACTGGCTATCGATTACTTTTGACGTTATGCCACGTCTAAGCAGTTCTTAGAAAATCAGCTATTTTTCTTCTGTTTAGTTAAACATTTTTTTTATCTTTTCATTCCATCACTTTATTCATTGAAGCTGTCATATCTTCTCTTCCTTAGCTTTTCTTATTGTGTACGTATTACTTTTCTTTTGTTTTTCAGCCCTATGATAACTGCTTCCACTTTAATTTACGGAAAACGGACCAAGGTCAAGGTGCAAACGTTGACATAGAGACACGCCAGACAGGCAGGTAGCTTTGGTGATCATCTTTCAAAAGACGTACAACTCACTGGGCAGAAGATTTTTTCCGCAGTAGTTTGCCATTACATTTTACTGTAGACTGGTTGCCAACCAAAGCTATAGAAACCATTTTCTCCTGCTAATTAACCCATAGCTGGGGAAGGATAGACGGATTAATACCTTTCCCAAGAGTATTTGCTCGTATGTGAATGCAACGAGTTCAACTGAAATTCGAAATCGGCTCGTCGATTTCTCGTTACAAGCCGATATCCACTGCACCTTAAAGGTCATAACATTTTAAAAAAAATAATATGTTTAGAAGAAAAGGAGATTTTTAAAAAATTTTCTCTCTGAATTTATGAGAGTTATCATTAATTAACACAACGAATTCAACCGAAATTCAAAAGATATTAGTCTGTCGCTTCTCCGTTCAGCTACGGGTTAAATAACATGTTCTATATCCATGCTAGGCAATCAGTCTACCGCAGAAAGTAACGTTAATCTACTGTGGGAAAATCTTCTGCATGCCTCTTTTGAGACATGATTACCCAAGCGTGTATCATATATGGTACTTAACTGACTGACCATTATTTATATTGTTTATATGCGAATTTTTATGTTGCTTTAAATTATTTCTTAATCTCGGATGATATTTTCCAACATTCACTTCCATGTAGAAGAACCGATATTTCATAAGAGTTAAGAAATCTTTTCTTCATTTCTGATGAAAATTTCCTGTTTCTTTGGCTTAGAAAATTTCAAGCGTTTTGTCTACTGGTAACGAAATGCTAATCTCTAATTTTGAAGACGTTCTTGCCTTCTGGTAGTTTAGACTATTTAAAAAAAGCAAAATCACTTCGTATCACATATGTTTTGTTTTAATATTTCCCTTTTAGATATTTATTTATTTTTCTCAACAGTTTCTAAAAGAAATAGATCAATGTTTACTTTGAAAATGTTTTGTTTTTTCTTAATGTAAAATATTGGATAACGTTCTATTTTTAACCCTTTCTCACTTACTTGTTGCTCTGTTTCTCTTGGTCCGTTTTCCTAAACTAAGCAGTGACCGATGAAGTTATCTAAAGCAACTCAGTGAAGAAAAAATTACGAATATTCAAAGAAAATTTCAAACTTTTTTCTGTCTACTGATAACGAAATGCTACACCGAGGAACTGACATTATCTTCATCTACATGACTAGTCATTTTAACTTAAGCACATATTTAAAATTTATTCTATCTCTCACCCGCTCCTATTTTTAAAGGGATAAAAATTAAACCTACAAATGGCCGAAGAACTCTTAAGGAGTCAACGGCCAGTTAACTAGAGGTGATGTCTCAATAAATCACCGTGGAGAAGGCAACGGGATACCACTCCACTATCTACTCCGCGTACAATCATGGCTAAGAGGCCTACGTCCTGAAAGGACAAGGCACATAGAAGAAGGAGAAAAATACTTTGTTTAGCTTTTCGAAGACATAATTCGCTATGATAATGCGCCTTCGTATTTCGAGTTTAAACTTCTAGTCATGTTTTAAAACACTTCCTAGATATTTAAATTGTTGTATTTGTTTGATTTTGATAACTCCAATTCGCAATTCACTTTTTGGGCCGTTACTTTTTCTAACAAGCATATATTTTATTTTCTTCTAATTGATGTTTAGTCCTTTTTTCTCGCTTTGCTTCACTACCTTTTGATTCCTGTAGTTTCCTTTCTATAACTGCTATCAACAACCATCACTGTCTCATTTGCATATATTATGCTAAGATAGTAGCCACCAATAACCTCGCCTGTGTATTACAGGCTGAAATGCAATTGGCCCATCATGACATTGTGATTAATGATACATTTTTTTCCATTCCTAAAGAGTATGATTATATCCACGTAATCCTTAGCGCTGTGATGCAGTGGATATTGGCACGGAACGAGAGCTCGGAGGGCCGAGTTCGAATTCCAGTTGAATTTGTTACATTCACTGACGCACAAATAGCTTTGGGAAAGGTATGAATCTCTCGCTCCAGCTATGGTTTAAATAATAGGAGAGATTGGGTTCTATAGCCTTGGTTGGCAATCAGTCTACTGTAGAAAAATAATGGCAATCTAATGCGGGAAAATTCGTTGCATTCACTTACGCGCAAATACCTTTGAAAAAGTATTAATTCGTCACATCTCCGTTAAGGTATGGGTTAAATAGTAGGACAGATTGGGTTGTATAGCCTAGGCTGGCAATCAGTCTAGGGCAGAAAGTAATAGCAACATAATGCGGGAAAATTCCTTGCATTCACTTACGCGCGAATACCCTTAGTAAAGCTATTAATTTGTCCTTTTCCCTCTAGCTATGGTTTAAATAGTAGGACAGATTAGGTTCTATAGCCTTGGTTGGCAATAAGTTTACCTACTGCGGGAAAATCTTTTGCTCGGTTAGACATGTTTTTTTTTCGAGACATGACCGCCCAAGCGTGTATCACGTATAACTAACTGAATCCTTATCGTACGGAAAATGTTTTAACTCATCTGTTTCCAAAACTTACACGTAAATAGCTTATGTTCATCCATGTCACGGCAACGTTTTGACTGTCATGTCTTTCGGCCTTCATCAGAAAAGGTGTGAGTAATAATTGAGTAGTACTAAATAAAAAATGTCTACGGCTAGATCGTGTTGAATACACCGGTTCCCGTCCGATCACCGAAGTTAGGCAACATCGAGACGGGTCAGTACTTAAATGGGTGGCCATTTGGTAATACCAGGTGCTGTAAACGTAAGGACCAAGAATGGTCCACCGGTCCTCCAGGTTTGGGGTTGGGTGCAGGGCTAACAACCCTGTCCTATAAAAAACAGTTTGCTACAGTAACAGCAACAAAAAGTTGCTGCCCTATGCACCATTGGATGTGATGGATAAATGATGATGATGAAATAAGAAATTTGAATTTCTTTGAATGTTGCTCGAATCGACAAGCACCTGATAAAAGCTGGAAGGCATAAAATCCGAAATGAAGAAAACCATTCTGTCTCAACAAGTCTAAAGTCAACAAAGACAGCTCAAATCCTGTCTGTCGCTTATGCCATAAGTTTGATGAAATTGTTTATAGTAATAGTAAAGAAAAATACATTATTATATATAACAGGTTAGAACAATATATTCATTGACATATCTGCTTGAACTATCTTACTGAAGTCTCGGATGTAGAGTACAGACACAACACGAATGATGTCACAAATGGTGATGGTGTGACTTTACTGTGGAATTTCCCAATCCTCATAAACGGGAAAGATTGAGGCAAATAAACCACTCAATTAAGTGCCATACGTGATACACGCTTTTGTGGAGGGATTATGTCTCGAAAGAAACATGACTGACTGGGCAGAAGAGTATCCCGCAGTAAGTTGCCTTGCTTTCTGCGGTAGACTAGTTGCTAGCCAAGGCATTTAGAAAAAATATCTAACCTAGCAAAAGATTTTCCTCCAGTAGGTAAACTGATTGCCAACCAAGGCTATAGAACCCAATCTGTCCTACTATTTAAACCATAATAGGAGGAAGAAAAAGGATAAATTAATAACTTTACTAAGAGTATTCGCGCGTAAGTGAAATCAAAAAATTTTCCCGTATTAGGTTGCCATTACTTTCTAAAGTAGACTGATTGCCAACCAAGGTTATAGAACCCAATATGTCCTATTATTTAACCCATAAATAATAGGACAGAAAGAGGAGGGAAGAGGCGGATTAATACCTTTCCCAAGGGTGTTTATGCGTAAATGAATGCAAGGAATTCAACTGGAATTCGAACTCGGCACCCTGATTTGTTGTTCCGAGTCGATATCCACTGCAACACAGCGCACATCCACAATAAACCAGACATAGTCATAAAAGATTTAAAAAAAGAACCTGTCAATTTATTGACATGACTTTCGTACAAGATTGCAATGTTCCTTAAAAAAGAATTTAAAAAACCGTCAAATTAGAAACATCTGCAATTTTTTTTAAAAATGTTAAAACTGAAAACTACGATTATCCCTGTTATCATAGGGACATTGGTTATGATAAAGAGTGATACTTAATATCATGTGGATAAGATTCCTGGGACACGCCAGCATCTCAGAGCTACAAAAGATTATTTTGGGCGGAACTGCTCATATCATCCACAAAACCCTCTCTATATAAAAGAAGTGACTTAATTGTGCATACATAATTCTCCCGTAGCGCCATTTTTACTCTGAGACCCCGGCGGGGATTTGGTAATCAGGCACTTAAATTTGCTCTGCGACGGGATAATACCGCACAATAATAATAATAATAATAATACCACACAACAACAATAACAATAATCATAATCATAATAATAAAAACTAGCAGTATAGCCCGGCGTTGCTCGGGTGTAATGAAAGCTTTCAAACTAATCCATGGATCTGGAGCTTAGACTCAGCCTAAAGAATATTTGTGTGAAATTTGGTGAGAATCGGATAAAAATTATGGATTTGTATAAAGAACATACAGACAGATAAACAGACACACTCACAAACATCTTGCCTTATATATATATATATATATATATATATATATATATATATATATATAAGTGAATATATATATATATATATATATATATTATCGATTTTCTGCACTATTGTAAGAACTGCAATCTTGAAACTTCTGAATATCGTTTCTTATGTCTTTGTCTATGAGTGTATCAAATTTGATTCAAATCGGACCACTCCTTCTATAACCCGATTTTTTCGATTATCGCTTTTCGATATTTATCTGGGGTACCTCGACACAAAACCTAGCTAAAAACACTTGCAGACGCTTATAGTACAATTCTGTAAATTTTCAAGAAAATCGGTTCAGCCGTTTCGGTGTCTATAGGTAACGGATATACACACACACACACACACAGACAGACACACACACACACAGACAAAGTTCTATTTATAAATAAGTTTATATATATATATATATATATATATATATATATATATATATAAGAATTGATAGAATACCAGCAGTTCGTAGTGTTTACTTTTTAAAATGCACTAGATACGAAGTTGAGTATTATTTTTATTATTGGAATTCATAATAAAAACATTTTTTCATCGCTACAGAAGAGCTGCCGTGTTTCGATAAAAAATATTACGACCAATATATGTGTTTCCGTACTTGCGTGTAAGTGTGTGTAATGAAAGGGGATGTATTTCATATTCATTAAACTGACAGATTTTTATCACTCAAACGATATTTATTAGCAGATATTCGTATTTGAGTAAAAAAAAAATCTCGAATATTCAGGCGGGTAGACGATAATAAATAAATATACAGTTTAATAAATAACGGAATGTCTGCTCAAATACGAATATCCACTAAACCTAATGTTTAGGTCAATAATATATGAGTAATGACGAGGCTTTAATAAAAGTGAAATGGTTCTGCCTTTCTTAGGGTAAAATTATTATGAAAAAAAAAGTGTTATAGGAATGTGTGTTGACGTCATTTATGTGTAGGTTGATGAAATGTAGCGAGATGGTGCAATAATTTTTTTCGTTAGTGTGTGTGTGTGTGTGTGTGTGTGTGTGTGTGTGTGTGTCTGTGTGTAGCCACAACATCTGCACACAAACTGATGAACAAACAATGAACAATAAGACACAATTTCAACACAACAATGAAGAATATATATATATATATATATATTCAGGCGTTTCTGTCTGATTTACAAAATAGGTTTTTGATATCTTTAGAGGCTATCCTGTTATCTGTATCGAAAAAGCTCTGTTAAAAGTATTGAAAATAGATCACTTATATACATGAGATAATGAATGTATAAATCATATATAGGTGTACGTGTGTGTGTGTGTGTGTGTGTGTGTGTGTGTGTGTGTGTGTGTGTGTGTGTGTGAAGGAAAGAGACTGGGTGAGTGAGTGAGAAAGAAATTTATAATGTTCCGGCAGACAGCACCTTGACATTCGTCATCCATCTCAATAAGCCCAATATTCTTCTTCTATGTGCCTTGTCCTTTCAGGACGTAGGCGATCATAGCTCTCCACGACTCCCTATCCATTGTGGCTCTTAGTACGCTTTCTTCTGTTACACCACGCAATCCTAGTTCTGTCATCCACCTGCTCAGTCTCTTCAAATATGCTATCCACTGCCTTCCCCTGTCTCTCTTTCCCTCTATCTGGCCTGTTAGTATCAGGTTCTCCAAGCCCTCTTTCCTCATTACATGTCCCAGGAACGTCACCTGTCTCTTCCTGATGCTCAGTATTAATTTCATTTTCATTTTCACTCTTTCCAAAACCTCATCATTGCTCACATACTCGGTCCATGATATCCGCAACATCCTTCTGTAGAACCATATTTCAATTGCTTCAAGTTTTTTCTTAATCTTTGTTGAGATTGTCCAACATTCACTGCCATATTGAAGAACTGACATGACTAGAAATTTTCTGGGATCCCCTACCATGAGATAAAGGTGACAAAATATAAATATGAGGTCGGAAAAAGTTAAGGGTTGCTTTAGTGAGCTACAAAGATGTCTTTGAAGCAATAAGAATTTCAAAGAAGACCCAAAACAAAAAAATAGACAAAAAAAAAAAAGAAAAAAGAAAAGTAATTAAAAAAGTGTAAATAAAGGTCCAGTTTATACTTAAGTCGAAAAGGGAGAAATAGGTCAAGCAAACGCAAGAAAAAGGTAGACATATACCAGGATTACATTAGAGTTTAAACAAAAAGGCACACATGAAAACTTAAGTCTGATTTACACGAGGTTAAGAAAGATAAACATAGGTTCGGTTTTTATATGGGTTAAAAAGTTAGGCATAGAAAAAAAGAGCAAACACTTTCTTTAAAGTTTCGTCATTACTCATATATTACTGACCTAAACATTAGATTTAGTGGATATTCGTAAGAGTCGCCTAACGCAGCAAGTCTAGCCTTATACTAAAACCTGAATGATATCTCCCGCGAGGGTAATTGATAACAAGCTTGACTGACAAGTGGTCATTTTCCAGAATTGCTGCCAATTTTTTTTTTGTCATACCTTTTACAGTGAAACCGATGAAATGTAACCGTAATTTGTACTCCAACAGCTTCTTTTCTCGCACTTCCCGCCTATGGAATTCCCTTCGGCATACTTGCTTCCCCGACGGCTACAACCTCCAGGAGTTTAAATGTAAGGTCAATAGACACCTCCTAACACACTCGAATCCATTCTCTCAAACACTCTTCCTCTGTACCTCCTTACTCGTCTATCACCCTTCTTCTGACATTTCCTATATCCAATCGCTCTATGTAACCCCCTGCGCTATAGTGACAGTGGAATGCCTTGCTTGGGGTGAAATGATTAAAAAAAAAGACCTATCGTCAGGAGTAAATAACTGAGTCATCTCACCGTATGATAACAGTCAATAATCTTGAGTAGCAAAACTTTCTTAATGAATAGGAACTTCCCTGTCTCATAATTGTGACCTTTTTCCCCAATATAAATTTAGTAAGTGACTATTAACATCTACGCCATGGACGAATGAAAAGAAACAATAGCAATTCGAAGGTTTAAGGATGCTGAGGATACCACGACGAGGTGTTGGAAAGGATGCAAACGAGAAGAAAACTGATAATAAATATTAGGAAGAGACAAATGAGATTCCTGGGACACGTAATGAGGAAGGAGGGCCTGGAGAACTTGATACACACAGGTTGGATAAATGGAAGAAGAGACAGGGGAAATCAGCGCGATATGTACTTGTTAGGTCTGAGCAAATGGTTGACGAAGCGGGGCTTGGAAGAGATACCAAGAGAAAAGTTAGAAAGCGACAAGAGACAGAGCCAACTGGAAATCCATGATCGTCTACGTCCTGAAAGGACACGGCACATGAAGAAGATGATCCAAGGGTAGATAATCTAGAATAAATTATTGACTTAGAATAAGGAATATATTAATCCTTATTAAAAGCCTTTGACAAAGTAAAATCTAATCAAACATATACGTTGCAGTCTCCAGCGGCATCCAGCTCACTCCTGCGGTTCCCGGCGGCATCCAGCTCACTCCTGCAGTTTCCAGCGGCTTCCAGCTCACTCCCGCAGACCCCAGCTAATTCCTGCAGCTTCCAGCGGCATCCAGCTCACTCCTGCAGTTCCCGGCGGCATCCAGCTTACTCCTGCAGTTTCCAGCGGCTTCCAGCTCACTCTCGCAGACCCCAGCTAATTCCTGCAGCTTCCAGCGGCATCCAACTTACTCCTGCAGTTCCCGGCGGCATCCAGCTTACTCCTGCAGTTCCCAGCGGCATCCAGCTTACTCCTGCAGTTTCCAGCGGCTTCCAGCTCACTCCCGCAGACCCAAGCTAATTCCTGCAGCTACCAGCTGACGTCCAACGACCGGTTCCAGTACCCACTGACGTCCGACGACCGGTTCCAGTGCCCACGGACGTCCGACGACCTGTCTCAGTGCCCACTGACGTCCAGCGATCGTTTCCAGCACCCGCCGACGTCCGGATACCGCTCCCGATATACGACTTCCACTGCCTTACCATTCACCGTTCGCTTAAGAAAACAAGAATAAAGACAAGATATGCATCGCCCCCAACTGGCCATTTGCGTTTGTCATCTTTCTTTGCTATTGCCGTCTTCTTACCTTGCCTTTGTGTCTACTTTCTTAGTTGCACGGTCGATTGGCATTAAGAAATGTGAACAAATCAAAGTTTGAGCATATAAGAACCTACGACATGCATAGTGGTTAATTTTTGTTCTCTCAAAAAGATTCTTGATTTTAAGAAGCAGCGTGAAGAAATAACCCAGAGTTATGTGCCCCTTCCTCAACAACATTAGGAGAACAAAAAAAAAAAAAAAAAAGAAAAAATGTCGACCGGTTTTATGTTAATCATTTTGGACCGGGGAAGTGTTAACCATATATTTTTTTGCAGGAATTGATAGGAGAGAGAGAGAGAGAGAGAGAGAGAGAGAGGGGGGAAAGCAACAAGAGACATATTTGATGGGCTTGAGCTAATGGATGGCGGAGTGGTGTTTAGGAGAGATACCAAGAGAAAAAATATTGAGAGCAACAAGAGACAGAGCCAAGTGGAAGTCCATGATCGCTTACTGAAGGTACACAGCACATAAAGAAGATATATTTAAGATAATTTTGAGGCCACGCTGATCTCTTTGTACTTGGCGTTTTTAGGAACTGATGTGTGTGAGTCGCAAAAGAAGATGGCCATAGAAATGTAAATTGTGGATATTATATGTGGGATAAACAGCAGCACGGCATATTTCTTTTTTAGTCATGAATACTTCGTGGATTTCTTTAGTTTTTCAACAGCGAGACATATATTGAGTGTTATGGATAGGTTCTGGTCGTGAATCCATCTGTAATGTGAGAAAGAAAAAGACGTGGGAAGTCTTTTAGTCAGGCCTGTCGCTTCCAGTTGATTGAAAGTAGGAATGGCCGGCGTTTCTCAACCTTTAGACAGTGAGGGGCCAATGAAGAAGAATAAGAATGGCAAAGATAATAATGGGAAGAATTAGATTAATAATAACAAGAAAAATAATAATAAAAATAATATTAAGAAGAACGAGAATAATAATTATAATTATAATAATAAGAAAAAATTTAATACTATTAATAGCAATAATAATAATAATAATAATAATAATAATATGAACAAGAATGAAAATAAGAACAATAATAAGAATGATAATATTAATAATAATAATAATAATAATGATAACTGTCAAATTATAAAGGCCTGGAATATGAAATAGAAAAAATGTGGAAATTGAAAACAAGAATAGTGCCAGTGATAGTAGATGCACTTGGAATGATAAAAAATGGAACAAAAACCACATTGAAATAATTGCTGGAAACCCCAGCTTAAGAGATATACAAAAAAATTGTCTTATTAAGTACAGCCCACACACTAAGGAGAACTTTGTCTATGTAACGCTAGGGATGTTAGGGGAGATAGGAAAAAAACATGAAATGGAGACATGACAGCACCCCACAACCTGCCTTATGTTTTACTGCAGACTTGGTAGGTAGTGCGTCAATAGTAGAAATCGAATTATGATGAAAAATGACATAATAATAATAATGATAAGACGAAGAAGAAGTAGAATGTGAATAATAATAAAAAAAAGAATGAAAATGTTAATAATGAGAATAACAAAAATAATAAGAATTAATAATAAGAAGAATTAAAATAAGAAGAATGAGAATAATAACAATAACAATAATAATAATAATATTAATAATAATAATATAATAAGAATAAGTATGTGAATGATGATGATAATAATAATAATAATTAGAATAAGAAAAAGAAAAAGGAAAAAACAATGAAAATGTTAATGAGAACAAAAATAATAAATAAGAATTAATAATAACAAGAATATATAAATAATAAGAAGACGAATATTGAGAATAATAACAATAATAATAATAATGAAAATAATATGAACAAAAATAAAAATATGAATAATAAGAATGATAATATTAATGTTAATAATAATAATATAATAACAATAAGAATGAGAATGATGATAATAATAACAATAAAAATTGAGAATAATATTAATAATAACAACAATAATAAGAAGTAGAATGAGAATAATAATAAGAAAAAGAAAAAGAATGAAAATATTAATAATGAGAAGAATAAGAATAATAAATAAGAATTACTAATGATAACAAGAATGAAATTAATAATCTAAACTTATTTATAAATGGAACTTTGTCTGTGTGTGTCCGTTACCTATAGACTCTGAAACGGCTGAACCGATTTTCTTGAAAATGTTTACACAGTTCTACTATAAGCGTCTGCGAGTGTTCTTAGCTAGGTTTTGTGTCGAGGTACTCTCAATAAATATCGAAAAGCGATAATCGAAAAAATCGGGTTATAGAAGGAGTGGTCCGATTTTAATCAAATTTGATACACTCATAGAGAAAGACGTGAGAAACGATATTCAAAAGTTTCAATATTTCAGTTCTTTCAATAGCGCAAAAAATCGACAATATATATATATATATATATATATATATATATATATAAAATGAAAGATGTTTGCGTGTGTGTCTGTATGTCTGTATTTTTTCAGCCCTTTTATTTTAGTTTTTGCTTTGGGTTTGGCTCTAAGTAGGTATAATTGTAGTTCTTAGTCTCAGGCCATGATAACATTTACTCAGGGGACTTATTTAGCCTTCAAAATTCAGTTTACGACGAAAAAAACTTATTTGATATCGATACCAGGAAATCAAAATTTGACTTACATCCATTCATTTTTCTTTCAGTCTACGGTTTCGCTTTAACAGGAAACAACTATTGCTTTATAGTCTTTCGTACCAACGTCCAAAGAGTCTTAGCTCCAGGGTCATGGATTAGTTTTAAAGCTTTCATTACACACGAACAACGCCTGGCTATACTGGTAGTATATATATATATATATATATATATATATATATATATATATATATATATATATGCTAGGTGCGATTGGTAAATTGTCGCAATTGTCGCCAGGCTATACTGCTACTAACAATAAGAAGAAAAATCTGAATTATAATAATAACGAAAAAAGAATGACGATGATAATAATCGTAAAAAGAAAGAGAAGTAAAAATAAGAAGTGAATAACAGGAATAATAATAATAATAATAATAAGTAGAAGAAGAAGAAAAAGTAGATGAAGATGACGAATAATGATAAACAGAAGATGAATAAAAAGAGAATTATAACGTGATTCTTATTTCTATTTACACTCAGGTTTATGACGCACAATGATAAAATGAAATGAAATATGATAACGTTTTTCTGTTCCAAGGTACGAACGCTTGGCGCCAGAGCAGAAGAGAGAGAGAGAGAGAGAGAGAGAAAAAGAAAGAGTAAAAAAGGAAGTGAACACGAGAAAGAAGAGAGACAGTGAAAAAGAAAATATAGAAAAATATAAAAGAGAGTGAGAAAGAGAGAATAAGTAAGAAAGTGCGAGAGTGAGAGTGAGAGAAAGAGAAAAAGTTACACAGAAAGACAGAATGAAGTGAGAAAAAGAGAATGAGCAAGAACAAGAGAGAGTAATTGGGAAAGTGAGAGAGGAAAGTAGAAACAGTGAGTGAGAAAGGGAGAATAAGAAATAAAGAGTAAGTGTGAGAGAAAATAAGAGGGTGAGTGTGAAATTGAAAGATGAGAGAGAAATTTAGTGAATGAGAGGAAATGTGGAAGAGATAATGAAAAAGAAGGCGCAAGAGGGAGGAAGTTTAAGAGAGGGAAATGTAGTGAGAGAGAGGGAAATTGAGTGAGAAAGCAAGATTGAGAGAAAGAGAAAGAGGGAGTGTCAAAGAGAGTGTGTAAGAGAAAGAAAAGAATAAAAGAAATGAGTGATAGAGAAGGAGAGAGAAAGAGAGGATAAAAGGGAGAGAAGCCCGTCATCTGTGTATCCTTTTGTTCAACAGAGTCCTTCTTCAGTTAAGTGCTATCTGTATTTCCCGCTTGGGCGATCATGTCCAGAAAGAGACATGACTGACTAGGCAGATTTTCTCACAGTAGGATGCCATTACTTTCTGCGGTAGACTGATTGCCAACCAAGGCTATAGAACCCAATCTGTTTAGCTATTCAGTTTTTTTTATCCAGATCTGTCAGTTAATTGACATACGTGATACATGCTTGGGCGATCATGTCACTTTCGAGCTAAAACTAACTAGGCAGAAGATTTTCCCGCTGTTGGTTGCCATTACTTTCTGTGGGAGAATGGTTGTCAACCAAGGCTATAGAACCCAATCTGTCTAGCTATTCAATTCTTTTATCCAGATCAGTCAGTTAATTGCCATACGTGATACACGCTTGGGCGATCATGTCTTTTAAGCTATGCTGACTAGGCAGATCTTCCTGTTGTAGGTTTCCATTTCTTTCTGCGGTAGACTAGTTGTAAATCTGTCTATTTAACACATATCTGGAGAGAGAAACGACGGATTCATACCTATTCACACGGGTATTTACGCGTATGTATATCGGCTTCCCGATTTCTCGTTCTCAGCCGATAACCACCGTACCACAACGCAATCACTCAGAGTCCAAGTTTATAAGTCTACCATTCGTCTTTGAATTCAGTACTGCTGCCGTATTTCGTCTGGGGGCACCGGCTACATTTCTCTAGATTATCGACAATATACACATTAGAGTCTTTTTTCTCTTTAATCGTTTCAAAGACGCAAAGCGGTGGGTTTACTAAAACGGAAGGGTGAGGAAAATCAAGGAAAACAATAAAGACAATAAAATCAGGAAGACAAACGATGGCGAGTCAGATTAATAATAAATCCTGGTAGGCATTCTCATTCTCTGACGATTGTCGCGCTGTTTTTTGCTTCTATGTGCCGTTCCCTTTTAGGACGTAGGTAGTCATGGTTCTCCCACGTTCTTATCCCTTCTAACGTTTACAAACGTTAGTCGTTATGTCATAGTTCTCATCCCACGTTCCGCCATCCATTCATACAAGCTGGTCGGGTAAGTAGCCACCTGCTTTCTCTTTCCGTTTTTCCCTTCGACATATCCTACAAGTGTCAAATTCTCCAAGTCTTTACCTTGCTACCTGCAATTCTAGCTATCTCTTTCTCATTTGGGCACCCCGACGTGGTATAATGGTTAGCAAGCTAGTCTCGCTAGAACCTATTAGTAGTGAGTTCGATCCTCACTGGGAACCCCATACCTTCGGCCTTGTGTCACATCTAAGTTGTGCTTAGTAAATCAATTATCTCTTTCTCATTTCGGTACCCCGACGTGGTATAATGGTTAGCAAGCTTGTCTCGCTAGAACCTATTAGTAGTGAGTTCGATCCTCACTGGGAACCCCATACCTTCGGCCTTGTTGCGCATAGTAAATCAACTATGTCTTTCTCATTTGGGCACCCCGACGTGGTGTAATGGTTAGCAAGCTAGTCTCACTAGAACCTATTAGTAGTGAGTTCGATCCTCACTGGGTGCCCCATACATTCGACCTTGTGTCACATCTAAGCGGCGCTTAGTAAATAAACTTTCTCGTTCTTATTTTGAGTAAGAGACAGTCAGTTAAGTGCCATACGCAATAAACGCTTGGGCGATCATGTTTCGAAAGGGAAATGAACGACTAAGACAAATTTTTCCAACAGGTTTCCAAAATTTTCTGCAGTAGACTGTTAACCAAGAGTACAGAACCCAATCTGTCCTGCTATTGAACACATAGCTGGAGGGAGAGGCGACGGATTCATATCTTTTCCAAGGGTATTTGTGCGTAAGTAAATGCAACGAATTCAAACGAAATTCGAATTTGGCTCTCTGATTTCTCGTTCCGAACAGATATTTGGAAAAGAGAAAGCCGGAAACCACATCCTAAACAGGTAACAAGGGATGAGCCTCTTAACCTGTTCAATAGACATGGGTGGAGTGTGAACCGGGCGATAGATAGATCTATCCAACTGAAAAAAAAAAAACAAAGTGAGAAGATTGTTTCTTTTTTTTTCAATTGGAGTAGATAGAACAGGTTAAGAGGCTCATCCCTTGTTCCCTGTTTAGGATGTGGTTTCCGGCTTTCTCTTTTCCAATTTTCTGACTTTGTTTTTTTTTTTTTTTCAATTGGAGTAGATGGATCTATCTATCGCCCGCTTCACACTGCTCCCATGTCTATTGAACAGGTTAAGAGGCTCATCCCTTGTTCCCTGTTTAGGATGTGGTTTCCGGCTTTCTCCTTTCCAAATATTCTCACTTTGTTTTTTTTTCAATTGGAGTAGATGGATCTATCTATCGCCCGGTTCACACTCCACCCATGTCTATTGAACAGGTTAAGAGGCTCATCCATTGTTCCCTGTTTAGGATGTGGTTTCCAGCTTTCTTTTTTCCAATCTTCTCACTTAGTTTTTTTTTTTTCAATTGGAGTAGATGGATCTATCTATCGCCCGGTTCACAATCCACCCACGTCTATTGAACAGGTTAAGAGGCTCATCCCTTGTTCCCTGTTTAGGATGTAGTTTCCGGCTTTCTCTTTTCCAATCTTCTCACTTTGGGTTTTTTTCCAATTGGTGTAAATAGATCTATCTATCGCCCGGTTCACACTCCACCCATGACTATTGAACAGGTTAAGAGGCTCATCCCTTGTTCCCTGTTTAGGATATGGTTTCCGGCTTTCTCTTTTCCGATCTTTTTCACTATTGCGTAGTGAAAATATCCATTTTGCTTCCATTTTCCTTAAGACCTATTTGCTTAGACGATCTGTTCATGGATTTTTTTTATCGTATGTTTGCCTAGTATACGTTTGAGGATTACGTTACAGACGCGGTGGGTGGGGAGATAACGGCTGTATCTAGACTTAAACAGTTCCAGATTGTTATGATCGGGGAAACATCCTCTAGGGCATTGATTCACAGGAATAAGCAGTTCGTTCGGATTTCTCAGCATCTTTCTGTAAGACCACATTACTGTTGCTTTCAGTTTTCATTTCATTCGTGAGGAAATTCTATTTTTTAATCATTTAGCGATAGTCTTCCTAAAACGCAAGGGGTTGCTGAGGGTGAAAGAAATCAAAGAAGACGTTAGTGAAAAGAAAGGACAACAAAAGAACAGATAACAGGAAAACAGAAGATGGCGAATGATGTTGCAAATGAATCTTTGAAGATTGTAGTTGACAGGGAAGCATGAAGAAAATCCCACAGACAAGAAAAGCAAGAACAGAAGCTATTAGAATAGAACGTACGGTTGCATCTAGCTATTTCAACAGTAAAACGGAGAGACCTAATTGCCAATCTAGTAATAAGAATAAATTCATCCTGTGGCGTTATCAACGAGGAAATCACATCGTAACAATTGCCATAAAAATATTTATAGAAAAGTCAAAGGGAATACACTTTCCAAATGTTTTACGGCTTATCAATTCTTAATTTAAACCGTTACTTAAAGTCAGAACGTCATTTTAGCTACTAAGAAATATTTTTTTATAAGATAATGATTTTCTGATACAATTTTTACTAATTAAACCCGTAGCTGAGGTGAGAATAGGTGGAGTCATGTCTTTTCCAATGCTATTTTGTGCGTAAGTGAATATAACGAACCCAACGGGAATTGGAACTCTGCTCTCCAATTTACGATTCTGAGTAATTATCCGTTACACCAATCGCACTTTGAAGCTTAAGTCACCTGATATTCCCAAGCGATCAAATATTTAGGTACTGACCAAGCTCGACGTTTGAGGCTGGAGCTGTGATATCGTGCATGCATTAGTTTCAACACTTATTATTAATAAATAACTGTATTGTTTCTTTGTAGGCGCGAGGGTGGGCTGAATAATTTATAGACTGACGATAAATGTTTGAGGCTAGAGCTGGGAAATCCTGCATGCATTAGTTTCAACACTTATTATTAATAACTACTTTGTTTTTCCCCCAACTAAACTGACATCTAACTATTGAAAGATTATCCTGTTTTATTTTTTTTAAATAGTCATCAACAGCAGATATAACTATGATACTGGTTCTAAGCCAAGTGTTTTTATTTTAGGGCGCAGAAGATAGTCAAATCAGGAGAATAGGATGGGTGTTCGTAAGTTTTCTTGGGGGTTTTGCCTTCATAGTCTTGAGAGCTTTTTGTTGTTACTGCTTCAGCAAATTGGCATAATAATCTAAAAACAAACATTGAGGCCATCATCTTTCCTGCCTATGAAACGATCTTAGGCTTCTTTGGAGTGGTCTGTGATGATACCGAGCAAAAGCGATGGACCGGATGTTTGCGCTTTCACGACCAAAAAGCAAATGACCAAAAGTCGTCGCTGCGCTGCCGGCTCCGCGCAGATGTTCCGGTTGAAAGCTAAAAATTAATTAAATATTAAATTTCCAGTTCGCGAGCCACCGTGAATTTTATTTATCAGCCAATGGGAAGCCCAGAACAAAATACAAGTGTGAAATCCCAAATGAGCTGCTGTGATCCAAAAAGAAGATATAAAAAGCGGATACAGAAAGCATCGACAGGCAGACCGACTCGAGGAGAAGTGAGTAATTAGTATCTCCCTTGACCCAAGTCAAGCGGCTTACAACGCTCGCTCCCTTACCTCTTTCCTTCTTCCCTGCCTCAAAAACTACTTACTGAATTAAGGAGTGAATACATCAAAGACATTCCTTACTTACACGCTCCCAAATTCCTAAGCATTAATTCTCTTTCAGCATTTTATTGTCATGAACATTTTAACGTCTTTTGGACCTATAATTCATGTATTACTTCAATGGTAAAAACATTAATTGATATGTGTATATATAAAATGTTATTTTCTACTCAAATTGCCTTTCTTGATTTGTAATCATTTTATGACTTATAGTGGGCTATTTACAACAAGGCCAAATTCCGTTAGCCTGCAACAGTATACAACTACCCTTCACTAGAACGGACTCTCCACTACTAACAGAAAAGAATAGATAAGCAACCCACTATAGGTCTATCTCGTACTTAACCCCTAGACATCGTTTATGCTCTATCTTTACGAGAGTCAGATCAGACCGAGAAATAGAAAATCGTTGCTAGATCTGGGCTGTAGCTACCCCATCCTCACTTTCTAGCATCAACAGAGTTCAAAATCGTTTACGTGACCTCATGAGTGATGAATTATTTTTGTTCCAACCCTACCAACCTCAGTTCCCTAAGAGAAAACCTTGCTAGCCTCTCGCTACTCTGTCGCTATTTCCATGTTCAAATGATCAGACGGGCTAAATTCCCTAGTTCCACGAGTTAAGCCCTTCACAGCTAGGGTCCGCCATACCACGTCCACGGTGATGATTTATCTTCATTCCTTTCGTATTTCATTAGTAAAGAGAAAGTTCAACTCAGTCAGTTTCTCTCCCAGTACGAAGTCTTAAGAGGATGCTTCCCTGAGTACTACGATTAAGACTTTTCACATCTTCAGCCAACAGTTATCTATCCAAAACATCCTCATAATCTGCACTTCTTTTTCCCCTATATACACCTTTACAACAATCTCATTTAATAAACCTCTACCTTTAGTGGCTGTTGGGCCTTGTATTGGGTAAACAATAATATATTTGAAAAAACTGCCTGTGGTTATCTTTTTTTTTTAACTCTTAGGAATATATAACAGAGAAAATAAAAAAATGAAGTTCTAGATTTCGCAAATTTCTTCTTTTTTTATGTGCCTTATCCCTTCAGGATGTAGACGATAATAGCTCTCCACAACTTCTTGTCTTTTCTATCTCTTAGTAAAGGTTGTCATTTTGCTGTCTGTTCTAATTCCTGTTCTTCCATCCATTTACACAGGTAGGTTATTCGCTACTTTCCTCTGTCCCTTTTACTGGTAATATGTCCAGTGAATGATAAATTCTCCAAACTCTCTTTCCTCATTATGTACTCTGTTAAATTCAAACTATCTCGTTTTGCTGCTTTTGATTTAAACATTTTCTCTAAAATTTCGTTGTTGTTTATGTGTCTCAGTATCCTTCTGTAGAACCAGTTTTCTGTGGCCTCAAGTCTCTTGTCTATCTGTGATGAGATGGCCTAGCATTCACTACTATATAGGAGAACTACTACCACGTTTCAGTTCAGTAATCTTTTCTTTGTTTCTAACGAAATTTTCGTGTTTCTTAACACTTTGCTTAGCTTTAAAAAGGCATCTTTCCCTATCCCAATACACTTTCTGATTTTACCGTGGTACCTTCTGTTAACAATTCCTAGATATTTAAATGTTTGTGATTGATTTTGGTACCCATAATTCATAATTTGCATGTGAAGCTGTTTCTATTGCTGACAACCATAAATCTTCTTTTCTTGCAATTGATGTTTTGCCCTTTTCACTTTCTTTCAATACAGATTTTTTGACGAGATTGTACAGCAGTCAGTCTTATATAGGAGAACTGATATTACGTAGCAGTTCAGTTCTCTTCTTTGTTTCTAACAATATTTGTCTGTTTGTTAATGCTTTGCTCAAATTTTGGAAGGCAACTTCATATTCCTGTGATGAGACTGTTCAGCAATCACTCTCATATGGGAGAACTGATATTACGTAGCGGTTCAGTTCTTTATTTATTTATTTTTTTTGTTTCTAACAATATTTTCGTGTTTCTTAATACTTTGCACAGATTTTGGAAGGCACCTTTCACTATCGCAATGCGCCTTCATATACTTGTGATGAGGTTGTTCATCAGTCAGTCTCATATTGGAGAACTAATATTACGTAGCAGTTCAATAATCTTCTCTTTGTTTCTAACGGAAGTTTCTTGTTTCTTAATACTTTGCTTAGCTTTTGGAAGGCAATTTTCGCTCTCCCAATGTTTCTTCGGATTTCAGTTTTCACATCTGCCGTCCACTGTTAAAGCACTTCTTAGATATTAACAATCTTGTACCTAACTGATTTTGGTATCTCCAATTTGTAATTCGCATGTTGGGCTCTTCTTTCGCTTACAATCATGCATTCATTCTTCTTATCCAGGGTGTCCCAAGAAATCGCGCACCATATATTAATTTTTATTTTTCTATGTTTCAGATTTGTTTTTATATGGTGGAGAAACTAACAGTACAAGAAAGAGTTCAATTGGTTTTTATGTTTGGAAGAATTGAGGCAACGTACCGATCTGTAGCTTAAGAATTCAACTGCAATCATCCTGAGCGAGAAATACCATTGAGCTATATCACTGTCTGTCGTTTGATCAAATGCTTACAAGAAACTGGATCAGCTGCTGACCGTGAGAGATGTGGTCGACGAAAGAGTGCAATTGATGAAGAAACTTCCACTATGGTTCTGGCGAATGTTGCTAGAAGCCCTGTGAATTAAATAAGGAAAATAAGCCAGGAGCTAACGATTAGCAAATCATCAGTACATCGTATTCTTAAAACACAGAAAGAGAATTGATGCATGTGTTAATGCAGAGGGTGAACAATTTGAGCATCTGTTATGCTTATGATCAACTAGTAGTATAGCCCGGCGTTGCTCGGGTGTAATGAAAGCTTTAAAACTAATCCATGGCCCTGGAGCTCAGACTCTTTGGACGTTGGTACGAAAGACTATAAGCAAAATTGTTTCCAGTTAAAGCGAAACCATAGACTGAAAGAAAAATGAATGGATGTAAGTCAAATTTTCATTTCCTGGTATGGATATCAAATAAGTTTTTTTCGTCGTAAACTGAAATTTGAAGGCTAAATAAGTCCTATGAGTAAATGGTATGATGGCTGAGACTAAGAACTACAATTATACCTACTTAGAGCCAAACCCGAAGCAAAAACTAAAATAAAAGGGCTGAAAAAATATAGACATACAGGCAGATAAACAGACACACACACAAACATCTTGCCTTATATATATATATATATATATGCAACAAATTCAACTCTAATTTATCGCTTCGAGCCGTTATCCACTACAATAGTATTGCATAATTGCGCAGCAAACTCTCTTTTATGCAGGTTTTATTAAAAATGACAGACAGAGTATGGTTTAGTTTTTAAACAATTTTTCATGTGATTTTACAATTTGTGTGTGTTTAAATGAGACCGAATTGAACTCTGGTCAGAAAGGTGCAAAGTTAATCTTCTCTTCAACAGCGTGTCTAATGCAATTATTTTCACAGTTGGATTGATCAAGAACACAGTTCATTAAAGAACATGTAAATTCATAAATGTAGTTTAGAGCTTGCGGAAAAATTGTTATTTTTGATAATGAGGTTAGCAGTTTTAAATTTTGTGTAATAGATAATCAAGTTATTTTTTGTTTAAGTCAACGGGAGATCTTTCGAAAGGAATATTCCTCTTGTTTATAAATGCTATGCATTTGGCTTTTGTAGAAGATATCAATCTTATTGTTTTAACCCGTGAGTTTGTTGTTATTATTAGTCATGTTTGGAAGAAAAAGTCTAATATGGTGGTAGTCAATAAAATGATTAAGGAAGCCATTGTTCACGAGGGTTTGTTTCAAGTCATGGAGTCATTGAGGTGGTAAAAATTTTTACTAGTGAATTTTCATATAGTGTAGTAGTGAAAGTATTATTACAGGACAGTCAGTCAGTTAAGTGCCATACGTGATACACGCTTGGGCGATCATGTCTCGAAAGAAACATGACTGACTGAGCAGAAGATTATCCCGCAGTAGGTTACCATTGCTTTCTGCGGTAGACTGGTTGCCGACCAAGGCTATAGAACCCAATCTGTCCTGTTATTTAACCCATAACTGGAAGGAAGAGACGGATTAATACCTTTCCCAGGGGTATTTGCGCGTAAGTGAATGCAATGAATTCAGCTGGAATTCGAACTCAGCTCCCCGGTTTCTCGTTCCAAGTCGATATCCAATGCACCACAACGCACATCCCGCCCGAAGGCTAAGTCAGTCAGTTAAGTGCCATACGTGATACACGCTTGGGCGATCATGTCTCGAAAGAGACATGACTGACTGGGCAGAAGATTATCCTGCAGTAGGTTGCCATTGCTTTCTGCGGTAGACTGGTTGCCGACTAAGGATACAGAACCCAATTTGTCCTGTAATTTGACCCATAACTGGAAGGAAGAGACGGATTAAAACCTTTCCCAAGGGTATCTGCGCGAAAGTAAATACAATACAAAAATACAGTACAAAAGCATTAAAAATGGGAGTTTATTTTTGGTTAAGCTCATATGTGAAGTTGAGGACGGGTTTTTTTCGAATGTAGTTTTATGATTGTGGAGTTTGTTTTACTTCTCAGCTAAAATGAAAATATCGTCTGCATAGCGACCATATATTTTTGGTTTGATAACATTTTTAAAAATTGTTTTTTCTACTTGGGGCATATAAAAGTTAGGGAAGCACGGAACGAAGGGGTTTTTCATATTTATTCGGTTAGTTTGCGTGTATTTATTGCCGTTGTAGTCGTAAAAGGGAACTTTGGTAGTGAGAGAGCAGAAGTTTTTGAGAGGGACATTAATAAATAAGTTTTCGACGTCAAGTGACACAAGGTTGCATTGATTTGGTTAAAATTTTGAAGGAATTTGTTAAGTTACTTAATACTATAATTAGTAGATAGGTATGGGGTGAGAGTATCATTCAGGAGTTTTGACAATTGGTATATAGGTGTTGGGATCAGAAAAATGATAAGTCGAAAGGAGTTCGTGTATTGTGATGTTGCCACATAAGTATCCAGGTTGATAATCGCCAATAATTTTGTTAATTTTCAAGGATCCTACGACGGCATTTTAGGATGCTTATTAACGTTTTTTTTAGATTTTTGGTGGTTTTCTTATTTAGTCTTGTAGATTTTGACCGATCATCAGTGAAGTGCTGTAATTTTTTGTGGTACTTCAATTTAATTTAAATCACATAAGCGTTACACTTATCGGCTCGTCAGATGACGATTTTAGGGTTGTTTTTTTAGGTGCTTAGCGGCAGTTGCAAATCTTGTTGGGATGTTGCGGTAGGTGCTGCGAGGAGAACGGTCTTTTAGGCCTTCAGCTTTGAGGTGATCTCTGAGATTTGGGTGGATTTTTATTAGTTTTTCATTTTCGAGTTGGCGTAATGACTGGTGCAAGATTTCGATTTCAGTTTTATATGTGAGGAGGTTAAATGCGGGTACCTTAACATGGTGTATTGGTTAGCAAGTTTGGTTCACTAGAACCTATTACAACTGAGTTCGAATCTCGCTGAATATCCCATACATTTGGACTTGTGTCACATCTAAGCACCGCTTAGAAAATCAACTCTCTCTCTCTCTCTCTATATATATATATATATATAGTTACAGGAAGTACCGGAGATTAAAGAAATCATTTAATGACCGACATATTTAATTTATTAGTTTGAACATTATTTTTAATCGATACTCATATTTGAGTAGAGATTCTGTTTTTAATTAAACAGTATATATATATATATATATATATATATATATATATATTGGTGGCTTCCCCTATGTTTTTAGGGATCGCAGGTTCGAACCCTACCGAATGACACACATCTTCTTAACAAAATTTCTCATAAATAATCAGCCTAGTAGAAATATATTTAGAAATATGCTGTTTAATTAAAAACAGAATATCTACTCAAATACGAGTATCGATTAAAAACAATATACAAACAAATAAATTGTGTGTGTGTGTGTGTGTGTGTGTGTGTGTGTGTGTGTGTGTGTGTGTGTTTGTGTGTGTGTGTTAGAGATCAGGCCAGACGTTGCTTAACTTCGGTGGGCGGACTACATTGCTATGATATACGGACGTAAGTCTTTAAAAATTGATCAGAATATACATCAATGATTTTTCAAGACCATACACCAAGAAAATATTGTTGTCCCATAGTCTAAGCAAAAAAAAAAAATGTTTATATATTCCAACAAATCCAAACAGTAGATTAATTCAAACAAATCATAAGATTTGTATAAATTTAAGGCCGCCTGTCTATTGCTCTTACCTTTACATTGACGGATAATCAAAAGCAATTCCTCTTACCCACGCAAGAATGTGCCCACGTGTCTGAAGGAAGAAAAAGGTTTGAACTTGATTATATAAATTATCACCAACTACGCATGCGCAATATGAAGCCTACGCGTGTTGAATTGCATGGAATTCGACATATTGTTATTTAGTTAGATTTTTTTTTTTTTATCTTTTTTTAAATTATAGGAAAAATATCGGGAGGAAACCGGAAGACAAGGACTATAATTCGGGAGATGGTAAATAGATAGAAAGAAGAAAGGTTTATGTTGATAGAAAAATCAAACGAAAGAGAAAAAGAAAGGAAAATGAGCAAGGTTTGTAAAGTCGTCAAAAAAAAAAAGGAGAAAGGATAAATGAGAGAAAATTTAGAAGGAAGAATAAAAAAAAACAAATAGGAGACAATTCAGAAACTTTGATGAGAAGAAATACATAGAAAGAAAACATTGTATTTTTTATTGTTATTTCTTTCTCCCTGGTTTTATTTTTGGGTTTTACCTTTGATAAATATTTCTATCAGATTCTTCAAAATTCTTTTGTTTCATTATATATAGTTATTTAATCATTTAGATTTTGGTCATAATTAAATGAGACCAGCAGAATGTTGTATTAAAAAGTGTTCAATACAATTATATTGTAAAGCTTATGAATATTTTTCATTATGAGCATTCTTAAAAAAAAAAACTGTTAAAATTAATTATTGCAAATCGCCTGAAGACACCGGAAGGTAGAAACCTGGGTTGCGTAAAAACTCGTTTACAAATGAAAAATATTGATTCTGAAAAAAAAGAAAATACTTTTTTTTTACTTACCTAAAAATTGTTGCAAATTTTGTATTAAAGAATTATTCAATAACTATACTTAAAACCAAGTACAATGAAACTTTAAAACATTTTTATTTTCTTTCGCCAATACAAATAAAGTTTTACATTTTTTAAAGTGCTCACGAACTTCATGGACACCCTGTATATTCTTTCTTTTCATGTTTTGCATGATACATTTTTTGTTATTTTGTTCAATATGACCGAGGTTTAAATATAGCGCTAAATTCTTGGAAGTGAAGGAAATTAGTAAAACTAGATGGGTTTGTTTTTAAGGTTTATTATATATATATATATATATATATATATATACATAAAGAATCACAAGATAGCCAAAACCTACCGCGGTTTCACACAACGGCTCGTCAGGGCAAAGGCAAACCAATGATTAACCAAATAAATAGATACCACCAAGACAAAGACTAACGAACCAGACCATCAACCAGGGGGGGGGGGCAAGGTAAAAAAAAAAAAAATCCAAACTACGCTAACACACTAAGCAAGCAATTTAATTTTATGGAATTTACATCTGTTCAGTATTTCAGTTTTAGCATTAATAAGGTTATGGGCAGGTTCGAACCGGTGTACATCTATATATATATATATACAGTCATCCGCAGACAAACCTGTTTCGCTGTATCACAGCTCCTTCAGTACGGTTAGACATCCGATTGCTTTTACCCAGAATTGAAACCTGACCGTATTGGCGTCAGTCGGCGATTCTACCTCTGAGCTAGGGGCGCTCGGTGGAAGGAGACAGACTTTTAGCGTATAATGTATCCATACGCAAGTAGTTAAAGTGCATTAATTCATTACTGAATGGGTGTTGTGTAGATGCTGGAGTAGATTGCTTAGTCAGAGTGTGAGAGCGTAAATAGTCATCCGCAGACAGATCCGTTTCGCTGTATCAAAGCTCATCAGTACGGGTTAGACATCCGATTGCTTTTACCCAGGATTCTACCTTTGAGCTATGGGCGCTCGGTTGAAGGATACGCTGAATGAGCGATGCGTAGCATATATATATATAAACTATATATATATATATATATATATATATATGAACTAAGTTGTTAACAGCAATATATATATATATATATATCTATATATATTAGTCATCCACACACACACACACACACACACACACACACACACACACACACATATATATGTATATGGATGACTAATATATATATATATATATATATATATATATATATATATTACTGTTAACAACTTAGTTCACTGCATATATATTTTCTCTTACTGTCTCTCTAAATATGTACATCTATATATATATATATAAAGAGATAGAGAGAGAGAAAGAGTGGGAGAAGAGAGAATGTATTTACTGTCGCTTCATTTCTTTATCTATTGTGTTTACTCACGCTTTCTTTGCGCGTTGTAGTGCAGTGGATATCGGCTCGGAACGAGAAATCGGGCAACCGAGTTCGAATTCCCATTGAATTCGTTACATTCACTTACGCTCAAATGCCCTTGGCAAAGGTATTAATCAGTCTCTTCCTTCCAGTTATGGGTTAAATAACAGGAGAGATTAAGCTTTATAGCCTTCGCTGACAACAATCTACTGCAGAAAGCAATGTCTACCTATTCTTCTGCCCAGTCAGTCATGTCTCTTTCTAGACCTGATCGCCCAAGCGTGTTTCACGTATGGCACTTAACTGACTGACTGATATATATATATGTATTTGCGTGTGTGTACGTGCAAAGAGAGGGAGCAAAGAGAAAGATTTCTAATGGATTATAGCTTTGTTATTATACATCCAGC
Organism: Ascarosepion bandense; assembly: GCA_037127315.1. NCBI lineage: Eukaryota > Metazoa > Mollusca > Cephalopoda > Sepiida > Sepiidae > Ascarosepion > Ascarosepion bandense. Next base: position 885,123 of record JBBBDQ010000282.1, read on the forward strand.
ACTATATCACCAGTACCAGTACTCAATGTGCACTATATACATACAGCGCACATAGAATTGATGAGTATATAATTTTTAAATAAAATTAACAAAATAATCCATTTAGACAACCACGGATTATACAGAGATGGTAGCACCGGACAATCAAAGGGAAAATGATAAAATGAGGAAAGAATTTTTCAAATTTTTCAAACAACTAGATTTTGAGATAATAGTAGAAACAAACTGAAAAGTATTCCAATATTTAGATGTGAAATTAAATTTACAAACTGGCAATGTCTCTCCAGACATGAAAGTAAACACAAAGTTAAAGTACATAGAAACATGATCTAACCATCCTAAAAGCACAATCAAGCACATTTACAAAGGAATAGAACACAGGCTATCAAAAATTTCGTCAACAGAACAATATTTGATGAAAAAAAAAAAAAAAGAAACTATGAAGATGCACTCATATTTGGCCATAAGAATATATTAAAATACAGTTCCCAATTAAACAGACAAATAAAAATCTATGATAGAAAACGAAACATTATCAGGTTCAACCCACCATTTAACATAAAGGTAAAAACCAAAATAGGACAAATATTTTAAAACTGATCGATAAACACTTTCCAAAAAGCTCAAAACTAAACAAAATTTATTATAGTAATACGATCAAGCTAATTTATAGCTGTAATAATAATTTTGAAAATTTCATAAAGAAACAAAACGCCAGAAATTTAAATAGCATTGTAGAAAACAATATCATTAATAAGAAATGTAACTGCAGGGACAAAAATAAATGCCCACTTCAAGGACTTTGTAATACAAAAGAAGTCATTTACAAAGTACATGACTTAAATCGTCAAAACAAAACATATTTGGAATCAACCAAACACAATTTTAAGACCAGATGGATCAATCCCATGTCTACATTTAAACTAGAAAACATAAAAATGTGCAAAATTGTCTAGCCACGTGTGGAAACTGAAATTAAAATATGAAACAGACCCAGGCATAACGTAGAATATAGTGAAAACAACTAGGCCTTACAACGGTGGCAAAATTTGTAGACTGATCCAGGAAGAAAAGTAAGCTGTTATGTTATTCCAAACTAAAATGAATTACTGAATGAAAGAACAGAAATTATGACTAAGTATAACCATACTATAAAATACCTATTAGGTTTATACAACCATCGATAAAAACGTTATAATTTTTTATAATTTTAAAAAGTTCGTGTTCAAATTTCCCTGTTACGTGAGCGTTCAAAAAAATCCCCTTTACTTGAGCGTTCTTAATAAAAAAAAGCAAAAACAAAACAAAAAAACAACGGAAAAACAGTAAACGGTAAAATCAGTTATTGCAAATTGTCTGAAGACACCACATGGTAGAAACCTAGGTCGCGTAATAACTCTTTTACAAATGAAGAATATTCAAAAGTTCTACAAAATAATTGTATTGAACACGCTCTAATACAACTGTGTATTGGTCTAATTTTATTATGGCCAAAGGTAATTAAACAATCAATATATATATATATATATATATATATATATTGATTGCTTAATACTTAGATTTTGGTCCTAATAGTGTTAGACCAGTACACATTTGTAATAAAAAGTGTTCTATACAATTATATTGTAGAACTTTTGATGGTCCAAACAAAATATATTTGGACTCAACCAAAGACAGTTTTAACACAAGGTGGTTCTACATTTAAAATAGAAAAATTAGAAAACAATACAAAATTGGCTAACCATGTCTGGAAATTGAAATCAAATTATGGAAAAGATCCACACATAACGTGGAGCATTGTAAAAACAGCCAAGCCTTACAACGGTGGACAAATATGTATACTGTGCCAAGAAGAAAAATTAGAAATTATGACATACCCAAATAAAGACGAACTGTTAAATGAAAGAACAGAAATTATGACTAAATGCATCCACACTAAGAAATACCTCTTAGGTTCATACAACCATGGATGAAAACGTCATAATTCGTTTGAATTTAAAGACTGCGCATTCATAAATTCTCTGCCACGTGAACGTTCAAATAAAACACCGTTAAAAAGAAAAACAGTAAAATCAGTTATTAAAAATCGCCTGAAGAAACCATTCGTGGTGGAAACCAAGGTAGCGAAATAATTCGTTTATAAATGAAATATATATATATATATATATATATATATATATATATATATATATATATATATAATGTACAAATTATTTGACAATGCACTTAACACAAATCTTCTTTATATAAGTAAAATATGAAACTTGAAATGCTGTCTGAATATGGAATATACCAGTGTTGGTCCATGAAACACTATCAGTCAGTTAAGTGTCGCACATGATTCATGGTAAGGCGATCATGTCTTATTTGATCTACGATTAACAGTAAAAGATTTTTTAGTAGTAGGTTGATATTACTTTTTGCTGTTGCCAACTAAGACTATACAATTCAATCTGTCCTTCCATAGCTGGAGAAAGAAAAAATAGATTGATATATTTCCCCAGTGAATACAACTAATTGAACTGGAATTCGAACTCGGCTCTCCGATTTCTCATTCCGAACCGATATCCACTGCATCACAAAGCACATGAAATAATACAATACAAGGACATGAAACAATAATAAAAGTTAAAATGTCTTCCTACCCTGGAGTTTGGAAATTATGGTAAGCTTAGCAATATCCAGTCGCAGTCGAAATATAAGACACATCTTTCCCTTACTTCTAACCGTTTAGTACTAAAAGTGTCGGTGAATATAAAAGAATTAGAGTGAATGAAATATTTTTAAGGTACTGGCTCCATAAATCCAAGCCAGATTTACTGAAAAATAGCCTGTCAGTGAACAAGAGAGAAAAAAAAGTGATACAAAGTCAGGGAATCGTGTAATCCAGAGAATTAAACGAGAGATCTCGAGAGTTAAAGCACCGAACGCCAAAGTAATGAGGAATATCCTCCAGAATTAAATTCTTTTTCTTCCCACGCAGTAGGCAAACGAAAAATCAACTTTTAAACATAGAATGGCGCCCACGAAATGAAGACGTCTTTGCACGTCAGTCGATTATCAGGCGAGCGCAATTACATTCTGTTTCATCGGAAGATCAGAAAGCGATTGTTAAAAATTCGAAGAAAAAAAAAGACTCTGGTAATGGCATCAAAGATATCTTTCTTTTCTTTTCTTTTCATTTTTTTTTATAATCATATCGCTCCAAGCAATGCATTTTACTGCCACTGTTTTGCAAGGGGTTACATCGGAGGAAAGTTATGCGAAACAGTGACAGGTTATAGGGGGTGTCAGGAAATGGGTAAGAAAAGGAAGAGAATACTGACGAGAGTGGAGTGGACGGAGAAAGAAGCATCAGAGAGAGAGAGAGAGAGAGAGAGAGAGAGAGAGAGAGAGAGGATGCAGGTTAGTGAGTAGGAGATGAATGTTGACTTTATATTGAAATGCTTGGAGATTGTAGCTGGCGGAAAAGCAAGTAAATGGAAGAGAATTCCACAGGCAGGAAGTGCGAGAAAAGAAGCTGACGGAGTAGAATTTGCGCTTACATTTTCTTGGTTTCACAGATATATTTATCAATACATACATTGGTCATCATAACGCTGTGATCACGAATCGAAAAAAAAATCTCATTACTGTGTCAGACACGAAAAGAAAACTGTAGACTCTCCCAGTTAAGGATGTAGAAGTAAGTAAGAAGAAAGGACTATCTATCAATTATAAAAAGGGAGAATAGATGATGTTTAATAAGAGACACAGCTTACATAAAAGCCACACTTTGGAGACATGAATATTAAACAAATCTAAACTTATTTATAAATGGAACTTTGTCTGTGTGTGTCTGTGTGTGTGTCTGTATGTCTGTGTGTCTGTGTGTCCATTACCTATACACTCCGAAACGGCTGAACCGATTTTCTTAAAAATTTACACAGTTGTACTATAAGCGTCTACGAGTGTTCTTAGTTAGATTTTGTGTCGAGGTACCCCCGATAAATATCGAAAATCGATCATCAAAAAATTCAGGTTATAGAAGGAGTAGTCCGATTTAATCAAATTTGATACACTCATAGACAAAGACAGAAGAAACGATATTCAGAAGTTTCAAGGTTGCAGTTCTTACGACAGCACAGAAAATCAATAATATATATATATATATAAAAGGCAAGATGTTTGTGCGTGTGTCTGTTTATCTGTCTGTATGTCCTTTATACAAATTCACAATTTTTATCCGATTCTCACCAAACTTCACACAAATATTCTTTAAGCTGAGTCTGAGCTCCAGGACCATGGATTAGTTTTAAAGCTTTCATTACACCCGAGCAACGTCGGGCTGTATTGCTAGTGTTACATATTTAAAAGTCTACCATTCGTCCATGTTTAGAATATTGTAATCACATATAGCCTGATTCTCTTGATATACACTACCGGCCATAATTATGAGGCAACCCCAGTGTTTAAAAAATGTGTATTTTATATTGTTTTTTAGTATTTATTGTCAAGTGAATAATTGTAAATGAAAATAGAATGGTTCTTTTGTTAATGCTGCAAAATAACATGTGCATCAAATGAATTTATAAATATTTAATAATTACCTATATTGCAGTTTCATCAAAATAACCTCGTTTTGAGTTCACAATGGCTGCACACACTCTGGGCATTCTTGCCACAAGTTATTTTTAAAATAATCCTCCGACAACTCACTTCAGGTATCATTTAAACATCTAACTAAATCCCTAACATTACTAGTCTGTTTCTTCTTACCTCTCCTGTTCAATTCATCCCATGCAAGTTCAATTAGTGAGAGATCTGGTAACTGAGATGGTCAACACATAACTCTTATACTCCAGCAGTTTCTTTTAATTTTAAATAATTTTAGAACAGTTTCGAAATATGTTTTGGGTCGTTATCCTGCTGGGGGATGAAATTTTGACCCACTATACGCGTCCAGATGAAATTGTATCTCTCTTTAAGATTGAATGGTACTGTTCTTTCTTCATTGTCCCCTTTACTTCAACCAAGTCACTTGAACTCGTGCCCGCAAAACAGCCCCAAACCATGAAGGATCCACCACGATACTTCATCGATAACTATGCACACTCATCTTTCACTCGCACTCCCCCGCAGATATACACTTCTCCGCAGATATACACTCCTTGTACTCCCAAACATTTCGAACTTATACTCATCAGTACACAATTCTTTTGACCACTGTTCTGGTGTCCAGTTTTTGTGCTCTCTTTCCCATGCTTCTTCTTATTGACTGGCCGAAGCAAAGGCTTCATGGCTACTACTCTTTTAAAACCCCATTCTATTTTCATTTAGAATCATCCACTTAGCAATAAATACTAAAAATACTATGAAACACATTTGTAGAAAAATTTGCGTGTCCTAAGAATCATGACCAGTAGTATATATATATATAAAGTAAATAACTAACCTAGAGAGCCAACGAACCTAACAAGGTTTCACCAGATTGGATCTTCAGGGAAAGTTAGCTTCAGGGAAAGTTACTTTGTTTGCTCTACTTGCGTATTGAGCGCTTTTTGTTTTAGGTTACTCGTCTCGGTTTTTTTTCTTTGGGCTGCGTTCTTTGACTGATGTTCATATGCTTAGCTCGTTCTTTTTTTATCACCATTTTTTCCTTCCGCGTATGTGCCCGGAGGGTTTTCGAAACGATTATAACGATAAGTTTACCTTCACCGAATGCCCCGTGGCCCAGGGGTAGAGTCGCCGACTGACGCCAAATCGGTCGGGTTTCGAGCCCGGGTTGTGTAGCAATCGGAGTCTAACCGTACTGATGAGCTGTGATACAAATCTGTCTGCGGATGACAATATATATATATATATATATATATAATCATATCTCCCCAAGCCAGGCATTTTACTGCTACTGTTTTGCAGGGTGTTACATAGGAGGGAAGTTATGAGAAAGAGTGACAGGTTATAAGGGGTGTCAGGAAGTGTGTAAGAGAAGGATGAGAATACTGATGAGAGTAGAGTGGACAGAGAAAGGAGCATAAGAGAGAGGATGGAGGTTAGTAAGAAAGGAGATGATAAAATCTGAAGAAGAATCTGCCATTTTGAATCTGGCACCCTGATTTCAATTACTTTGCCGATGCTATAATGTAGCTTCCCTGTGATTTTTCTATAAATATTTTTATCATAATTTTTCTGATGAACTTTGCTCTGTGGTACCTAGACTTTATGAATTTAAGCACACTATTAATTCGAACTCGGCTCGGAACGAGAAACCGGGGAGCCGAGTTCGAATTCCAGCTGAATCCATTGTATTCACTTACGCGCAAATACCCTTGAGAAAGGTATTAATCTGTCTCTTCCTTCCAGTTATGGGTTAAATAGCAGGACAGATTGGGTTCTATAGCCTTGGTCGGCAACCAGTCTGCCGCAGAAAGCAATGGCAACCTACTGCGGGATAATCTCCTGTCCAGTCAGTCATGTCTCTTTCGACACATGATCGCCCAAGCGTTTATCACGTATGGCACTCAACTGATTAGATTGTCTCATCATTTTACAGTTGAATTGGCTAAATGTTATTTTCTTGAACTTCGCGCCTGTGAAAATTCCTTCTTAGTTCCTTGATTCACAGCCAAAGTTGATCTTCAAATATTTAAATGCAATGCCAATCGTTATCAACTGTTTTATTGATTCTTACTCTTTTATTATTTTAGGTCTTGAAAATGTTTTTCTTTTTCTCATATACTTTCACATCCAATACTCCGTTGGGTCTTAGTAACTTTCCATGCTTTGCTTGGAGTAAAATGATTAAAATAAAGAAGGTATTTCAATATATAACGTATTTCTTAAGCACGGTATATTTAATTGGATCAAATGTCCTCCCACCACCACCAAAGAAAGCATATGGTCGTGATTTTTCCGTGAATTCGAGAATCTGTGATAAGCAAGAACGAGAAACCTCCTGATAAAAAAAGTGGTTCTTCCACCAACATTCTTTGTCAAGTAGCACATCTCACTACCATGCTAGGTTAGATTGTTTTCTTTCGCTCACTACACCCTCTCTGTCACTGACAAGTAGTCAGCAAAATTCCACTTCTGAGGACAACAAAAGTAGTCAATTCAGACCATATACGATTTTCTGTATTGCGTTTGTTTAGGGAAAGGGCGATCATGATTCTCCAAACCTTCTTATCACTCATGTACCTTAGCATCGCGTCTCCCTTTGCCAAGATTCTTGTCCCTTACTACTATTCATTTACAGAAGCTCGTTAGATAGATGGTCTGCTATCTTTTCCTTACTTATTTGTTCTCGATATACCCTGTGAGAATTAAGTTTTCCAAGACCTCCTTCCATATTTTGCATCCAAGGAATTTCACCAAACTCTTTCCGATTCTGAATATAAGAGCTTTTTTGTTACCATTTTACTATTTATTTCTACAAGAAAGTTTCAGCTTAGTGAAAAGACGGCTGATTTATCTTTTTGAAAAAAAAAACGCCAAGGACTGTGTGACTTTGGTGCATTGAACTGAATAAAGCCGTACAGAGTAACGCAGCGATACAACCGAGACGGTCCTCATTCCAATATAAACCGATCCAATATCTAACAAACTGAACCAACGTCATACCTAAAACGCCTTTGAGCGTAATTACAGTCTGTGATGCGCCTGTCCAGCATTCGCTACCATATAAGCCGACTGACATTACATAACAGCTCAGTAATCTTCGTTTCTAACGATTTTTTTTTTGCTGTTTCTTAATACTTGGCTTACCTTTTCGATGGCTATCCCAATGGATCTTTGGATTTCCGTGTTACACTTTTCATCTTTTGTTAAACTAAAGTTTATCTCAGTGGGCCACCATAGATTTCATGTGATTTAAACCATAAGCCAACTCGTAATATTCTGCACTGAAGTTCAGAATAAATGTGCTTTTCCAAATTCCATTAGAGTTCAAATGTTTAGAGGTCAAGAGCGATCTTTTAAACTCTTTGAAGTATTTCAAGTTTTGATGCAATTGATGTCTATCTATCTATCTATCTATCTATCTATCTATCTATCTATCAATTGTAATTGGAATATCGAACCACGTTTCTGTTGCTTCGTGTTTCTTCTTCATCTGTGAGGAGACTGTCTAGCATTCACTGCCATATAAGACGAATGACATTACATAAGAGCTCAGTACACTTTTCTTCGTTTCTAACGAGTTTTTCTTGTTTCTTAATACTTGACTTAGCTTTTCAAAGCAACTTTGGTTATTCCAATGCGTCTTTTGGATTTCCGTATTATCTATCTATCTATCTATCTATCTATCTATCTATCTATCTATCTATCTATCTATCTATCACAGTCTCTTCATTATCTATCTATCTATCTATCTATCTATCTATCTATCTATCTATCTATCTATCTATCTATCTATCTCAGTCTCTTCATTATCTATCTATCTATCTTTTCTTTTCTTCTTTTCTTAAAACATTGCCCAAATGCTTAAATTGTTGTACTTGATTTTGTTTTCCCCAATTCCTGAAACGAATTTATTGATTCGGTAATTCAGCCATAGAACCAAACCTGAAAAGTTAAGATGACATGAATATGAAATCATTTGTCAAGATTCTGAATATTACTGTTATCAGCTTAGCAAGTCATTTTCCTGTTTTAAGTGATAAGCTTAAACTAAAGGTTATCTCAGTGGGCCACCATAGATTCCATGTGATTTAAGCCATGAGCCAACTCGTAATATTCTCCATTAAAGTTCAGAATGTATGTGCTTTTCAAAATTCCATTAGAGTTCAAAGGTTTAGAGGTTAGTCTAGAGTGAAATTTTAGACTCTGAAGCATTTTAAATTTTGATGCTAATGATGTTGTTATCTATCTATCTATCTATCTATCTATCTATCTATCTATCTATCTATCTATCTATCTATCTATCTATCTATCTCAGTCTCTTCATTATCTATCTATCTATCTATCTATCTATCTATCTATCTATCTATCTATCTATCTATCTCAGTCTCTTCATTATCTATCTATCTATCTATCTATCTATCTATCTATCTATCTATTTATCTATCTTAGCCTCTTCGTATCTATCTATCTATCTATCTATCTATCTATCTATCTATCTATCTATCTATCTATCTATCTATCTATTTCTCTGACGAAGCGTTAATAAAATTGAAGCATCTTAGATGAATAAAAGTTTCCTGTTTTATCATTCTCTCCGATTACGGTCCATGTCTGATCTGCATTCTTTCTTTCTATCTATCTATCTATCTATCTATCTATCTATCTATCTATCTATCTATCTATCTACCTTTCTTTCTTTCTTTCTTTCTTTCTACTCTAATTTGTTCCTATTTATGTATCTCTCTATCGATTATCTGTAGTTTGTTCGAAAATAATTATTCGAAAAACATTTATTCGAATAGCAAATTATTTGAATGAAAATTAATCAAACGGACAATTATACTAAATAATGATTATTCGAAATACAAAATATTTTCATGTAATAAAAATGTAAAAATTGGAAGAGGAAATACATGAATGATAATCATTCGAAATACAAATATCGAAATCTAAACATATTTATGAATGGAACTTTGTCTGAGTGTTTGTGTATGTGTGTATGAACCGATTTTCTTGAAAACTTACAGTTGTACTATAAGCGTCTGCGAGTGTTCTTAGCTAGGTTTTGTATCGAGGTACCCCCGATAAATATCGAAAATCGATAATCGAAAAAATAGGGTTATAGAAGGAGTGGTTTTATTTTATCAAATTTGATACACATAGACAAAGACATAAGAAACGATATTCAGAAGTTTCAAGGTTGCAGTTCTTACAATAGTGCAGAAAATCGATAATATATATATATATATATATATATATATATATATATATATATATATATATATATAAAGCAAGATTTTCAGCCCTTTTATTTTAGTTTTTGCTTCGGGTTTGGCTCTAAGTAGGTATAATTGTAGTTCTTAGTCTCAGCCATCATACCATTTACTCAGAGGACTTATTTAGCCTTCAAAATTCAGTTTACAATGAAAAAAAACTTATTTGATATCGATACCAGGAAATCAAAATTTGACTTACATCCATTCATTTTTCTTTCAGTCTACGGTTTCGCTTTAACTGGAAACAACTATTGCTTTTTAGTCTTTCGTGCCAACGTCCAAAGAGTCTGAGCTCCAGGACCATGGATTAGTTTTAAAGCTTTTATTACACCCGAACAACGCCGGACTATACTGCTAGTCGTTCATAAAACAATTTAGTAAGAAAAAGTCCTGATAACCTTAAGTTATGTGATACTGACTGCACTGAAGAGTATCCGTTGAAGGATGCCATTATTTTTTTTTATTTCCATTTTCGTCGCCGTATTGCTTGACGTTTTGTTAACCTGCTCGTGCTTTTGCAATTTGAATTACTTGCAAACCCTGTTTTCTTTTAAGTGTGTCTAAGAATTTTCATAATATGGGATGATGGGTTAACAAATGCTGCACAAAAGACCTATGCTATTTTTTAAGGGCGTTATTAGTTCTCGGTAAATCAGCATTGGCCCTCTCAAAGCAACTCATACCGCATACGCATCTCACCGGTGTTTCGAATAGTTATCATTTAATATAATTGTCCTTTCGAATAATTTCAATTCCTGATTCTGAGTATAAGCGCTCTTTTTGTTGCCATTTCTCTGAGCCGTTCTCGTTGCTTACTCGCCTCGCAATGGAATTCATATTATCCTTCTATAGAACCCTATTTCAGTTGCCTTCAACAAATTTTGTCTGTTTCTCAGAAATTTGCTTAACATTTTGGAATGTATCGCAGATCATATGCTTTTCCAAATTATTAATCAGAACGCTATAAAATAATTGAATGACAAGCCGTTTGAAAATTGCTGGTAGAAAAGAATGTTTCAAGCTTTTCAAACAGTTTTTTTAATAACTGTGCTTACATTCATTGAGTGGTTTCTAAAAGCGAACAGCCCCCCGGTTGATCCTTTTTTTCTCAGTAATGAAGAAGCTGCTTTTTTTTTAGATTCCCCTGCTATGTGCGTGCTATTTAGAGGCATGAATCAATAGACCTAAACCCACTTACATAAAAATAAATTTAGAAGTGAGGAGAACAGTTTCTCTATATTTTTTCATGATGTAAATAGATACCCAGCTTTTTGTGAATTTCTGGTCGAAAAGAACGTCCATTGTTCAAAGATTTTCAAAGTGATTTGAAAAACTGTGCTTACATTCACTGAGCGGTCTCCGTAAATATCCTCAAGCATCGATGAATCTAAATGGGTGCTATTTTTTCAGCAACAAGCATATCTGCTTCGTTCGCACTTTTTTGTTTGATGTCATTTTACCAGACTTCTGCTCAGGTTTTTTGTAACAAAATGAAATATATTGCTGTTTTTTTTTTTATGAAATGTCTAACTCTACTCGCATAACGTCGGTATCCGTCTTTCATGTAATGAGCTAATAATTTAATTTAAATTAATCGCTCTATTCTTTCTATAATTTCTGACCAAAGACAATTCTATTTTTTCATGATTCACGTTAAATTCATATATTTTAACGGAGTCTAACACATACGTTGCCGCTCGGAACGAGAAATCGGAGAGCCGAGTTTGAATCCCAGTTGAATTCGTTGCATTCACTTACGCACAAATACCATTTGAAAAGTTCTTAATCCGTCGCTTCTCCCTCCATCTATGTGTTAACTAGCAAGATAGACAGGGTTCGGTAACCTTGGTTGGCAACTAGTCTACCACAGAGAGTAATGGCAACCTACTACGAGAAAAGCCCAATCAGTCATGTCTCTTTCAAGACATGATCACCCAAATATCTATCAAGTATGGCACTTAACTGATTGAATCAAACATCAAGAAGCAAAACTCAAAAACCTTTTTTTACGGGATAGACGATAAGGAGAAGGAAAATGATTCAGAAATCTTAATACCCAGCGACATCTCACCTGCAGCGCCGTGCAGGTAAAACCTTGTTTTAATTTTATCGGTAAAATAATTAAATGCACAAATCTAAGTTTTTTTTCACTTGTGAAAAATTAAAACGCTATAAAATTGAACCTGCCACGAGCAAATTTTCTCTAGCTGCCATTAAAGAACTTGCATCGGCTGGTCCGCCTAAGGCGTAAAATTATCTGACGATTATCTCTTTGCGAATTGTTAAAGATAAACCTACTTACATTATAAGATCTTTGGAATGGTAGAAGATGTATTGTCCATAATTTTTCACTGTGTAAATAAATATAAAGCATTTTAAGAATTCTTGGACAATATCATCAAAGATGAAGGAAAAACTTGAAGCAAGTGAAATGTGGTTCTCCAAGAGGTTGCTGCGGATATCATGGACCGAGCATGTGAACAATGACGAGGTTTTAGAAAGAATGGAAACGAAAAAGAAATTTATATTCAGTATTAGGAGGAGATAACTAAAGTTTCTGGGACATGCAATAAGGAAGAAGGGCCTGGAGAATCTGATACTAACAGGCCAAATTGAGGGGAAAAGAGACAAAAGAAAGCAGCGGATAACATATTTGAAGGGCTTGAGCAGGTAGATGACAAAACGGGGTTTGCGTGGTGTTACATGAGAAAGTGTGCTAAGAGCCACCAGGGATAGGGAGACGTGGAAGGCCATGATCAACTACTTTCTGAAAGTCCAAGACACAAAGAAGAAGAAGAAGAAGAAGAATGAAAAAATCGCCCCTTGTTTTAATTTTATTTTAAAGGGGTTTCAAAAACTGTTAACATTCTGCTATGTCCCGGAAAGGAATATATATATATATCTTTCTAAGTAGTTAAGTGGTTTAGGCAATTATAACTGGGTGGAACAATTCAGTACGGAGATGTAATAGATGGTACTCGTCGGATGCAGTATCCTGAGACGTATGCCTAGTCCAATAGACGTAAATCTCTAGTCGAAGACTTGTAGACCTCTAGTGGAAGATCTCTGGATGTCCACGTCTTAGTCTATTCATGGCTGACACCTGCCAATCACATTCCAGTGAGTGGGAACCAAAGTGTATATATATTCATTACCTATTCATTACATCACATTCATTGATTGGTTACCGTAAATTTTCAGTAAGAATTGATGAATCTAAAATGACTTTTTTCTTCTTTGAAATGATGGTGGAGGGTCTCTAGTGAATGCTGGACAATATCATCGAAAATGAGGGCAAAACTGGAAGCAGCGGAAATGTGGTTCTACAGAAGGATGATGCGGATATCGTGGACTGAGCATGCAATCAACGATGAGGTGTTGGAAAGAATGGCAACAAAAAAGAAATTAATACTGAGCATCAGGAAGAGACAACTGAAGTTCCTGGGACACGCAATGAGGAAGGAGAGCCTGGAGAAACTGATACTGACAGGCCAGATAGAAGGAAAAGAGACAGAGGAAGGCAGCGGATAACATATTTGCAGGGCCTGATCAGGTGAATTACGGAACGGGGGTTGCAAGGAGTAACAGGAGCGAACATACTAAGAGCCACAAGGGATAGGGAGACGTGGAGAACCATGATCGCCTACGTCCTGAAGAAACAGAGCACATAGAAGAAGAAGAAGCCTTTTGAAAACGTCTGGTAGAAAAGTTCGTTTTTAATTTTTTTTTTTTCGAAAAGGATTTGGAATTTCCAACTTCGACTTCAGGCAGAGTTAATGCCTATTGAAATTATTCACGGCATGCAAAATATCGACCACGTGATATTATCATGTGACATCACAGTAAACTGACAAATACAGAAGCCTCTCTCTCTCTTTCTTTCTTTCTCTAAGCTCGTCAAGTTATTAGCTGTTCAGCTGAGCGTAAGATAGGCTTAGGATTCTAATCTTGGAGTGGGAAGTATCGTTATGGTTTGAAACAGAGTTATTTGAAATTCGTCTTCACGGTTTTCTCAAGGCCAGTTCCCACTCGGGATTTAAGTGAACGAACGCATAAAGGTCAATCAGAAATTCATTTTCTTTCATCCACCCACTTTCTTTGTCTGTGTAATTACGAGTGGGCCCGTGCCGTCTAAACTATCAGCAAAATATTTATATCGATATGCCGTCTATTGATGTACCTTGTGTATTTGTCCATATTTCTGAGATGAGGTAGCATCTACAGTATTTACATTATTCGAACTATTGTCCTAATCTTTGTTGCCATTTGTACGACACTTCAGGTCATATAGACGTTGGGTAGTTCCTGTGTCTTGACCCAAAGACTTGTGAGTTCAATACCAGGTTACAGCAGTGGTGAAAAAAAGTAACTTACAGGGTTAGAAGGAGATAACTTATGACAACCAGAAGAGGCACTACTATGCAAGGAATGGAGTTCATATACTCCAGTGATACTAATAAAAGTTTCGGTTCGAAATTACTAACACCTGAAGAAGGCTGGAGCGCACAACGGCCGAAACGTCGTACAAAAGGTAAGAAAGATGAGGACAATAGTCCGAATAATGTAAATACTGATGTAGCTTCTGTTGAGAATCTTACATTAGAACATAAAAAGACAAAATAGCAAAACTCTACTCTGAGCATGACAGAAGGGATATATATATATATATATATAAGCTCAACACGTCATCTAAAGTGGTTACAAACAACTGTAATTTATTTCGACCGGTGTATAAACCTGGATTTCATTTTTTTAAATGAAAATGTCCCGTCGAAATAAATTATACTTTATGACCACTTTAGATGATGTATTGAGCTTTCCTTTATGTATATAATATTGCTCTGGATAATGTCCATTTAGCTCTCTCTAAAGCAGTTATATCTCTTAATATTTTATATTAAATAGATTTTTGAGGATTATCCTCTCCGTTTACGGACCTGACATCATTTTTTATATATATATATATATATATATATACTCTTTACGCTCTCACACCCTGATTGAGCACTCTGGAAGAATGGTAGACTTTGAAAAACAGTAGCTACTCTGGCATGTACGCATCGCTCATTCAATAATGAATTAGAGCACTCTGGCTATAATGATAATGTATAATGATAATATACACGATAAAAAAAATCTGCATTCTTCTACCGAGCGCCCATAGCCCAGAGGTAGAATCGCCGACTGACGCCAATTCGGTCGGGTTTCAATCCTGGGTTAAAAGCAGTCGGATGCCTAACCGTACTGATGAACTGTGATACAGCAAAACAGATCTGTCTACGGATGACTATATATACACGCACAATAGTCTTTATTATATTAGAGGGGATAAAAATGTGTTAAACAACACCAAGCCTTCAATCCCCACTTTACCCAATAAATTTGAGGTCCTCACAGCTTCAGCGGACAAGGGAGAATGCCTTGCTCACAGATTCTTCACTAATTCAACAATTGATTCGTCTGAGGTATCTGCACCTGATTTGCCACCTAGAACTGAGGCTCAACTGAGTGAACTTCACATTACCCCCTCACTGGTCTCCAACATAATTTCAAAGCTTGAACCCCCACCACCACCTTAAGGTGAGCAGAGGTAACGGAAAACCAATCACTGTCTTGAAAAAATATGCCCCTGAACTCTCATCAGTTCTCTCCGAACTCTACAAGCATTACTTTCTGCTTTCCTGCCAACTGTAAGTCATCTACTGTCTGTATTTAAGAATTCTGGAAAACCCTCAGCTTCCTACCAATTTTTGGCAAAGGCTATTATCAATGCTGAAGTAGTACAACATCTCACAGCCTACGGTCTCTTCTCTGATAGACAGTATGGTTTCCGATTCAGGTCTACTGCTGATATACTGACGACCATCACAGAGTATATAAACCAGACTCTCAATAAGAACAGTGAAACTAGAACTGTTGCCCTAGATATCTCCAAAGCATACGACAGTCTGACATACTGGCCTTCTACGTAAGCAACAGGACTATGTTGTAACTTGACGCTTATTTGGTCTAATCCAGTCGTTCCTTTCAAATCACGTTTTGTTTGTTTGTTTCGAGGTTTAACGACCTATGGAATCTTTTAAAGTTATAACCAATGATTTTTGGTAAGATTATTTTATTTTACAACATTTTTCTTTTCGAGTATCAAGATTCATTGGGATTTGTTTTTAAGAGCAGGGTCCCCAAGTCCTACCCTTTTTATTTAACCCATAACTGGATAGAAGTTACGGATTAATACCTTTCCCAAGGATACCAGTGCTTAAGTGAATGCAGGGTATTCAACTCGGCTCACCGATTTCTCTCTCCGAGCCGATATCCACTACACCACAACGCACATCCGTCACTAGACGCTTACAGCACCTGGTATTCCCAAGTGGTCACCCATCTAAGTACTGACGTTGCTTAACTTCAGTGATCGAGCAAGAACCGGTGTATTCAACGTGATAGGTCGTAAGCCTCAAATGGCGTAATGACGGTAGTATTGAATGGGCATCCTTCCAGATCCTATAATACGAACGTGGGTGTCCCTCAAGGCTCTATTCTAGGTCCTACACTTTTTCTGATCTTCATCAACGATCTCCCTGATGCAATCAGATTCCAAGTAAGAATCTACGTTGACAATAACACCATTTACTTCCGCCTCGATAAAAAATTTGCCGAGGCTTTCAAATTAAACCTCGCTGCTGATCTTGAAAAGGATCTTCAATCTGTGGTGGACTGGCTTAAAAAATGGCTCGTAAATTTTAATGCTTCCAAAACAAAGCTGCTATCCCTTAACCACCACAAGAAATCGCTTCTATCCCCTACCAGGCGCAGTGTTTTGCTTTCTACCTGAAAGCAAAACACTGCGCCTCCGGCCTAACTCTCTCAATAGACCTCAAGTGGAACGACTACATTGAATCCATAGCTAAGTCTGCTGCTAGAAAGGGCGGTTCACTGTGTAGAGCCAGGAAGTTTTTCTCGTCTGAATCCATCTTACACGTGTATAAATCCACGATCCGCGCGTCTATTGTATATATTTTATGGTCTAGTTACACTTAGTCATAATTTCTGTTTTTTCATTCAACAATTCATTTTTGTTTGGGAATAACATAACTAGCTTTTCATCTTGGATCAGTCTACAAATTTTGCCACCGTTGGCTGTTTTCATTATATTCTACTTTATGTCTGGGTCTTTTTCAAATTTTAATTTCAGTTTCCACACGTGGGTAGACAATTTTGTGCAATTTTTAAAGTTTTCTAGTTCAAATATAGACCTGTGATTAAACCATCTGGTCTTAAACTTATCTTTGGTTGATCCCAAATATATTTTATTTTAACCATTTAAGTGATGTAATTTTTCTTTGTAAATAACTTCTTTTGTATTACAAAGTCCTTGAAGTGGGCATTTATTTTTGTCCCTGCAGTTACATTTCTTATTAATAATCTTGTTTTGTACAATGCTATTTATATTTCTGGCGTTTCCTTTCTTTAAGAAATATCTAAATTTATATATAACTTATATATAAATTTATATATAACTCAGTTTGATTGTATTCCTATTGAAAATTTTGTTTACTTCTGAGCATTTTGGAAAATGTTTATCGATCAGTTTAAAAAATATTTGTCCTATTTCGGTTTTTACTTCTAAATGGTGTGTTGAACCAGATAATGTTTTGTTTTCTACCATCGTTTTATATTTGGCTGTGTAGAACAATTATGTTTTCAAGATAAGCACTCTGTTGTGGAACAATCTTAGACCAGAATAATCGACCTTGAGAAAGAGGTCTACTTATGGCGCCCTGGAGCATCTCATTGTGCTCAAGTGGGATAGTCCATTGCTTGGGCTGTGATTGGCTGCTAATAAATGATTGGAAGTATTTCTGTAGAAATACTAGTTTGATTCCAGTCATAATTGTAGGGTTTGTATTAAGGGCTCCGGTCTTCGGGCTGGGGTCCAAAATGACCAAATTAAGGCCGAATAAGACCAGTTTAAGACCAGTTTAGACAGGTTTTGAACCTATCTACTACGGTGGATAGGTAATGTTTTAACCAATAACTGGGCGTACGCGCTCAGGTTCCCCACGTTAAAAAGACCTTGTGTCACATCTCTCTTAAATGTAGGAGAAGGGTAAATATTGCAGTGTTTGTATTGAGTTACAACCTGCTTTATTTTTGTCTGCCAGCTGGACGCTAGCTGGGACCCTTACGCCGGTAAGTGTTGTTATTCTATTGTTATTCTACAGTCTGTTTGGGGAGTGTATATTAAAATGTTCAATAATTTAAGTGCGTCTTCATAGTTTCTTTCCTTTTCATCAAAATCCATAGCAAAATCTATTGCTAAGAAGGTTGGGTCACTATATCGATCCAGGATGTTTTTTCCACCTGAATCCATCCTGCAAGTCAACCATCCGTCCGTGCATGGAGTACTGCTGCCATTTATGGTCAGGTGCCCCTGCCGTTCTCCTCAGTGTTCTTGACAGGCTCCAAAGGAGAGTCTGTAATGTGATAGGTACTGATCTGGCGGCTCGACTGCAGCCACTTCCCCATCGTCGAAATGTCGCCTCCCTTTGTCTGTTCTATAAATACTTTCATGACTTCTGCTCGGACGAACTTAAGTCACTGATGCCTCCTCAACAGGTGTTTACTCGTGCAACCAGACTGGCAACTGGGTCCCACCCATTCACAGTCAGGTTGGCCAAATGCAGACGACAATTCTACTCCTGCAGCCTCTTCTCTCGCACTTCCCGCCTGTGGAACTCGCTCCCGTATTCTTGCTTTCCTGACGGCTACAACCTCCAGAAATTTAAATGCAAAGTCAATACTCATCTACTAACCACTGGACTCTAGCTCTCTCCCCACCCCTGTATAACCTTCCCTTTCTCTTCACCTATGTATCTGTCATCGCACCTGCTATCTCAGCTTTCTATTGTTCCTTTCTAACTAGTTTGTACTCCTCACTCTTTTCTAATTAATCTTTTTACATTTATGTAGCCCCCTGCACACCATTGGCGTTTCCGCCTTGCTCGGGGTGAAATGATTAAAAAAAAAATACTGTTTTGGTTGACGAATTCTTTGAAAGACAAGACAATAGAAATCAAATTCTCTTAAGAATAGCATGAATTCATTTATTTTATCTTCAGCTTTCGATTAAATATCTTGGATGGTACCAGTTTAAGAAGAAAAAACTGAATTCAAAACAAAGAAAATAATGATAAACCGATTCACTATATTTCCCATAAAGGCTTAACAATTCCCATATACAATCCCTTGAGAGTCATGTTAAACCACGTCTTGAAGGGACAGAACATTCGTTCTTTTAATTTGCAATGTTCTATCAAGGCATGTGGGTATATTATACCTCTTATCATATCTTTCTCCTGTCTCTACTAAAAGAACGTAGCTATTGGGAGTGGAGTACAAGAAAGATTTTTTTTTTAATCGTATCACCACGAGCAAGGCGGTAACGCCACTGATGTGCAGGGGGCTACGTAATAGTGAAAAGATTGGAAAAGAGAAAACTCGGAAACCACATCCTAAACAGGGAACAAGGGATAAGCCTTTTAACCTGTTCAATAGATGTGGGTGGAGTGTGAACCGGGTGATAGATCTATCTACTCCAAGTGAAAAAAAAAAACCAAAGTGAGAAGATTGGAAAAGAGAAAAGCCGGAAACCACATCCTAAACAGGGAACAAGGGATGAGCCTCTTAACCCGTTCAATAGACGTGGGTGGAGTGTGAACCGGGTGATAGATATATCTATCTAGTCCAAGTGAAAAAAAAAAAAAACAAAGTGAGAAGATTGGAAAAGAGAAAAGCCGGAAACCACATCCTAAACAGGGAACAAGGGATGAGCCTCTTAACCTGTTCAATAGGCGTGGGTGGAGTGTGAACCGGGCGACAGATAGATCTATCTACTCCAATTAAATGTGAAAGACATTTAATTTTAAAAAGTGATATGAAAAATAATACTAGCAGATAATACAAAATTTGCAAAGCAAGTTAACACAATTTATTTTGTCAGCTACATAATTAGACTGGATAACAAATTCTAATTAGATTCACTTAGTTCGATTCATTCGACTGTCAACTGAAGATGATAAAGTTGATGATTCGCAGGGGTCTCTTGGATTTCTGGTTCCAAACTGAGATGAGATAAATTTATGGAAATTTACCCTTTCCACTTTCTTTTCCTTTTCTTTTTACTTCTTTCCGTTCTTTTTCTTTTGTTACTTCCTTTTCTCTTTCTTTGTTCAGTTCCCAAAAATGGTCAATACCTTTTTTGTGAATGCTGAAACACTTCTGTTTTCTTCTCTTTCCTTTTCTTCTCCATTTTTATTCAACTCCCCACAAATGCTTATGACTTCCACCAGTGAAAGTCAACTCCCTTTTTTTTTCTTCAGAAATAGAAAAAGAAAAAGAAGAAGAGGAAGAAGAAGTAGAATTCTGTTTACTCCTCTCTTTTCCTTTTCTTCTCCATTTTTATTTAGCTCCCCACAAATGCCTATGACTTCCACCAGTGAAAGTTAACTCCCTTTTTTTTCTTCAGAAATAGAAAAAGAAAAAGAAGAGGAAGAGGAAGAAGAAGTAGAATTCTGTTTTCTTCTCTCTTTTCCTTTTCTTCTCCATTTTTATTTAGCTCCCAGCAAATGCATTTCCACCAGTGAAAACCAACTCCCTTCTTCTTCTTCTTCTTCTTCTTCTTCTTCTTCTTCAGAAATAGAAGAAGAAGAAGAAGAAGAAGAAGAAGAATTCAGCTCCCAGAACGCGCCGATGTCTTCCATGTTAATGCCAAAACACTTCTCTGTATCTTCTTAAAAGCCAGACTTCTTAAATTATAACACGATCCACAGGCGTACCCGAGCCAACACTTCCTGAACCTCAACCAATCCGCGTTTGTTTGATCTCGAACCGGCCAAAGTAGAATTACCTGTTATTACCTAGATAGGTTAGTCCAAACACGCAAGGGGTCGGTATATAGTTAAGACCAAATTTAACACGATCCGCGGTAGCTGATAGCTGGTAAACGGAATATAATCAGAACAAACTGCAATACTACGGGTGTAGTTTTATACATATTTATATATCGATCACATACATATTAATAAGCAAGTCAAAGCTAAGGGACACGAAATCAATTGACTGGTATTTCAGTAATTCATTACAGTAACAATGTTCTCGGAGACAGTGGTTTTCTCAGTCGGCTCTAGCCGCATGCCGATTTCAGATTGACCGTCTCCTTCAAATCACGGGCCCCAAATCCTGTTAATTTCGTTTTCCATCTAGGTTTTATTGCAAAGTCACAAAACTGGTGTGGTAAAGGTAGCTACGGGGGTTTAATTTTCCATCACTGTATAATTCTTACCAACTCGAAATGAAAATAATACCAGTTATCCATTTCGACTGAGTCTTCGGCCCTTCACTGCTGAAGGGGAGAACTCTTATTGCTTGCTTGTCCGTACCCAAAGCTCAGATAGCCAAAGACAGGAAATTCTCACAGTCCAATTTAACTTATAGCCAAACAATTTGTCAAAACAGGACGACAATATTATGTCTATGATTCTTTTACACAGATTCAATCAATTCGGTTACTTTTCCCGACAAAACCAATTGTATTTTCCAATTTTAGAAAAACTCTTCTTATATTTAAAATTAATAAAAATTAATACCAGTTATTTGGAAATAGGGTTACAAAATAGCAATTTAATAGTATGGAGTCATTATTTACTTTTGACGTTGGATAAAAATACTAAATATATCTCTTTAAAAGGTATGAATCTAATGCATCCCCCACAGGTACGGGTTAATTAGTAAGGCTTGTATCACTAAAAAATTCTTACAACCTTAAAAATATTTTCTAGTTGTAAATAACCCGCAGTGGTTTGATAAACTGTAAAAAGCAAATCAATCAAATCCACACCGTCCTACCTACAATATGTGGCGTGTTAAATTTTCCGAGCCCACTTTCGTCATCACGCTTCTCAGAAATTTTTATTGTGGTTTTAGTTCCATTTTTTGGGGGGGAGCGAATTCTTCATTACTTTAGCTTCCCTGTGTCTCTTCTACAATTACTTTCGCGGCTTCTGCTCCGATGACATTAGCTCCCTGGCGCCACCTATCTATGAATTTACTCGAGCCACAAGATTAGCAACTAGGTCCTATCCTTTTACTGTGAAACCAATAAAATGTAAACACAAATTCTTCTCCATCAGCTTTTTTTCTCGTACTTCCCGCCTGTGAAACTCCTTTCCGTCTACTTGCTTCCCCGACAGCTACAATCTCCAACAATTTAAATGTAAAGTCAATAGTCATCTTCTATCTCACTAACTTGCATCCTCTCTCTCATGCTCCTTTCTCTATCTACACTACTCTCATATCGTTCTCTTACCCACTTCCTGACACCTCCAATAGCCTAGCACTCTTTCTCATAACTTTCCTCCTATTTAACACCATACGCACCAGTGGCAGTAGACTGCCTTTCTTGAGGTGATATGATTACAAAAAAAAAAATCAAACCATGATATTCTCAGCATCCTTCTGCATAAACACACCTCTTTTGCTTCGTTGATTCACGTCTCTTCATCGATTAGGACAGGGGTTTTCAAACTTTTTGACTGACGGACCCCTTTATATTTCCACTATAAACGCTTATGAAATTTATACATAAATTTTTATTAAATATAGCTAATAGTTTTGCATTAACGTAGTAAAAACTGGTTTTATTTTTATTTTTATTTTTTTTTAATCATATTACCCCAAGCAAGGCGATAACGCCACTGATGCGCAGGGGCTACGTAAGGGTAAAAAGAATGGAAAAGAGAAAGCCGGAAACCACATCCTAAACAGGGAACAAGGGATGAGCCTCTTCACCTGTTCAATAGATGTGGGTGGAGTGTGAACCGGGCGATAGTTTAGTCTATCTACTCCAATTTAGACATAAGTGTTAAATAGAATAAATTAATACTGCATGTTGATGCAAAATGTAACAAAATTAAATTTAAATTACTTTGAATTTCACGTGATGAGTTAATTCAAGGACCTCCTATCTTATTCTTGTGGACCCCCTGTGGTCCGCGGACCACAGTTTGAAAACCCCTGGGTTAGGAAATTGTAAAGTATTCATTGTCATACAGAAGGTTTTGTATTGCATATCTTTACAGTATTTTATTTTCCTTGTTTCGAACAGCTTGATTCCTACTTGATTCCTAATAAATCAGATTACTTTTAAAGGTCATCTTTTGCTATTAAAATGCACCTTCAGATTCCTGTGTCATATTTTCTGTGGTTTGTTATACGAGATTTCAGTTTGTTATAAAACAAGCATCATTTTCACGTTTCTTAGTCGTTGCTCGTATCCGTTTTCTTAGATTTAATAACCCTTTCTTCTCGATTTTTTATTTCTGTCTTGTCTAAAATTACCTGGATTTTTCTGTCTGTGTCTGCCACCAAAAGTGCCATTTGCGTTCAAAAGTATAAGGAAAAGGCAAACCAGAAAATGGTATTCGAATTATATTTATCAAGTAACTGATGCAGACATATCCCTTGAAGAAAACATTTCAAAATATAAGTCTATCGAGATAGTTATCAACACCCCACAAAACACCCACCTTGTTAAAATGATTTTCTGCTGTAGTGGAAAGTAAATGTTTCTTTATTTCAAATCATATTAATTAAAACTTTAAATTGGCTAATCTTTCTCAAGTAAAGTTACAGGAAATATATTCTAGGGTTTCCAGAAAAAAATATTTAATCATAAAAATTCTTGAAATTCAAAAACCGAATTAAAATCTAATTTAAAACGGGATTGCTTGTTTAATATTCTTTACTTAAAACGAAACCACAATGCTACTTTTGCAGCGCCTTCGACTGAAGATATGTTGTTGAAAGACGCAACTGCTGTGGGCTTGTCGTATGATGTGAATGGGGGATTACAGTTTCGAAAAGTATTAATATTTGCAGACTAATTCAAGATGCTAACTGGACCCCCATGTGATAGAAATGGCTGTATCTGGCTTGCGAGCGTGAACAAGAACTGTATTTAACGCAATGATAGAGACAGCCAGCAATCTCAGTGGGATGAACAGTCTCTCACACATCACAGACAAGTGTGTAAGCTCTGCATTTCAGACGATAAGCCACATCTGCGCCCCTACGCAGACACACACACATGCACACATATACAAAAACATACCCACGCGCATAAATACGCACACAAATATAAATTCACACACACACACACACACGTATATGTATATATATATGTATACTGTTTGACAGTAAGTAGCGAAGCACCGTATTAAGATAAAATGTCATGTTAAATAAGAAAGATTAAGTGATTAATTTTTATTGGTAATGTACAACGAGTTCACTGCTACCATATCTGGTTGGGTGCTCCTGCTATCCACCTGGGTGTCCTTGACAAGATCCAACGAAGAATCTATAATGTGATAGATCCCGATTTGGCAGCTCAGATGCAGTCACTTTCTCACCGGCGCAATGTGGCTTCCCTGTGTCTCTTCTACAAATACTTTCGCGGCTTCTGCTCCGATGAACTTAGCTCACTGGTGCCCTCTATATATACATTTACGGGAGCCACAAGATTAGCGACTAGGTCCCACCCTTTTACTGTGAATTCAATAAATTGTAAACGCAAATTCTACTCCATCAGCTTCTTTTCTCGCACTTTCTAGCCTGTGGAATTCCCTTCCGTTTACTTGTTTTCCCGACAACTATAATCTCCAAGAATTTAAATGTAAAATCAATAGTCATCGCCTATCTCACTAACCTGCATCCTCTCTCACATGCTCTCCTTTCTCTGTCCACTCCACTTTCATCAGTATTCTCAACCTTCTTTTATCCATTTCCTGACCCCACCCTATTACCTGTAACTCTTTCTCATAACTTTTCTTCTATGTAACTCCCTGCAAAGCAGTGGCAGTAAAATACCTTACTTGGGGTGATATGATTTTGAAAAAAAAAAAAAAAAGCATACACACCCATATATTGTTCTTACAAGGCTGACAAAGCAAACTTCGCTACTGAGCTTGAAAAGGACCTCCAATCCGTGGTGAACTGGAGTAAGAAATGGCTCTTGATTCTTAATGCCTCCAAAACAAAGCTGCTATGTAATAACAATTACAGGCAATCGCTCCTACACCTTATTAGCATGGATCAAACTAGCCTCTCCGAGAGCAAAACACTGCGCCTCCTCGGGTTAACTATCACAACAGACCTCAAGTGGAACGACTATATCAATATCCATACCTAAATCCACTGCTAAGAAGAGCGGTTCTCTGTCTAGGGCCAGGAAGTTTTCCCGTCTGAAACCATCCTGCACGTATATAAATCTACCATCCGCCCTTGCATTGAATAGTGCTGCCATATCTGGTCGGGTGCCCCTGTTATCCACCTAGGGGGCCTTGACAAAATCCAACGGAGAATCTGTAACGGGTTCGATCCCGACCTGGCAGACAAGATACAGTGACTTTCTCACTGGCGCAACGTGGCTTCTCTGTGTCTCTTCTACAAATAATTTCATGGTTTCTGCTCAGATGAACTTAGGTCACTGGTGCCCTCTATGAATGAATTTACTCGATCCACAGGATTAGCAACTAGGTCCCACCCTTTTATTGTGAAACCAATAAAATGTAAACATTAATCCTACTCCAACAGCTTCTTTTCTCGCACTTCCCGCCTGTGCAATTCCTTTTCGTTTACTTGCTTCTCCGACAGCTACAATTGCCAGGAGTTTAAAACTGCAGCCACTTCCCCATCGTCGAAATGTCGCCTCCCTTTGTCTGTTCTATAAATACTTTCATGGCTTCTGCTCGGACGAGCCTAAGTCACTGATGCCTCCTCAACAGGTGTTTACTCGTGCAACCAGACTGGCAACTGGGTCCCACCCATTCACAGTCAGGTTAGCCAAATGCAGACGACAATTCTACTCCTGCAGCTTCTTCTCTCGCACTTCCCGCCTGTGGAACTCGCTCCCGTATTCTTGCTTTCCTGACGGCTACAACCTCCAGAAATTTAAATACAAAGTCAATACTCATCTACTAACCACTGGACTCTAGCTCTCTTCCCACCCCTGTATAACCTTCCCTTTCTCTCCACCTATGTATCTGTCATCGCACCTGCTATCTCAGCTTTCTATTGTTCCTTTCTAACTAGTTTGTACTCCTCACTCTTTTCTAATTAATCTTTTTACATTTATGTAACCCCCTGCACATCAGTGGCGTTTCCGTCTTGCTCGGGGTGAAATGATTTAAAAAAGAAATACTGTTTTGGTTGAAGAATTCTTTGAAAGACAATACAATAGAAATCAAATTCTCTTAAGAATAGCATGAATTCATTTATTTTATCTTCAGCTTTCGATTAAATATCTTGGATGGTACCAGTTTAAGAAGAAGAAAACTGAATTCAAAACAAAGAAAATATTGACAAACCAGTTCACTTTATTTCCCATGAAGGCTTAACAGTTCACAGATATAATGTAAAGTCATCTCTTATCTCCTTTCCCCGTCTACTCCACTCTCATCAGTATTCTCATCCTTCTCTTACCCACTTTCTGACACTCCCTATAACCTGTCACTTTTTCTCATAACTTTCCTCCTATGTAACCCCCAGTGAACCAGTGGCAATAGGCTTGCTTAGCTCGATAAATCTACTGTCTTCTGGATTATTATTTTCTCTTTCTCCTCACTATTAATTTTTCTGTTCCTAATTCTTACACACCCTGTAACCAACTGCGTTTTAGAGGATTTACTGATTCGCTTGTGGTGATACCGGTTAAAAGAAATAAAAATAAAAACGCTAAAAATGAATTTTAATTTTAAAACATTTCAAGTTTCATCAGTTATTTTAATTATTTTTTTAAAATGAAAACAAGTCTCATAAAGATCAATTATTTCAATAGAATTTCATAATCAAAAACCCGTTTATTTTCTCCAGTTACAAATAACAAAGATTATGATAATAAAATCTTGCTTTTCTTAAGTTTGGACACTTTTACATCATGTGTACTCCTTTTTAACCAATCGTTAGGTCGTATGTTGCGCATATATGAAAATTAAATTTGGCAAAAATGCAATCTATCTATCTATCTATCTATCTCTTCATATATATATATATATATATATATATATATATATATATATATATATATATATATATATAAATCTGGTCATATCTATCTGTCTATCTATCTCAATCTCATCATGGCTGCGGATGACTATATATATATATATATATATAGGAAAAACTACTAAAAAGTTTAAAAATGTATTTTTTGACAGTATTTATTTATTTATATTATTATATATAGAGATATTTCAAACCGACCTCGGCCTTTTATCAGATAATTCTGTGTATATCTATCTATCTATCTATCTATCTATCTATCTATCTATCTATCTATCTATCTCTCTTATATGTAGTTCTTTGCATATCTATCTATCTATCTATC
Source organism: Ascarosepion bandense (assembly GCA_037127315.1). Taxonomy (NCBI): domain Eukaryota; kingdom Metazoa; phylum Mollusca; class Cephalopoda; order Sepiida; family Sepiidae; genus Ascarosepion; species Ascarosepion bandense. The sequence continues at coordinate 912,441 of JBBBDQ010000282.1, forward strand.
TATCTATCTATCTATCTATCTATCTATCTATCTATCTATCTATCTAGTCTCTTCATATATATATATATATATATATATATATATATATTTCTGTGCATATCTATCTATCTATCTATCTATCTATCTATCTCTCTTATATGTAGTTCTTTGCATATCTATCTAGCTATCTATCTATCTATCTATCTATCTATCTCAGTCTCTTCATTATATATATATATATATATATATATATATATTTCTGTGCATATCTATCTATCTATCTATCTATCTATCTATCTATCTCTCTCTTATATGTAGTTCTTTGCATATCTATCTATCTATCTATCTATCTATCTATCTATCTATCTATCTATCTATCTATCTATCTCAACACAAAGAATTTAACAACACCTGGTCAAAATATTCTTTATACCTTATATGGTATCAATACCTCAGTGACGTAACTTCCGATTCTGCTTTTGTTTTAAACCTGATTTCGGCAACAGACAATGAAAAAATGTTGAGGGCCATTTCCACCGGAAACTGTGGTAGTGTTCAAAACTGCTTTTTTTGTGAATTCACCTTTAACTTGCAGCTGTTTGATGAACAGAACAAGCTTTTTTATTCTGTGAATTTTCATTTTTTTTAAAAACACCTGTAAAAAAAAAAAAAAAAAGAAATTAAATATATAGATAAAAGATGAGTTTTCTTGATAATTCTTAAACACAATTATGCACAAAAAAATCTATCATATAAATATCACAAAAAAAAATCTGTCATATAAATATCACAAAAAAAAATATATCATATAAATATATATGATATATATATATATATCACCTTATATATATATAAGGTGAAAGTAGATGTAACCTTAAAATTAGGACGGTATCTTTTCGTTTTTTTTTTTATCCTTAACCCCAGAAAGAGTCGTCGGAGGGTCGATCTCTCCACCATTTTCCTCCATTTTTTCGCAGTCATATATCAGATCCTGGGTATCCGTGAATGGTTTCTTGGTGTGCACATCACGTAGCGTGTCTTGAGCTTTCTTAACCTAGCTGAGTTAGATCACATGTCCTCAAACTAGTTGGCTATCTTTGGTCGCGAACACGTGGCCGTTTTAGTTCATCTGAGAAAATTTTCCGCTCTGACTGATGACCTGTGTCGAGGAGGACCTTCCCCTAGTAATGCCTTATTAACAACACCCATTCAAAGGTTGTATGTTAACCGTAATAACATCCGTTATTAAGTATCTGGCATTTATTGAACGAGAAGCCAGTAACAATGTCGGGTGAAAATTATAAAATCTTTCTTATCAAACAATTTTTCAGGAAAATATGTTTGTCAAGTTCAGTTGTTATTATCGGTATTTCAAGTATTCCTGCGGGTTTCCTTTCTAACTTTTTGTTAGATGTAGTGTGGAATGTCAAAATGATGATTATGTAATTATTTGTACTTCGTGTTACATGCAATATTCAATTTTGCTTTTGAAAATCTACAAAGCGTGTGCTATCTTACTTGGTATAAATCAATCAGTTAAATACCATACAGGATACACGACTTGTGCAATCATGTCTTGAAAGAGACATGACTGACTGGGCAGAAAATTATTCCGCAGCAGGTTGCCATTGCTTTCTGCGGTAGACTGGTTACCAGCTAAGGCTATAGAACCCAATCTATACTATTATTTAACCCATAACTGGAGGGAAGAGATGTATTAATACCTTTCCCAAGAGTATTTGTGCGTAAGGGAATGCAAGGAATTTAACTGAAATTTCTCATTCTAAGCCGATATCCACTTCACAACAACGCACGTTGATTGGTATAGTCCTCTGTGATTGTGCAGCGCCAGTCCACACCGTTCAATGAAATGTGATCATCACAGAGACCCAAAAGCTTTCACTCACTCAGTGATTTTAGAAAGTTGTAGATGTTCGTTGTAGCAGAATGAGAAATCGGCGGAGCCAAGTTCGAATTCCATTTAAAATCGTAGCATTCACCTACTCTTGGGAAATGTATTAATCCCTCTCTTCTCCATCCAGATACGTGTTAAATTGTGTTATTTGAAACCAGTCTAAGAAATGGCAACCTACTACAGGAAAATCTTCAGCCTAGTCACTCACGAATCGAAAGAGACATGATCACCCAAGAGTATATCACGTATGGTAATTAACTGACTGATCTGGATAAAAGAATTGAATAGCTAGATAGATTGGGTTCTGTAGCCTTTTTTGGCAACTAGTCTACCACGGAAATAAATGGCAACATACTACAAGAAAATCTTCAGCCTAGTCTGTCATGGATTGAAATGATCGCCCAAGCATGTACCACGTATGGCAATTAACTGACTGATCTGGATAAAAGAACTAAATAGCTAGACAGATTGGGTTCTATAGTCTTGGATGGCAACCACATAAAAACACAGCAACCTACTACGGAAGAATATTCTGCTTAGTTAGTCATGGATCAAAAGAGACATGATCGTCTAAGCGTGTATCACGTATGGCAATTAATTGACTGATCTAGATAAAAGAATTGAATAGCTAGACAGATTGGGTTCTATAACCTTGGTTGGCAACCAGTCTTCCACAGAATGAAATGGCAACCTACTGCGGGAGAATTATCTGCCTAGTCAGTCATGAATGAAAAGTGACATGATCACCCAAGCGTGTCTCATGCATGGCATTTAACTTACTGAATGTATGCAACTGGCAGTTTAGATATTTTTGAACACTTTTGGCACCATGAATAACAATCATATTAATGACTCGATTGGACGAAACGATTGAAATATATGACTTGAGATTTCAGGTTTATGTTTAGGCATTATCGCAATAGGCGAATTGGCATGGCGAAGGAAGCATTCCAGAAGCTGAGTAAGGTATTAAGGAACAGGACAATTTCGCTAGAAACAAGGAAGAGAGTACTGGATTGCTACGTGCTGTCCGTCCTTCAATATGGCAGTGAATGCTGGACAGTGCTGCGAATCTCATGGATCGAGCATGTGATCAATGATGAGGTCTTAGAAATGATGGAAGCAAAAAGGAAATTAATACTGAGCATCAGGGAGAGACAGCGGAATTTCCTGGGACACGCAATGAGGAAGGAGGGCCTGGAGAACCTGATAATAACAGGCCAGATAGAGGGGAAAAGAGACAGGGGAAAGCAACGGCTAACATATTTGAAGAACCTAATCAGGTGGATGACAGAACGGGGGTTGCATGGTGTAACAGGAGAAGGCGTGCTCAGAGCCACCAGGGAGAGGGAAAAGTGGAAAGCCATGATCACCTACGTCCTGAAGGGACAGGGCACATAAAAGAACATAGAAGAAGTACTATTGCGAAGTCAATTCTATGTTCCATTTACTTATCTCATATTTTCAATTTGTTATAAATTATTCATACTCCGAATCATTTGAAGTATTTAAAGGTGAATTGACGTAGCCATAGATGCATTTCAGAAGCTGAGTAGAGTACTGAGAGAAAGGAAAATTTCATTGGAAACAAAGAAGAGAGTGGTGGAGTGTTATATGATATCTATTCTTCAATATGCCCGTGAATGCTGGGCAATCTCACCAAAGATGAAGGTAAGACTTGAAACTACCGAAACGTGGTTCTACAGAAGGGTATTGAAAATACCATGGCTCGAGCAATGATGCAGTTTTGAAGAAGGTGGAAACGAAAAAGAAAATAATACTTAACATCAGGTTAAGATATGATCGTCCCAGCCTGCATTACGTATGGAACTACCACAGAAAGAAATTACAACCTACTTCGGGAAAATATTCTGCCTAGTCAATCATGGGTCAAAAGAGACATGATCGCCCAAGCGTGTATCACGTATGTCAATTAACTGACTGATCTGGATAAAATAATTGAATAATTAGACAGATTAGGTTCTATAGCTTTGGATGGCAAACAATCTACCACAGAAAGAGTGGTGGATTGTTATGTGATATCTATTCTTCAATATACTGGTGAATAGTGGGCAGTCTCACCAATGATGACGGTAAGACTCGAAGCTACCGAAATGTTGTTCAGAAATAGGATGCTGAGGATACCATGTGATCAATGATGTTTTGAGAGGATGGGAACGAAAAATAAAATAATACTTAACATCAGCTGAAGTTCCTTAGATATGTAATGAGGAAGAAGGGCTTGGAGAATTTTATACTCACAGGTCAGATAGTGAGAAAGAGAAAGAGAAGAGAAAGCAAAGCGTAACATACTGATAAGCTTGATCAAATGGACGACAGAGCGGGGTTTGAAAGAGCTAACAAGAGCTACTAGGGATAGGGAGATGTGGAGGGCCATGATCGCTTACGTCCTGAAGGGGAGCTGCACATAGAAAAAAGAAGAAGTAAGGTGCCATGACTGGATGTTAGTTGTGGTGCAGTGAATATTGACTTGAAAAGAGAAATCGAAGGGCCGAGTTCGAATTCCTGTTGAATTCGTTGCATTCACTTAAGCGCAAAATTCCTTTAGGAAAGATATTAATCCATCTCTTCTCCTTCTAGCTAAGAGTTCTGTAGGCTTGGTTGGCAACCAGTCTTCCACAGAAAGTAATGGCAACATACTTCGGGAAAATCTTCTGCTCAGTCAGTCATGTCTCTTTCAAAACATGATCGTCCAAGCGTGCATAACGTATGGAACTTAACTAACTGACTGACTGACTAGATTGGCAGCAAGGTCTCATCAATTCACAGTTGAAATGGCTAGATGCAACCGGAAGTTCTATGCTAATAGTTTCTTCTATCGCTCATCTCATTTTTGGAAATTGCTTCCAGCTCCCAGATTCCCAGTCAAATTTCTTCTTTAAAAATGTAAATGTAAATTATTGCTCTTTTAATATTTTCTGTCTTTAATAGTGTTTTTTCTCTATCTAACATTCCTGCATCTTAGTGGCTTGCTTACCTTACTTGAATGAAAAGATTAAAAATACTTCTAAATAAGATAATAACGAAAATCCAAAAGAAATTTTTAAAACTGTCAATTGTAAAATCGCAGGAGATACAGTTACCACCAAGGACAGTCCATATATTCACATAGTTTGTTTTTGTTTAGTGATTAACTTTTACCGTAGCTGGGACCCTCACAGGTGCTACCACACCCGGTTAAGGTGGGCTTGGGAACAACAGCAATTATAATGGGTTTCCACGTTTCTGAAAACGCGAATCTCCCGATCAGAGGCCTTGCTGCCAGATGTAGTTTATCGTCATGCCCAAAACTAAGAAATAGTCGCCTGAGTGCTGCTAAATTGTGGGAAGCTATGATTGCTCACTGCCTGAATGGACGCACAGAAAACTCAGTCAGGCAGTCAGTCAGTCAGTCAGGTAAGTGCCATACGTAATACACTCTTGGGCGATCATGTCTCTTTCGAGGCATGACTGACTGGGCAGAAGATTATGCCGCAGTAGTTTGCTATTACTTTCTGCAGTAGACTGGTTGCCACTCAACGCTATAGAACCCAATCTGTTCTGTTATTTGACCCATAGCTGGAGAGAAGAGACGGATTAATACTTTTCCCAAGGGTATTTACGCGTAAACGAATGTAAGGATTTTAACTGGAATTCGAACTCGGATCCCCGATTGCTCGTTCCGAGCCGATATCCACAGCACCACAAAGTACGTCCCATAGAATAAAATAAATAAATAAATAAAATAAAAATATATTTTTTTTAAATTAAAAAAAACCTTTGACGTACAAGTGGTCAGAGTTACAACATAATGAAGAGCTAATAAAAATAGGAAGGGACAACTCAACACCACCGACTCAACACCGGACAACTCAGCAGTAGAAAAATAACTTTTTATAACAGAATAAAAGTAATTTATTAATGATTAAAACGTTAATTAGTGAATATTGTTCTTCAAATGAGTTATTTGAAAAGGCATTATTTAAAATGTGAAGCGGATTTTATATATTTTAATTATTCTTAATAAGTAAATCCTAAAGAAACTTCTTTTTAAGAAATTAAATTTTATATTGAAACTTGTCATTTCTGTGATAGATTTTAAAATGAATAAATAAAAAAATCTTTGATAATGGCGACTGGTCATTCTATCTCCACGCCTCCGTCAAACTTGTAATCAAGGAAGGCATTCAAATCAGCCTAGTTGTTTCGGAGACATCAAGAAAAGCACTAAATGCCAAAAAAAGAAAAAAGAATCAGTAAAACACGCTAGTTTTTAATTATTTTTTTTTAATAAAGTAAATCTTAAAATGCAAAACAAAATGAAGGAGCTTTTTGTTTTTATTTTTAACAGAGTAAATCGTAATCTAATCTGTTTTTTAATTAAGTAAATCGACATTCTAAAATATTTTTCATAAAAATTAATTTATACTGGTTCATATTTTAGATAAAAATTTTACAGCTGAATAACATATCATATTTTTATTACTTCAGAAAAAAATTAAATTTCGCCATCAAGTGAATTCTCGGGGTTCTTGACAAAATTCAACGGAGAATCTGTAATGTGATCGATACCGACATGGCAGCCCGGCTACAGTCGCTCTCTCACCGGCGTGACATGGCTTCCTTGTGCCTCTTCTACAAATACTTTCACGGCTTCTATTCCAATGAACTTAGCTCCTAGGTATGAATTTACACGAGCTACTAGATTGGCAACTAGGTCCCACCGATAAAATGTAACCTCAATTTCTACTCTAACAGCTTTTTCTCTCGCACTCGCCGCCTGTGCAATTCCCTTCCATATATTGCTTCCTCGACAGCTACAATCTCGAGGAATTTAAATGTAAGGTCAATAGATATCTCCTATCTCACTAACTCGCATCCATTCTCTTAAGTTCTTTTATACATCCATTACACCGTTATTCTCATCCGTCTATTACCCTCTGCCAGACATTTCCTATAACTAAATTCTCTTTCTCATCACTTTCCCTTATGTAACCCCCTGCGCAACAGTGGCAGTAGAATGACTTGCATGGGGTGAAATGATTTTTTTAAAAAATTCCCGATGTTGACTAAAATATAAACGCAACCAGTTTTTACCAATAGACTCCAGTATACACATCATCAGTATTTTTTTTAATCATATCACCCCGAGCAAGGCGGTAACGCCACTGATGTGCAGGGGGCTACGTAGGAGTGAAAAGATTAGAAAAGAGAAAGCCGAAAACCACATCCTAAACAGGGAACAAGGGATGAGCCTCTACACCTGTTCAATAGACGTGAGTGGAGTGTAAACCGGGCGATAGTTTAGTTTATCTACTACAATTGACAAAAAAAAAAAAAAATAATAAGGAAAAAGAAAAGTGAAACGATTGGAAAAGAGAAAGCCGGAAACCACATCCTAAACAGGGAACAAGGGATGATCCTCTACACCTGTTCAATAGACGTTTTTACCTATTTGTTCAAGGATCAACTCCATATATGTCTACCAGTGATTCAACTATAAACACAATCATGTCTGTCAAAGGGTTCAATTTCAAACCCGATAAATATTTACCTAGAGACACATTATTACATACGACCATTGTTTACTACTAACTAACTAACTATCTATCTATCTATCTATCTATCTATCTATCTATCTATCTATCTATCTTATAGCTGCAATTATGTAACTGTCATACACACTATTTAAAATGAAAACGGATCGTCTAGACATGTATTTTTAGTATACGGTACTTCCTTGTTGTTGTTTTTTGCTTTTCATTTCTCAGTTTATTTCATAATTTTCTTTTCTCGTGAAACCAATAACTCAAAGTATTTGTCGCACCTAATTTTCATATTGGCCTAGTCGACATTTTTACTCGTGGTCATCTTGCTAATTTTTCTTCAATGGTAATCAGAGGGCGTTTTTCTAAAAGAGGGTACTTCGCTGTTCGTCCATTCGTTCCATTTCTATTGACGTCACGGTTTCTGGCTTCCCACAACGACGAACTGTTTTTTGTTCCTTGTTTGATTTCTTTTTTGTTGTTTTTTTTTTTTTCATTTCCTTCAAGGAGAGTTAAAGCATTGTCGACTTTGCCTTTCCGCGCCTATAAAAGAATGTTTTAGCCCTCCTGTTGTTGTTAGTTGTTAGTTCTAATTTTTTTTTTTGTCATTTGCGCTTTTTCTCTAACTTCCACGAGTTTCTTGTCCTTTTCTTTTCAATGAAAGAAAAAGTACTCGTGTTTCTAGAATCTGAACCAATCTATCTATCTATCTATCTATCTATCTATCTATCTATCTATCTATCTATCTATCTATCTATCTATCTATCTAATACTGCTCTTTTTGTTTAATGGGTAACCATATTTGAAATAGACGACCTGTTTTCATTTCAAACCAAGTGTATCACTGCTATATAATTACCACTATAAGCTAGCTAGCTAGCTAGATAGATAGATAATGAACAGAATGAAATAGATAGATAGATAGATAGATAGATAGATAGATAATGAATGATTGAAAAATAGATAGATAGATAGATAGATAGATAGATAGATAGATAGATAATGAAAAGAATGAGATAGATAGATAGCGAGATAGATAGATAGATAGATAGATAGATAGATAGATAGATAGATAGATATTGAACAGAATGAGATAGATAGATAGATAGATAGATAGATAGATAGATAATGAACAGAATGAAATAGATAGATAGATAGATAGATAGATAGATAGATAGATAGATAGATAATGAACAGATTGAAATAGATAGATAGATAGATAGATAGATAGATAGATAGATAGATAATGAAAAGAATGAGATAGATAGATAGCGAGATAGATAGATAGATAGATAGATAGATAGATATTGAACAGAATGAGATAGATAGATAGATAGATAGATAGATAGATAGATAGATAGATATTGAACAGAATGAGATAGATAGATAGATAGATAGATAGATAGATAGATAGATAGATAGATAGATAGATAGACCTTGTATATATATCTACCATACTTTATATATATATATATATATATATATATATATATATATATATATATATATATCGGAGTCTAACCGTACTGATGAGCTGTGATACAGCGAAGCAGATCTGTCTACGGATGACAATATATATATAAGGTATGGGATGTTTATGAGTTAAACTGCTTAACATTTGGAATAGAGCGAATGTAAATGTAAAAGTGGAACTTAAAAACATCAGCCATCGGTTTCAATCTGTTTCATGCTTATACACAATCGTCACGCCTGATATATTTATACTCGTACTACTACTACTACTATTACTACTACTGCTAATAATAATAATAATAATAATAATATCAGATCGTTAACGCCTAACAAAATGGGTAGTCCTGCAAAATACTGGTTTGACGCTCTTCCACCATTCCATACGTATCGTATGCAAACTTGAACAGCATTCTCTGAGCAGTCTATTTTTTTTTATGTGCGTTGTGGTTCATTGGATATCGTCTCGGAACGAGAAATCGGGGAGCCGAGTTCGAATTCCAGCTGAATTCATTGAATTCACTTACGAGCAAATACTCTTGGGAAAGGTATGAATCCGTCTATTCATTCCAGTTATGAGTTAAATAACAGGACAGATTGGGTTTTATAGCCCTGGTCGGCAACCAGTCTACCGCAGAAAGCAATGGCAACCTACTGTGGGATAATCTGTCCAGTCAGTCATGTCTCTTTCGAGACATGATCGCCCAAGCGTGTATCACGTATGGCACTGACCTGACTGACGGGCACTCTTGTAGGAGTCGTATAAATATGAAAATACCGGCATATATAATCGAACAATATATTTTGAAATTTTTCAGCTTTTAAATCTGTCAAAATTTTTGTTTTGTTTTGTTTATTTATTCATAGAACACCATTGAACATCGGTAAACAAAGATCATGTTTATTCTTGTGTCGTTAGGTCTGAAATTATTTCGGCGTCAATAATACTGTGCAACAAATATTTTTGGTGTTTGGTCAGTAAATGTTATCATTTATTAATCTCTCTAGAAAACATAGGAATTGGCTATTATTCCATTTAAACTTTGCTTTTGGAATCTTGATATCGATATTTTGAAACTAACCTATTTTCTATTAAATTCCAAACAGATTCAGCGCTGAGATGATGAAGAACGGAGAAAACAGCGTAGAACAGCTTTGTCGCAGTAGTTCGGTCCTGCCGCGAGATCGATCACAAGACCGAAAACTATGTGAAGCTTGTGGAGACCCTGGTGAAGAGCTACGGCAAAATGGGCTGCAGCATGTTTCACTAAGTCCATATCCTTGACGCTCATCTAGATAAATTCAAGGAAAACATGGGGACGTATTTACAGAAGCAAGGGGAGCGTTTTCATCAGGATAGATTGGACTTTGTACGCCGTTACTAATGATCGTATAACGAAAACAATATGGAAGACTATATTGGGTGGTGGGGTTGATTCGTGAAAGTAATTTACAGTACAAGCGTAAATCGCGAAAAATTACTCACTTCTAAATTTTTTGTAGTCTCTTTTATGTAATTCTATCTAAACTAATTTATAAATGGAACTTTGGCTGTGTGTGTCCGTTACCTATAGACTCCGAAACGGCTGAACAGATTTTCTTAAAAATTTACATAGTTATACTATAAGCGTTTGCGAGTGTTCTTAGCTAGGTTTTGTGTCGAGGTACCCCCGATAAATAAACCGCAAACTCCCGAATATTTTCTAGCCAATCCCTGAAGATATGTCCTGTTCGCTGCTGAGCAACTGTCTTAAAAGATGCAGTAGGTTATAATGTCCCTATTTTGTGTGTATGGGAATGTACGCCTGTTATTTAACACAATGTCAGGCCTAATATCATTTAAAACAAACTTTTTTTTTAATCTGTAAAAAAGAAACTATTTATTAACTAATAATTTAGAAAAAAATTTTCAATTCTTATAATTATCTGATATTTTTAAGGTTTAAAAATTTAAATGATATTCTTGGTCTCCAAATCTATAATTATTAACGAATAATTTCAGAAAAAAATCTATAATTTACTACTTATTAAAGAATAATTTCAGAAATTTTTCTTTTAAATTCATATAATTATCTCATCTTTTTAAGGTTTAAAAAATTAACTGTTTTTCTTTGTCTCCAAATCTGTAATTTTATTGCTTAGTCTATTGTAGCGCTTGTTTAGACAGAATAAGAAGTAATATCTTAGTTCAATATATCAGATCTATACCTGCATCTGCTGATAGGAAGTTTGGGTCTCTATGTCGGGTCAGAAAGTTTTTCTCGTTTGAATCCAGTTTACACATTTATAAATCTACCATTCGTTCATGACGGTAAACTGTATCCAGCAGTAAGATTGGGAGGTTGTGAGGATTATGAACCAACTCTTAACTGCTATTGGTCCCAGATCCACCTAACTCGGAATGGTAGCCCCTGTTAGGTTTCCAGCTAGTCAAAACACCATGAAAGTATAAAAATAGACTTTTATAGAAATATATACATAAAAATAGACTTTTATAGAAAAATACGCATTTTTGAAAGAAAAATATTACCAACAATTCATTATATTAGCAACTATATGTGTTTTTAAGAAAAATTATAGCCATAACATATCTTTGAAGGAATAAATTTTTAGCAAAACATTTTTAAATACAAAACCAGTAGACATTTTCAGTTTTCTAAAATATAAAAAAATAAAAACAAAAAAATTTCATTAAAATCCAACTAAATCAACCTTCTCACTTTAACCGAATATTAAAAAAAAATGCCTTAACCCCACTACTTTTTTGGCATTAAATAACCCACAGAGGTTGATATGCCGTTAAACAAAACTCAAACTTAAACTCAAACCATTCGTCCATACTCTTGTCATATTTGGTCGGGTTTTCTTTCTTTCAATCTTGAGGTTCTCAACAAAATCCAAAAATGGATCTGCAATGTCATCGATCCTGACTTAGTATCTCGACTTCAGTCACTTTCTCACCGACGGATACCCTCTCTCTTTTCTGAAAATATTTTTATGGCAAAAGCTCTGACAACTTTTTTTCCATCATGCCCCGACCACATCAATTTAAGCGTGCTACTAGACTGGCATATAGGCTCAACCCTTTTACTATTGAACATATCATGTCCAAACATCAGTTCTCGAACGATCAACGTTCTTATTCACTGGACCATGTGCCCTTGAGGGCAACAGTACGAACAATGTAAATAATTACAATACCTTATCTCAGAAATATAGACAAATATGATAAAAGGTTAAAACATCTAACTTAGTAATTGTCAATAACACTGGACCTCAAAAATTCTCGTAATGTCAAAATTATCTTGAATTATTATATTATTTGAGAAATTACATCTCCAAAATATCGAAAATAAAAAACTATAAAATCTTAAATGTATCTCACTTTTTTAATCATTTCAGATTTCTCTCTCTGAAAGTAAAATACTGCGCCTCCTCGGATTAACTCTCACATCAGACCTCAAGGGGAATAACTATATAGAATCCATAGCTAAATCCGCTGCTAAGAAAGTCGGTTCACTGTGTAGGGCCAGGAAGTTTTTCTCGTCCGAATGCACATATACAAATCCACCATCTACCCGTGCATTGAATATTGCTGCCATATCTAGTCGGGTGCTCCTGTTATCCACCTCGGTGTCCTCGAGCAAATCCAACGAAGAATCTGTAATGTGATCGATCTAGCTGGCAGCTAGAATACAGTCGCTTTCTCACCGACGCAGTGTGGCTTCCCTGTGTCTCTTCTACAAATACTTTCACGGCTTCTGCTCCGATGAACTTAGCTCAATGGTACCCCCTATATATGAATTTCCTCGAACTACAAGATTAGCAACTAGATCCCACCCTTTTACTGTGAAACCAATAGATTATAAACGCAAACTCTACTCCAGTAGCTTTTTTTCTCGCACTTCCCGCCTGTGAAATTCTCTTCCGCATACTTGCTTTCCTGACAGTTATAATCTCCAAGAATTTAAATATAACGTCAATAGTCTTCTCTTGTCTCACTAACTTACATATTCTCTTTCATGCTTTTTTCTCCGTCCACCCCACTCTCATCAGTATTCTCTTCCTTCTCCTACTCTCTTCCTGATACCCCTTCAACCTCTCACTCCTCATAACATTCCTCCTGTGTAACCCCCCTGAACAACAGTGGCAGTAAAATGCCTTGCTTGGGGCCACACAATTATAAAAAAATTCAATCCAAGCAAAGCAAGACCGCCACTGGTGCGCTTGGAATTACAGTGAGGAAAAAAAAAACAAGTTACAGGGGGAGTCGAAAAAAGGATAAGAGAGGAATCGGATTCAAGGAGATAAAAGATAGAAATTGACGTTGCATTTAAGCTTTTGGAGATTGTAGCTATCAGGAAAGCAAATAAATCGAAGCGAGTTCCACGGACGGGAATTGCAAGAAAAGAAATCGTTAGAGTAGAAGAGGCGGTTACATTTAGCTATTTTAACGGTAAAAGGGTGGGACATTGATTTCATTCTAGTAGCATGAATAAACAAACGACGGTATAATATGTGGTCTACCCGGTTTGAATGTGTCCTACACCAGTAAGATTATCTCTATAGATATAGGTGTTCGGCTATTTATTGAAAATAATTATTTTCCCTAAACCTAAACTTAATCCAACCCAAACCTTTACAGTTATAATACTTCCTTGTAATACCCTTTTTAAGGTAGGTCACATACTATACCAGTGACATAATTTCGTAGGCTACATGCAAAAGGCAAGCCACATACTATCCTTCTTCTATGTGCCCTATCCTTTCAGGATATAGGCGATCATGGCTTTCCACGTTTCCCTATCCCTATGGGCTTTTAATGTTTTTTTCCTGTTGCACCACGCAATCCCCGTTCCGTCTTCCACCTGATCAGGCCCTTCAAATATATTATCCGCTGCCTTCCTCTGTCTCTTTTTCCTTTTCTCTGGATTGTCAGGATCAGGTTCTCCAAACCCCCCTTCCCCATTGCATGTCCCAGGAACTTCAGTTGTCTCTTCCTGGTGCTCACTATTAGTTTTCTTTTCAATGCCATTCTTTCCAAAACCTCATCATTGCTCACATGTTCGGTCCATGATATCCGCAGCATCCTTCTGTAAAACCACATTTCCGCTGCTTCATGCTTTTTTTCCTCAACTTCGATTGTAATATAACAATCTGGGCCCACCCGAGGAAGCTGATGCAAGCGGGGGCGTTTCCGGTCGTTGAAAGGAACGGATGTTTGTTTGACCTTATTTCCGGCAGTAGCAGAAATGGCTACAAGAGGCAAACAGAACAGGTGTCTCTGAGAATTACGTGGGCGTGCGTGGGCGAGGCAAAAACCGGAAGAAAAAGTCCCGGTTTGGAGATTATAAAAAGACCTCGGCGCACGAATTCACCAGAGAGACAGTCCGGACAGACAGTCCGGACAGACAGACCAGCGTAGCAGGAGAGAGAGAGACACAACAGACGACACTCCCGTCAACCCTTAGAAGCGCTCCTTCAACTCTCTATACCCTAGGCTACACGGTTCATCGTCATTAATAAAAATATAACTCATATTTTTATATATATGCGTGTTTGTTGTTTGTCGATATACAACACGATGATACTGTCCAGCATTCACTGCCGTATTGAAGAACTGACATCACATAGAAATTCACTACAATCTTCTTTGTTTCTAGGGAAATTTTCCTGTATCTTACTACTTTACTCAGCTTCTGGAACGCGTCTTTCGCCATGCCAATTCGCCTTCGGATCATGGTTTTTCACACATACTATAACGGAACTAAAAGAAGCTCATCTAAACACCTGCCATGAAAATATTTGTAGAAAATACAGAGAGTAGCCACATCACAGCAATCAAATATTAATAAATAATAAATATTAATAAATAATAACAAAATATGATATAACACTCGCTGTAAGAAAAGGTTAAAACTACAAACCGTATAAAATAAACATATTTCACTACAACAACCGAGATGCCAGGTCAAGATCAGTAATATTTCAGAATCTTCTTTACGGATGTGTGCGTGTTTTTATTCAAAACACTTTATCGAGATAGCAGTCACAATGTATCTTACCAGCAAAATTTGTTTGGGCATGCCTTCTTATCAACCTTCTTGTCCGACACTTCTTACCTTGACCATTTATTTTGCCGAATGAGAGATAAATCACATCACGCATGTGTGCCTTGTCTTCGTGTATTTTTTTCTAAACGTCGGCTGTCAAGTTCAGATTACGCCTTTCGCTCGTCGCCCACCGTCCGAGACCCGCAAATGTGAAATAAAAGACAACTGCACGCGTTAATTAAAGCCACATGTCTGCAATTTAATCGAAAGCAGGCGGCAATAACGTCGAAGGAAACTAAACCATCACGAAATTCCAATATATGGAACTAATACAAATCATATTTGACATTCACGTAAGCCAATTAGACACGCGTGTATAGGATTTTTTTTTTAATGCAAAGATTTATACGAAATGCGATAATAGGAAACCAATTGTCAGGATATGACAAAAAGCGTGATTGACGGGCCAATTTGAAATCCAGGCATTGCCTAAAACGTTATTTGATAGACTGACAGATAGCCTAAGATAGATAGATAGATAGATAGATAGATAGATAGATAGATAGATAGATATGAACAGAATGATAGATAGATAGATAGATAGATAGATAGATAGATAGATAGATAGATAGATAGATAGATAGATATGAAAAGACTGAAATAGCCAAGTAGATTTTTTTTAATCATATCACCCCGAGCAAGGCGGTAAAGCCACTGATGAGCAGGGGGCTACGTAAGAGTGAAAAGATTGGAAAAGAGAAAGCTGGAAACCACATCCTAAATAGGGAACAAGGGATGAGTCTCTTCACCTCTTTAATAGACGAGGGTGGAGTGTGAACCAGGCGATAGTTTAGGCTATCTACTCCAATGAGAAAGTGACTGAAGGCGGGACCGATTATACTACAGATCCACGTTTGGTTTTTGTCAAGACCACCGAAATCGAGATAGATAGATAGATAGATAGATAGATAGATAGATAGATAGATATGAAAAGACTGAAATAGCCAGGTAGATTTGTTTTTATAAAAGTGATGAGAAAGTTACTGAATGCGGGACATTTTATATTACAGATCAACGTTTGGTTTTTGTCAAGACCACCAAAATCGAGATAGATAGATAGATAGATAGATAGATAGATAGATAGATAAAGAGACTGAGATAGATAGATAGATAGATAGATAGATAGATAGATAGATAGATAGATAGATATGTATGTATGTATGTATGTATGTATGTATGAAAAGACTTTGCTGGACTGATAGATGAAATAGCTTAATATGATACATAGGCTCATATGTGTGTGTGCGCGCATATATATGTAGATATTTCCGTTTCCGTTTCGCTGTGTCACAGCTTATCTGTACGGTTAGACATCCGATTCCTTTTTACCCAGGATTGAAACCCGACCGAATTAGCGTCTGTATTCATACGCCAGTAGTGACAGTGTTCTAATTCATTACCGAATGAACGATAGGTTGATGCTAGAGTAGCTACTGTTTTTTTGTTTTTTTTCAAAGTTTACCATTCTTCCAGAGTGCTCAATCAGGGTATGAGAGCGTAAATAGTCATCCACAGACAGTTCTATTTCGCTGTATCAAAGCTCATCAGTACGGTTAGGCATCAAATTGCTTTTTACCCCGGGTTTAGTCTACCTACTCCAATTGAAAAAAAAAAAAGAAAAGAATAAGAAGATTGAGAAAGAGAAAGCCGGAAACCACATCCTAAACAGGGAACAAGGGATGAGCCTCTACACCTGTACAATAGACGTAGGTGGAGTGTGAACCGGGCGATAGTTTAGTCTATCTACTCCAATTGAATAAAAAAAAGAAAAAAGAGTAAAAAGATTGGAAATGAGAAAGCCGGAAACCACATCCTAAACAGGGAACAAGGGATGAGCCTCTACACCTGTACAATAGACGAGGGTGGAGTGTGAAAAAAAGAAAAAAAAAAGAAAACAAATCTTAGGTTGGTGGCTTACTAAGTTTTAACTTAGTTAAAGTTCAGCCAAAGAAATTTCTAGAAAAGTGTCGAGATCTCATCAATTTACAGCTGAGCTGGCTAGATGAAACCGTAAGTTCTATGCTAACATTTTCTTTTCTCATCCTTCTCGATTGTGGAACTCTCTTTCGGATCCATACTTTCCATCTACATTTAATCTGCAAAAATGTCAATGTAATATAAATCGCTATCTCATATCCTTCTGATTACACTTTCCTCTTTCAGCTCATTATTAATGTTCCTCAAGGACCAATAGGCCAGTAGATAAAAGCATTAGTTAGATCCAGTGATTTGATCTTAAGAGTTGCGAGCTTACTATCTAGCTACAGCTGAAATGAACAAATAACTTAGCAAGTTCAGTTATTTGGAGATAACTACATGGCATCCGAAAGTAGCATGACACATAGAACGAGAATTATATTCCCCACTGATCGAAATAAAGGGTTCGGTTCGAAATTTCAAGCACCGAAAGAAGCCTGAAACGACGTGAATATGACAATAAAGATGAAGTCAATAGTCAGAACAGTGTAAATAATGTTGGTTGTTTTCTTTTTATGGCAAATCAACCTCGGCGGGTCATTTATTGTCAACTAAATCTTATTTATTTATTGCTGGTAATACTTTTTTCTTTCAACAATTTATTGTTTTTATATAAGTTTTGTGTCTAGTAATACTTTTTTCTTTTCGAGTATCAAGATTCATTGAGGTTTGCTTTTAAGGGCAGGGTCCCCAAGTCCTACCCTGTTATTTAACCTATAACTGAAAGGAAGGGACGGATTAATACCTTTCCCAAGAGTACCAGTGTTTAAATGAATGCAGAGTATTCAACTGGAATTCGAACTCGGCTCACCGCTTTCTCTTTCCGAGCCGATATCCACTGCACCACAATGCACATCCGTCACTAAACACTTACAGCACCTGGTATTCCCAAGCGGTCACCCATCTAAGTACTGACCAGGCTCAACGTTGCTTAACTTCGGTGATCGATCGAGAACCGGTGTATTCAACTTGATAGGCCTTATCTCAGACGTATAGAAAAATATTAATATTCCTGTTTCTAATTCTTCTGCACTCTGTAACCCCTTACGCCTTAGTGGTTTTACAGCCATAAATGAGGTGACATCATTTAAAATAAGTCTATATAATTATTCTTTTTTTATCAATTCACTCCAAGCAAGAGGATAAAGCCACTAAGTTTTCAGGGAATACCTGGTGTAAAAGATAATAAAAAAAACTTCAGAAGGAACAGAAAATCCAATTCTAAACAGTATATAAGTGTAATATAGCAATCTGGCCCCACCCGAGGAAGGTTGATGCAATCGATGGTGTTTCCCGTCGGTGAAGGGGTCGGCGAACGACAAGACAGGTGTTTGAGAAATACATCCTGTCGGGGCCTGGAGCGGATGTCGCAGGGTTATGAGTCGGGCTCGTTTGACCTTATTTCCGACAGCGGCGGAAATGACTACGGAGGCCAAACAGAACAGGTGTCTCTTGGAATTACGTGGGTGTTGCGTGGGCGAGGCAAAACTGGAAGGAAAAGTCCCGGTTCTAGAAGACTATAAAAAGACCTCGACACACGGATTCGCCAGCGAGAACGGCCAGTGGAAGCAGAGAGACACCACAGGCAAGACTTACACTCCCGTCGACCCATTCTATGTGCGCTCTCACTCTTCCATTCTCTGTTCCACACGGGTTCGTCGTCAGGAATAAAGATATAACCTTATATTTTTATATATGCGTGTTCTCGTTGTTTGTCGTCGTACGGCGATATATAACATAAGTGGTAAATATCTACTCCTGTTCAAAAGCCCGGGGAGGAGTATGACCCGGGTGATAGCCAAATGTATCTACTCCTATTAAGAAAAATATACAGTAAATAAAATTTCAGGCGGAAACATTACAAGTATAAAAACGGCGTAACTTTAGACGAACTGAAAACCGAATCCTAAATAGAAAACCAGAGAAAAACCTCTACTCTTCTTTAAAAGACCGGAAAAGAACCGGGAGATAGGCAAACCTATCTACTTGTATTGGCAAAATAAATTCATAATAAATTTAACTTAAATAAAAGTTTAGGCAAAGGCGTTGAAGGTGTATTTTGTTTTTCTCTTTAACTACTAATTTAGATTTTAAAACTATTTAAGTTTTCTTGTTTCCCATAAACGAAAAAAAAAATGCGACTTTTGATAGGTTCAAAAGTGGAATTAACTATCAACTGACACCTTGATTATTCTCCAAAGCCTCTAGCCGTTTGTAAGAGTGGTGGGGGTATCAAACAAGAAGTGAAAAAAGCGTGTATTTGCCCCATATCTGGTACCTACTGCCTGCAATCAAGGTGAGCCAAGCCTGTTTGACGGGGCCCCGGGCTGTGCTTTGTGAACCTAGCTATCTTATCGGCATTTGCTTTTTTTTTTCTAGCTACATTTATTGATGTTAGAAATAAAAACTATGCACATCTGGCTATTAAAGAAGGAAAAAATTTCGCTGGATTTTCTGGGTTTTTTTTATATTTTTCGTCCAAATCCATGAGTTGTTCTGCTCAGGCTAAGTTTCGAAAAAAAAAAAAAAAAAAAAAAAACACTTTTTAAATTCGCTAATTTTTTATCCGTAATGTTGAAGGTGTTAAATTTATTCAACTTTTTAAGAAGAAATATTTCAAGAAACAAAACATTGTTGATTTAAGATGAAACAATCTATTATGACATATCTCTAACGTTTATTTGTTACATAGTATTTATTTTCAGTTTTTCTAGTTGAATTGTTCAGTGGTCTTTAACGAAGCATGCATAAAAGAAGAGTTACTGTAGAAATACAGAATTATCAAATTTAAAAATCCGACATGCAACAAAAAAAGTAACACTTCTTTTTCTTCTTATTCTTGTTCTTCTTCTTGTTTTTGTTCTTCTTCTTGTGACGTGTCCCTTCAGGACGGAGGCAATCATGGATTTCCTCTTGCCCCTAACCCTCGACGCTCTTAATATTTTTTTCTCTTGGTATCTCTGAGCATCAGGAAGAGACAACTAAAGTTCCTGGGACATGCAACGAGGAAGGAGCGATTAGAGAATCTGATACTAGCAGGCCAGATAGAGAGAAAATAGA
>JBBBDQ010000282.1:935000-1112500 GCA_037127315.1 Ascarosepion bandense
GTGAACGTAAGGAATTCAACTAGAATTCGAACTCGGCTCCCCGATTTGTCGTTCCGAGTCGATATCCACTGCACTACAACGCACATGACTATAATAAGTTAAGTGTGTACAATTATATATGTGTCGCTACACGTGTTTCGTGTCCAGAGTTTATTCTCTTCAGGCGAATATTTTTCTAACTTTACATATCGAAATACGTTTAAAAAAGATAAGCGGATCTCGATATGTAAGGTCAGAGAGTTATTTCTCCGAAGAGAATAATAATAATAATAATAATAATAATAATAATAATAATAATAAACTTTAAAGACTTTAAATATATACAAGATATCACCCGTCATCATCAATTTCATCAAACAGTGCATGTCTATATGGAAAACAAGCCTTTACCTCTGATGAAGTCTGATGAAATAAACATCAGAAGAGGTATATTTCAAGGTGATTCTTTGTCTCCATTACTATTCTGCATATCATTAATAGCACTAACCAGTCAACTTAATAAGACAGAATGTGGTTACAAAATAGGCCAAAAAGAAAATAAGCCATCTATTTTATATGAATGACTTAAAGTTGCATGCTAAGAATGATAATGAGCTGGAAGGTCTTCTCATCTTTCTATTGCTCCTTTCTAACTGGTTTGTACTTCTCACTCTCTTCTAATTAATCTTTTTACAGTTATGTAGCCCCCCGCACATCAGTGGCATTTCCGCCTTGCTCGGGGTGAAATGAGTAAAGAAAAAAAAATCGTAGAATTCGTGATCGTTGGATTACAGTATATTAGATGGAACAGATTCAAGGACCTTATGCATACATACTTTCGTATATAGATAATGCCCTGATGTATATATATATATGTGTGTGTGTGTGTGTGTGTGTGTGTGTGTGTGTGTGTGAAAGCGTGTGAGAATCCGTTTTCGTTTTGCTTAAAGTGTAGATTTATTGTTTTTGTTATTATTATTATTATTATTATTATTATTATTATTATTATTGTGTCATTTTTCAACATATTTCGATTTCTGTTCCATCTAATATACTGTAATCCAACGAACACGAATTCTTTTTCGAACAAATAACAGGAAGTTCCAGATGCATAACCGGAAGTTTAAAATAATTGGAGAACTGGTCAAGAATTGTAACCATTTTTATCTGGGTTTGTATGATCCTAAAATTTATTTTCTGAAGTGTTTACATCCAGACATTACTTTGGACCATTCATTTAGCAAACTTTCTTGTTCAGAAAATGATACTATAGCTAACATTATATATGTATGGCACTTAACTGGCTGATTGAGGAAAGAGAGCTTAGAGAACCTGATGCTCACGGAACGGACAAAGAAGAAGAGAGACAAAGGAATGCAAGTCACGATACTTGATGGACTTGAGCACATGGATGGTGGAAAATGTACTAAGTAGGTTAACAAGAATATTAAGACAAGGAATAGGGAAATAAGGAAAGCCATCGTCGTCGTCCTGCAGCCTCGGCCTCGGTAGAACTTACTACACCCTCCAGTATTCCCTGTGCATTTGGAACCCTGGCGTAGTTTATAGCGAAATTCATAATCTTGTCAAATAGCTGAATACTTGATGCTTCGCCAGGGCTAACAAGAGTGTTTTAATTGTGACACCAACACTAGAGGGGTTGCCTCCAGGCCCCATCATGTTATTTAGCCCATAACTGGAGGGAAGTAACGGAATAATACCTTTCCCAAGGGTACCAGTGTTTTAAGTGAATGCAGGGTACTCAACTGGAATTCGAAATCGGCTCACCGATTTCTCTTTCCAAGCCGACATCCACTGCACCACAACGCACATCCGTCACTGAAAGCTTACAGCGCCTGGTATTCCCAAGCGGTCACTCATCTAAGTACTGACCAGGCTCACGTTGCTTAACTTCGGTGATCAAACGAGAACCGGTGTATTCAACGTGATATGCCGTAAGCTAGGAAGGCCATGATCGCCTATGTCCTGAAAGAACACGGTACACAGAAGAAGAGGAAGATATAAACAAGGAATACATTTCTCCTCTTTCAATACAAGTAAAAATATCAACCAGAAAATTTCTGGAAGATATCTTTCACTACTCAGAGTTTCACAGGGATTACACCTACTCATTGGAGAGTTTGATTTTAAACGTTTTAGAGTTAGATAATCAAGTCTTCTGATGAACGGATGTAATCTTCGGTAAAATTAGTAGATACAAGATAAATGGATACTGAATTTTATTTACATTATTTACATTATTCGGACTATTGTCCAAATCTTGGTTACCCTTTGTACCGTTATACGCTCCGGCCTTCTTTAGGTGCTAGGAATTTCAAACCGAACCTTGTATTACAATCACCGAGGCATATGAACTCAATTCCGTGTATATTAGTGCCTCTTTTGGAAGTCATGAGTTATCTCCCTCTAACCTTATAAGGTACTTGCTCACCATTGCTGTAGCCTGGTATTGAACTCAAACTTTTTTTAAACTAACCAACGTCTATATCCACTGGGCCATGTGTCGTTGAAGAGAAGACCGGAGCGTGCAACGGACGAAACGTCGTACAAATGGCAACCATAATGAGGACAATAGTCCGAATAATAAAATACTGTAAATACTACCTCATCTCAGAAATGTAGACAAATTAATATTATTTGTTACTTTCATTTTATTGTTTCTCTCAACAATAATAAGGAGCTTAAGTCTTGTTGGGGGATCTCCACTTTTTCTATAATAATAGACCCGATTTGAGTATACATATACTCCTGCCATAGTAAGATACGATCTGATCCGTAAGTTACCGTAGAGATCCATAAGGTACCGGAACATACCGAAAAATACCGAACTTTCATGTTGAATATAACATCAGTAGTTCATAGTAGCTCTGAGCTCCACTCAGCCAGAATAGTATTACACAGCACCCGTCAGCTTCCGACATGGACATACTAATGATACTACGGCTTCACTTCAGAGACTTATATATATATATATATATATATACTTCTTACTAATCGTATTCCTGGATTACTAACCTGCGTTCAAGTTTGTATCTTTACGTTTAATATACTTATTTTTCAATCTCAAATATCTGGGTTGTTGTTCATTATTTTGCGCGGTTCCTCACCCGGAATCCGCAACACCTTGGCGACGAAGGATTCGAACTTAGCGACAAAAGATTAGAATTAAAGCCAACGACAACAACTTGGCGACGAAGGATTCCGGTTCAAGTTGAACGCAACAACTTGCCGACGAAAATTCAAGAGTCACGACAAGACACGAAAGAACTCATAAGAGAACAACGAAAAAAACCATATTGCCACACAAGTCGACCACAAACAATTTGGCGAAATTAAAAAGAAAATCTACTAAATAACAACTTTAGAACGAAAAGAGATAGAAAGAAAACTTCGCAAAAAGGTATTTGAAAGTCATTATTTTTTCTCCTCGAGCAATTAACAAATTTAATTGGCGATTTTTTTACGCAGCAAACAAAAACAGGAAAATCTTTCATAAGATTGAATGCAAAAAAGCAACGGTAAAAAAGTTAAACCCCTCACTGAAACAAAGCGGCAAACCATGGATGACTTTCAAAAAGGACTACTAGAAATTATAAAAAGAAGTGAAAAGAGACAATTAAAATTCGAGCAAAAACAAACGGAAATTCAAAGAATAAATGAAGAAAGACAATTACAACTTCAGGAATTATAGCTAAAATGGACAGTCAACACACAAGAAATGAACACTGAAAAAAAGGTAACTTTCCCGAAGTTGAAATTTGGAACAATCTAGAGACATTTTAGTACTCTCTTGAAGATGACAAAAATTTCGGAGACTATTACAGACGCCATGAACACATTTTTCACATTGATTGCCAAAACTGGACAGAAAAGAAAAAGTTAAGGTTATTACTCAGAAAATGGGGAACAGAGGAGTACACAAAATTTGTGGATTATATCCTGCCAAAGAAGACAAACGATTTAACGTTTGACGAGGCAGTTACGGAGCTCATCACTCTAAAGATTTTCACTTTTTTCAGAAAAGGTGGAAATGACGACTATTCAACGTTCGCTGCAATCGTTAACAAGTATTGCGACGACTTAAAATTGGCATAATTAACTCCGGACAATTTTAAATGTCCTATCTTCGTACAAGGATTAGTTTCAACCAACGACAGCGAAATGCGTAAAAGAATGCTTACAAAGCTCCGAAATGAGCCTGGATTAACGCTGCAAAAACTGTCAGAAGATTGCCAAAAATTGTTAAGCATAAAAAAAGACTCTAAAGATATTGAGGAATCGGGAGTAGCTCACTTTTGTGTCTGAAAACTTCTGGCCACTTGCTAAAGCTATCTAGTGTTATAAAATAGTAGTACCCATCAATAGGTCTTGCATAGTCCGCGTGAACTCTAGACCAAGGTTTGTTCACCTTAGGCTATGGTTCCTGTATAATTGGTGGTGCCTTTTCTGCCACAGCGCTTCTTTTACTTTTTCTCACCATCTGCGTAATGTTATCATCTTGGCTGGGATTCACCAGACATTGCTCCTTCAGATTTTCATTTATTTATGTTCTTGCAAAATAATCTCAATGATAAAAATGTAATTCTTTGAATGACATTAAAAATCTACCTTAATCATTACTATGCCAAGAAACCATTCAAATTCTGGAAAGATGGAATCTTTAAGTTGAAGGAAAAATGTAGAAAAGTTGCACAATGAAATGGTTCATATTTAGTTGAACAAATATTTAATGACATAATTTTGTTTTGTTTTAATTTTCCTTAAAGATCAGCATGAACTTTCCAAACAACCCAATATTACAATAATATCCTATTCAATTTAAATTGAATACTTGGAAATACACAATATTTTGATTATATCTTCCTGTGTTTCAATGTTGTAATAATATTTTTGCTTTTAACACTTGGTACTTCAGCTTCACCAACTTCCAGCATGAGGAAGTTTTAGTGAAACTTTGAAGAAATGTATTTACTATAGTTTAAAACAATGTTTTCAAAGTTCAATTTATAGTTATCATCCATATTCGACCGGTACACGAACCTTCTGATTAGAGCTTTCATACGGTCCTTCAGAATTCATCTTTGTAACGATTTTGATTTTTTTTTTTTTTATAAGCGTTTCACCCCGAGCAAGGCATGTCACTGCCACTACTGTGCAGGGGGCTACGTAGAGTGGAGAAAGGCTGATTAAATATAGGAAATAACAGAGGGTGGGTGATAGGCGGGTGAGGATACCGAGAATGAGGGTTGGGTAGATGAGAGTGTTGGGAGAATAGTTGGGAGTTAGTGTGATAGGAGGTGTCTATTGACCCTACATTTAAACACCTGGAGATTGTAACTGTCGGGAAAGCAGACTTGTGGAAGGGAGTTCCACAGGCGGGAAGCGCGAGAAAAGAAGCTGTTGGAATAGAATTTACGGTTACATCTTATTTGTTTAACTGTAAAAGGGTGGGACCTAGTTGCTAATCTAGTATCTCGTGTAAATTCGTGCTTAGGCGGCACCAGTGATCTAAGCTCATCGGAGCAGAAGCCATGAAAGTACTTGTAGAAGAGGCACAGGGAAGCTACATCACGCCGGTGTGAGAGCGGCTGCAGCCGGTCTGCCAAGTCAGTATCAACCACGTTACAGATCCTGACCACTTTTTCATTATGAAGTAGTACATTATCAAAAATTGAAAAGCAATCCGCTGGATTTCTTACTTTTTTTTCTAATTTCCTCGTTGTGTTTCTTATTAATTCGTCCATTTTAGATTCTCTTCTAATTTCTGCATGTTACAAATGTGGCGGATTCCACTGGATTAAAGACTGTCGTTTCAAATAAAAGAACTGTTTAGCTTGTGGAAAAACGAGACATAAGGCATTTGTATGCATAAATAAAAGACACACTACTAGAGTAAGAACTACTAGAATGGACCACGAAGACAAACAAAACACAAGGAAATACGTAGAACTCGAGATTTTTGTTAAATCATTCCACCCCAAGCAAGGCATTCCACTGACACTATTGCGCAAGTGGTTATATAAGGGAAAGTGATGAGAAAGAGTGGTTAGATATAGGAAATGTCAGAAGGAGGGTGATAGACGGGTAAGGATACCGAGGCTGAGGTTTGGGTTGATGGGAAGAGTGTTAGAGAGAATGGATGAGAGTTAGTGTGTTAAGAGGTGTCTATTGACCTTACATTTAAACTCGTGGAGATTGTAATTGTCGGGGAAGCATTCATGTGGAAGGGAATTCCACAATCGGGAAGTGCGAGAAGTGAAGAAAAGAAGCTGTTGGAGTAGAAATTGCGGTTACATTTTATCGGTTTCACTGTAAAAAAGTGGGACCTAGTTGCTAATCTAGTATCTCGTGCAAATTCGTACCTACGGGGCACCAGTGATCTAAGTTCATCTTAAATAAAAAGGTAAAACTTCAATTAGATTCAAGGTCGGATCTAACTATAATTAACCCACAAACATGGAGGTAACTAAATAGGCTGACCACGATGCATACACAAAAAATCGCTAAATCTGTCACAGGAAAAAGGATCGATGTTGAAGGAGAAGTAATCTTAAACGTAAAATTCCATGGAAAAACGAAAAAATAAAAAAGATATACGCATTGAAAGACATAAAATTCGGTGGGTGCAAAAGTTTGATGTATGGGATTTACCCATTAGCTCATTTTGCAAGAAAATAGAGTGCGAGCCGTCAGAAGCTACAAAATTAAAAGAAGAAATGCAAAGTCATTTTCTGGAAGTATTCACGAGCGGTTTGAGACGATGTAACAAGTTGGCAGCTAAAATCGAGCTAAAACAAAATGTTCAGCCAGTATTCAAGAAAAAACAAAACGTTGTAGTGCATTGGATATCGGCTCGGAACAAGAAATCGGGAAGATGAGTTCGAATTCCAGCTGAATTCATTGCATTCACTTACGCGCAAATACCCCTGGGAAAGGTATTAATCCGTCTGTTCCTTCCAGTTATGGGTTAAATAACACGACATATTAGGTTCTATAGCCTTGGCCGGCAACCAGTCTACCGCAGAAAGCAATAGCAACCTACTACGGGATAATCTTCTGCTCAGTCAGTCATGTCTCTTTGGAGACATGATCGCCCTGGCGTGTATCACGTGTAGCACTTAACTGACTGACCTTTCGCAACCATAGACAAAATTGATAAAATGCTAGATACATCGGTACAAACTGGGATTATTTCGAGAATCGAATTTATGGAATGGGTGGCACCAGTGGTTTACGTAAAGAAAAAATCCGGAGAAGCTCAGATTTCTCGACTAGATTAAACAATAATATAAAAGATTACCACTACCCATCGCCAAGCCCGGAGGAAATATTTACCAAGATTAACGGTGGTGAGGTAGTTTCGAAAATTGATTTAAGTGATGCTTATCTTCAGATTCCAGTCGAAGAAGAAAGTACAAAAACTTTATGTATCAACACTCACAAAGGACTTTACAGATTCAAGAGATCACCATTTGAGATAAAAGTAGTTCCGTCAATCTTTCAACAAACAATGGATACCATGCTCACGGAACGACTTGGCGACTGCTTATGAGACGACATTTTAATCAAAAGTCATAATGTTGAAGAACAAGCAACGCACATTAAAGAATTCTTTGAACGAATTCAGGATTTTGCTTTTAAAGTGAAGAAGAAAAAAATTAATTTTTAATTCATTAAATTAAGTATTTAGGCCATATAATTAATGAAACTGATAGAAAACCAAATCCACATAGGGCATCAGCAATGAGCCGAAAAGAGTTGCAAAGCTTTCTTGGTCTAGCAAACTATTACGGTGAACTCATTGAAAACATGCATAAATTGAGGGCTCCCCTCAATGAACTATTAAAAAAAGATAACCAACGGAACTGGAAGAAAGATTGTCAGAAAGCCTTTCAGGAAATTATAAAAAAATTAACATCAGATCTATCACTAACGCATTTTGACCCAAACTGGAAATCATCTTTCCTAGTGGCGGAAGCTCACACGGAGTGGGAGCTTGTATATTACACAAGATGCAGGATGGCACAAGGAAACCTATAGCTCACGCATCTAGATCTATGTTGCTACCGGCAGAGAGGAATTATCCGCAAATAGAGAAAGAAGCGTTGCGCATAATATTCGCCATAGCTCACGTCCACAGAATTTAAGTAAACTCTCTTCCACATACGGAAGAGAGTTTACTCTTCAAACGGATCATAAACCTCTCCTCATCATGATAATTTCATTATTCTTTGAAATTATAGTAGAATTTATATCTATGTAAAAGGAATAGACATTTTTACACATCACTCAGTAAATCCCAGGCTTGATGTATAGATGGCACTACTAATAAAAAACCCTTATGATTTTTATGAAGTCCTAACCTTCAAATGGATGTGACAACATTTGAACCCAATCGGATTATTAGTTTCCAAATTACAGTTATTTAAGTGAAGCTACTGTTGCAAATTTTCGAAACAATGGAAAAATCTAAATTTCATATGTTGATAAAGCATTGCTTTCTCATGGGAAAAATACTGTTCAAGCAAAGCAGTAGCGTCATAAGTGTTATTCGGACTCTGCTCCGTCGGAAGCAACGGTTCAGAGGTGGTATGCTGAATTTAATGCGTCATACAGACACAAATGATGCTGAACGCTCAGGTCGCCCCGAATCGGCATATGTCTCGGAAAACAAAAAAAAATTCACTCGTTTTGGCCGATCGTAAATTGAATTTGCGTGAGATAGTAGAGGAGTTGAACATATCAGAAGGCAGTGTATTTAACATTTTACATGAACATTTGTCAATGAGAAAGTGGGTGCCGCGTTTGCTCACAGCCGATCAAAAACAACAACGCAACAAGAAAGAGTTTTTCGTAACAATGTGACAATGGATGAAACATAGATTCACCACTTCACTCAGAAGTCAAATCGGCAGACAGTTGTGTGGACAGCGGCAGGTGAAAGCCGTCCAAAGCGACCAAAAACGCAAATATTAGTAGGTAAGGTTTTGGCCTCCGTATTTTGGAATGCACATGATATTTTGTTCATCGATTACATTGAGAAAGAAAGCACCATTAATAGCAAATATTATATAGCATTATTGGCGCGATGAAAGGAAGAAATCGCCAAAATACGGTCGCAAATGAAGAAGAAAACAGTGATTTTCACCAAGTCAATTTTAACGTTGGTAAAACTACATAAATTGCTTCGGCATCCACGCTATTCTCCCGATTTGCCCCCCAGTGACTACTGGCTGTTTGCAGACCTGAAAAGAATGCTCTAGAGAAAAAGATTTGGCTCCAATGAAGAAGTGATATCGGAAACTGAGGCGTATTTTGGTGCCAAAGACAAATCGTTCTACAAAAAAGCCATCGAATTGCTAGAGAAGCTTTGGAATCAGTGTATCACCCTAGAAGGAGACTATGTTGAATAAAGTCGATTTTTTTTTTTACATAAAAGCTGTTGTTTTATTAGTTAGGCTCGCGATTTATTGAATGATGTGTTATGTCTGTTGAATATGGAGTCATGGTGAAGTAATAAAAATGTCGTTATGTTTGTTAGTTCGAATGATTAAGTCCAGTGTAGACAAACGCAGTAACTATGCTAGCATTATGTAAAGATATTAACATGTGCTAACGTGTAACGTGTCATATGATATTTTATATATATAGGCATTTAGGAATACTGGATTTTATATATAGGCATTCCAGAATACTGGATTTTATACGTAGACATTCTCATCTGATATAAAATATTATCTGATATTTTACGTATAGATATTCCAGAATACTGGATTTTATATATAGACATTCTAGAACACTGGATTTTATTCAATAGAATTAGGGTTAATGCAATAACTAAGTATACTTTCTCAAGTAATTATTTAATCCTAATTCTGACTTAAACATTCTCGCCCCTTTACTTATAAATAGGAGTAAAAATAAATCTATTGTTCAATAAAAAAAAAACCTAAAATACAAAAATTATTGTCTTCCCATTTTTAAAAAATCAATGGTCCCACTATGTATCTAACCCAGAAAAAATTAAAAAGTGACATGTATAGATCCAAGCCACCCTGCCCCCTTTCATAACCCAAATATTAAATCTCCATGGTTGCATATTTCTCAATTTTGATTGAACAATTTTGATACACCTAAAAGCATTTCCTCTAACTTCCACTTCCTAATTTTCTAAATATCCAGACATTCATCTTATATTTTCCAAAATAAATCGTTCTCATCATTTATTTTAACATTAGCAGTATAGCCCGGCGTTGCTTGGGTGTAATGAAAGCTTTAAAACTAATCCATGGTCCTGGAGCTCAGACTCTTTGGACGTTAGCACGAAAGACTAAAAAGCAATAGTTGTTTCCAGTTAAAGCGAAACCGTAGACGGAAAAAAAAATGAATGGATGTAAGTCAAATTTTGATTTCCTGGTATCGATATCAAATAAGTTTTTTTCGTCGTAAACTGAATTTTGAAAGCTAAATAAGTCCTCTGAGTAAATGGTATCATGGCTGAGACTAAGAACTAGAATTATACCTACTTAGAGCCAAACCCGAAGCAAAAATTAAAATAAAAGGGATGAAAAAAATACAGATATACAGACAGATAAACAGACACACACACAAACATCTTGCCTTTTATATATATATATATTATCGATTTTCTGCACTATTGTAAGAACTGCAAACTTGAAACTTCTGAATATCGTTTCTTATGTCCTTGTCTATGAGTGTATAAAATTTGATTAAAATCAGACCACTCCTTCTATAACCCGATTTTTTCGATTATCGATTTTCGATATTTATCGGCGGTACCTCGTCACAAAACCTAGCTTAGAACACTCGCAGACGCTTATAGTACAACTGTGTAAATTTTCAAGAAAATCGGTTCAACCGTTTCTAAGTTTTGGAGTCTATAGGTAACGGACAAACACACAGACACACACACACACACAGACACACACACACACACACACACACACACACTACAAAGTTCCATTTATAAATAAGTTTATATATATATATATATATATATATATACCTACATGACATTTTTGTGTTTTATATATATATATATATATATATATATATATATATATATATAACATGTAGGTAAAATCCAAAAACAAATCCTATTAATATTAATCTTGTTAATATTAAAACTGATCCAGGTTGCGGGCTCGATGTAAATCATATTATCTATTTACAGAGCCAACGGGGATATTTTCAAATAAAACTCTGAAAATTGCTTTTTCAGCAACAAATTCTTTATTATGCAAGTACAAGACAATATTCATATACCGGAAGGTCACTCAAAAATAAATTCATTCACCGGAAGTTTACATAAAAGAAGAAAAAAAATTTTTTTTAATTTTTTTCTTACATGTAAACTTCCGGTCTATTAATTTGTTTTTCAGTGACCTTCCGGTATGTGAATTTTGTCCTGTATTTGCTTAATAAAGAATTTGTTGCTGAAGAAGCGATAAAACATATGTAATTTTCGGAGTTTTATTTGAATATATATACATCGTGCGTGTAGGATGGATAAATTGTCGTTCAAATTAGGCAAAAATTAATGTACCATTGACATCTCATTGTAAGATATATTTACCAAAATTACGCAAAAATATCTTCAAATACTAATGAATAAATGCATCCAACAATTGGCTTCAACTACAGCCTTCAGATGACGTCGGAATCTCCTGCATGTCTTCTGGACCGTCTCCTTGTTTAAGGTAAAATTTGGTGAATGCTGCCATAATCCTTGCCTTCATTTCATCTTTGGTGTTACGTTGGTGTCTCACGCATGCGCGCATTACGCATAATTAAAGGAATTGCTATCTGGAAAGTCAGGTGTCCAGATGCAAGGGGTAATGTGAATGCTGAAATGACAGCGATGACCAGGTTTTTCCTCTTTGTGTCGAATGGTGGAGACTCCTATTGTCAGACATAGGTTCTTTTAGCAGCCACCCTCTTGCCTCATAACAGCACTACACCTTCAAGGCACTTGATCTATGACTCTGTGTTGCATCTGAGGTTCTGTAGAAATGTGAATGACGGCATAACTTTGCCATCACTAGTGTTCACTCAAGACATCTTCGTAATCACCATTAAACTCATCCAACTCCTTCCGAATCCTCTGCACTGTCCACAGATTGACACAAAAACACTTTGAAATATTCGTGCTGTTTGCAAATTTCTGGCTATGCGAATTATGCAGTGATGATTCTTTTCTCACAGAGGGTGCCCAACTGACCCTAGTATACTGTGCAGTTAATAAAAACAAACAACGAGCATGCGCGAAATATAAAATGGTGAAAATTTACCTATCGTACACTCTCTCTCTCTCTCTCTCTCTCTCTCTCTCTCTCTCTCTCTCAATATATATATATATATATATATATATATATATAGTACTGTGCAAAAGTATTAGGACAAAATCTATTTTAGCTTTTATGAGGCATCAAAATAAAGTTTAAATTCACCCCTATCCTAACATTTTACACACTACTGGTAGTGTGCAAAAGTATTAGGACGGGTGATTTTCCAAAAAACCTCACTGAAATTCAAATACAGGGTGAAAAGCCAAGTAAACTGCTAATAAATATTGATTATTTAAAAGTAGGTGTAAAAGAAATGTATTAAAAAGAAGTTATATTTAATTTTTCCTATTTTCTATTAAACAAGTTATTTTGAAACTACTCATTATTCTATTATTCTTGGATATGATTGACCTTTTCTTATTTGAGAACAAATACACGCTGCTTGGCAGAAAATAGCTTTAGATACATTTAAGAAGCTTGTGATGTCAATGCCTGACAGAATAAAGGCTGTGGTCAAATCAAAAAGCTATTATACTAAATTTTAGATTTATTTTCTAACAAGTATTTTTTCCTGTTAAAGCATTTGTTGAGTAAATCAAATAAAATGACTTTAATTAAATTTTTTTTTTTTTTTTTTTTTTTTTTTTTTTTTTTTTTTTTTTTTTTTTTAGTTCATTTTCTGTCAATATGCCTCATAAAAGATAAAATAATTCTTGTCCTAATACTTTTGCACAGTACTGTGTGCATATATATATATATATATATATATATATATATATATATATATATTACACACACATACACACACATATTGATTATATCGTACGTACGTACAAAAAAAAATAGAGTATCAGCTCTACTAACCATATTTTACAAATTCTCATTCCACCAAACCTCAGGACAAAATCTTAGCATCGACAGTTAACGTAAATTTATAACATTTATCTTCATTCTTCCCGGCCACCTCTGTATATATATATATATATATATATATATATATATATATATAGATAGATAGATAGATAGATAGATAGATAGATAGATTTTTTTAAAGTTTGCCAACCCTGCGTCGCACAATGTGAATACACTTCTAGGCGAAACTTTACACTTAGCAAAAGAATATATAACTTTTTGGCGGAGACGTTAGAAGTATAGAGTTGAAGTAGAAATCTTAAGGGAATTAGACATTCAGTCTTTTATTGGAAACGGGTGATAAATTGTTACTTTTGTTTAAAAGACTGAAGAGGAGTGTGAACCGGACGATATTTATAATCATTTTCATTATCTTTGCTCGATATTTTTGTTTGAGAAGACTAATGTAGAGATAGTAGCATGGCAGGAAGAATCAGGTATTTCCTGGATCGGTAACAACCTTTTTCGCAGCTTCTTTGGCCATGATTCCTTGTTAAGTGCTTCCCTTGAGGTCTGAAATGAACAGTATTCACTTTCAAACCGTCTCTTCTCTTCCAGCTATGGTGTAAATAGAAAGGTATACTAGACTCTTTAGGTTTGAGTTTAAGAAAAAAGAAAACAACAAAAAATTCTGAATTCCAAGCCGCGGAAAATATAACTCTTCATTACTGATTAGTTATTACCTTCACAAGCGCTTGTGTGGCCTTGTGGGTGATGATTTATCCCCCTACAGGCTATTTTCTACTAACGAAATGTCGCAAGTTAACCGTTGCTATTTCTATCTAGTTCCACCAACTCAGCTTTTTCCAACTAGGAATTCCTATGTTACATACCCAAAGGACGAATTATCGTCATTCCGTTCTCTGTGTAGGGCCAGGGAGTTTTTTTTTCTGCCTGAAACCATCCTGCACATATATATAAATCTACCATCGACCCGCGCATGAAATATTGCTACCATATCTGGTCGGTTGCTCCGGCTATTCACCCAGGGGTCCTTGACGAAATCCAACGGAGAATCTGTAATGTGATCGATCCCGACTTGGCAGCTCAGATACAGTCACTTTCTCACCAGTGCAATGTTGCTTCCCAGTGTCTCTTCTACAAATACTTTCATGGCTTCTGCTCCGATGAACTTAGCTCCCTGCAAATGTACTCTGAAACCAATAAAATGTAAACGCAAATTCTACTCCATCAGCTTCTTTTCTCGCACTTCCCGTCTGTGGAATTCCCTTCCGTTTCCTTGCTTCTCGGACAGCTACAATCTCCAAGAATTTAAATATAATGCCAATAGTCATCTCTTATCTCACTAACTTGCATCCTCTCTCTCATGCTCTTTTCTCTGTCCACTCCACTATCATCAGTAGTGTCATCCTTCTCTTATCCACTTCCTGACACCCTCTATAATCTGTCACTCTTTCTCATAACTTTCCTTCTATGTAACCCCCTGCGCACCAGTGGCAGTAAACTGCTTTGCTTGGGACGATATGATTATAAAAAAAATTCATTGGTAACGAGGAAGTTTCACTCAGACTCCCGTGAAGATGCTTCCTGGTCATTACGATCTTAACCTTTTAAAAATTCAACTTGAGTCAACTGTCACCTGCCCTACAAAGCCATATAACCTGTGCTTACGTACTCTTTATGCCCATGCAACTAATTCATTCAATAACCACTACCTTGAGTGGCTCTTGGGTCTTGTATTACTGGAACATTTAGTTTAAAAAAAAAGAGAAAAATTTAAAAGGGATTAATTTACACATAGCAAAGTTAATTCATCTGTGGACAGCCGTGATCACCTGCGTCCAAGAGGCGGGAGGAGATATCATTTTTTGAAAAAATGATGGGCCCACTTGTTACAATTAATTTTAAATGCATCACCGAAAATCGAACATCTTACCTCCTATTTTCATTGCTGTCAGACGTCATTAGTGCCCCGAAGAATATTGTTAATTTTCCAGAAAACTGCCAACACCCAATCTCTCCCGTCGGGTCTCGGTTAGTGGGGCGTTTTGCCACCACTCCCCTTCAGTCCCACACCAGCGACTATCTTCGCTCTCAGTTGGGCCCGTAGGGACGACATTCAAACTCGCCCGACTCAAGGACGGCAAACAAACTGAGTGGCTGCGAGGAATTTCAAATATTTCTTCTCCTTTCCCAAAATTTTGGTTCCATTTCTCTTTCTCGCCCACGCCTGTCTGTAATTGTTTTCTTTCCTTCTTTCTTTCATTATTTTGTTCAGCTGTTGTCATTTCGTTTCCTTTCATGCTGTTCTTTCTTTCTTTCTTTCTTTTCAACCTTTTCTTTTTTATTTCTTTTTCTTTTTCTTTTTCTTTCTTTCTCTTCATCATCATCTTTTTTGTTATTTCTCTTTCTTTCTTTCTTTCTTTCTTTTCATCTATTTCTTTTTTATTTCTTTTCATTTTTTCTTTTTTTCTCTTCATCATTATTTTTTTCTTTCTCTCTTTCTTTCTTTCTTTCTTTTCAACTTTTATTTTTATTTTTTTCGTTTTTTCTTTCTCTTTCATCATCATCTTTTTCTTTCTTTTTCTTTCTTTTTCTTTCTTTCGTTTCGTCTATTTCTTTTTTATTTCTTTTCATGTTTTCTTTTTCTCTTCATCATTATCTTTTTCTTTCTTTCTTTTTCTTTCTTTCTTTCTTTCTTTCTTTCTTTCTATTCATCTATTTCTTTTTTATTTCTTTTCATTTTTCTTTTTCTTACTTTCTCTTCATCATTATCTTTTTCTTTTTTCTTGCTTTCATTCTTTCTTTTCATCTATTTCTTTTTTCATTTTTCTTTTTCTTTTTCTCATCATTATCTTTTTCTTTCTTTCTTTCTTTTCATCTATTTCTTTTGTATTTCTTTTCATTTTTTTCTTTTACTTTCTTGCTCTTCATTATTATCTTTTTCTTTCTTTCTTTCTTTCTTTCTTTCTTTCTTTCTTTCTTCCTTCCTTTTCATCTTTATCTTTTTCTTTCTATTATTCTATCTTTCTTTCTCGTTATCTATATTATTTCTTTTTCATCTTTATCTTTTTCTTTCTTTTTTTTCATCGTTTTATTCTTTCTTTTTTCTTTCTTTTTGCCGCTATTTTTTCTTACTTTCTTTCTTTATGCCATTAACCATTCTTGTCCACTTGCTTATATTTTTAAATGAATTCTACAAAACTCGTTTTACTTTTTCTCTTTACTTTTAAATTTTCTCTCTTTCTTTTATTCAAATATTCTTTCTTTCTTTCTTTCATTCATTCATACATTCTTTCTTTCTTTTTTCTTTCATTCATACATTCTTTCTTTCTTTCTTTCATTCATTCATACATTCTTTCTTTCTTTCTTTCATTCATACATTATTTCTTTCTTTCTTTCATTCATTCATGCATTCTTTCTTTCTTTTTTCTTTCATTCATGCATTCTTTCTTTCTTTCTTTCATTCATTCATACATTCTTTCTTTCTTTCTTTCTTTCATTCATACATTCTTTCTTTCTTTCTTTCTTTCATTCATTCATTCATACATTCTTTCTTTCTTTCTTTCTTTCTTTCATTCATTCATACATTCTTTCTTTCTTTTTTCTTTCTGTCTTATATGTTTTCCTTTCTTTATACGTCTTTTATTTCTTTTTATTTCCTCTTTTTATTATATTTTTTCTAATTTTTTTATTTTTCTTTCATTCTTTTTTTTTCTATTCATTTTTATGTTTTATTACCTTCTTTCTTTCATTATTTCTTTCTTCTCGCAATTATCATTTTCTGCTTCTCGACTTTATCTTTTTCTTTCTTTTTTATATTTTTGCTCTTTTTCTTCTCCCGTCTTTCTTCTTCTTCTTCTTCTTCTTCTTGTTTGTTCCTTTCTTTGCTTCTTTCTTTTCACCTTTATCTGTTTTCTTTCTTTTCACTTTTATATTTTATTTATTTTTTCCTTGTTTTCTTCTCGCTTATTTTGTGATTTTTCTTTCTTTTTTTTTTTTTTTTTTGCTTGCTTTCTAACACTTCTTCTCCGTCTCATTATTATTATTATTATTATTATTATTATTATTATTATTAACAGTTGTTTGTAATACTGTTGCATCTACAGTTGGAGTCATCGTTCCCATTATGTTAAAATTCCATCTATACTGCGTTCTTGTTTTCTACATCTGATCATTCTCCATCCCCATCTTCTCCGTCATTAACCATCCTGATTTCTGGCCGTAATTACTACTACTACTACTATTAATACCACCACCGTCACGACCACCACCATCAACACCACCACTACTACTACTACTACTACCATGACGATTACAGTCTCCTCAATACAACGATTAAGACCATGTCCGTTCCCCAGTATCTCTACGACATTGACGTGTGTATGTAGATTTGTGCAAACGTTGAGTCGGCGTTTCCAAGCGGTTAAAAAACAATTTGTTTTCTTTATTTCAGGAATTTGATTGATGTGTCCAGAAAGAATGCGTGAAATAACTCATTTTTTTTTTTGTTCTTCTTCGTTCAGCTTCGTTCTTCTTCTTCTTTGTCTTCATCACTCTTCTTCTTCTTCTTCTTCTTCTTCTTCTTCTTCTTCTTCTTCTTCTTCTTTCCCCATTTCCTCGTTTTCCTTCTTCTTCTTTTCTACACTTCCTCCTTCTTCCTTCTTCTTCTTCTTCTTCTTCTTCTTCTTCTTCTTCTTCTTCTTCTTCTTCTTCTTCTTCTTCTCTCCGCTTCCTCCTCCTCCTCCTTCTTTTTCTTCTTCTTCTCGACATTTACTCGTTCTTCTTTTTCTTTTTCTTCTTCTTCTCTCCACTTCCTCTTTTTCTTTTTCGTTTCTCCACTTCCTCCTTCTTCTTCTTCTTCTTCTTCTTCTTCTTCTTCTTCTTCTCTCTGCTGCCTCGTTTTTCTTCTTTTTCTTCTTCTTTTTCTTTTCTCCGCTTCCTCCTCCTTCTTTCTACTTCTCTCCACTTCCTTCTTCTTCTTCTTCTTCTTCTTCTTCTTCTTCTCGCCAATTCCTCGTTCTTCTTTTTCTTTTCTCCACTTTCTTGTTTTTCTTCTTCTTCTTCTTTTTCTTCTTTTCTCCACTTTCTCGTTTTTCTTCTTTTCTTTTTCTTCTTTCCGCTTCCTCCTCCTCCTTCTTACTTCTCTCCACTTTCTTCTTCTTCTTCTTCTCTCTCCACTTTGTTCTTGTTCTTGTTCTTGTTGTTGTTGTTCTTCTTCTTCTTCTCTCCGCTTCCTTCTTTTTCTTCTTCTTCTTCTTTCAGCCACTTTCTCGTTATTCTTTTTCTTTTCTCCACTTCCTCGTTCTTCTTCTTCTTCTTTTTTCCACTTCTTTGTCCTTCTTCGTTCTTCTTCTTTCTCGTTCTTCGTTCTTAATCTTTGTTCTTCTTCTTTTCCGTTTTTTTTTCTTTTGTCTTATTTTTAAATGAAACTTCTCTCTTGTTATTTATATTACTCTTTTGCATTCACCTCGTTGCCATTTTTTCATTTGCTCTTCATTCTTGTTTTTTCATATTTTCCTTTTCCTCTTTGCTGTTTTTTCTTCTAGTTTTAATTATTATTATTATTATTATTATTATTATTATTATTATTATTATCGTTTACTATTCTTGTTTCTCTTTTGTTTCACGTTCTTCTCCTTTTTGTCCTTTAATATTCATTCTTTCTTTCTTTCTTTCTTTATTTTTTTTTTTCTACTAGATCATTTCGTTTTTGTTTTTTCCTTCATATTGTCGTCTAAATTTTCTTTTACTTATATTGATAATTTTTTTTTATTACATTCCTAAGATTCCAAATTATCACTTTTCTCTTTTGTTACACCCATCCTCTTTCTTTCTTTCTTTCTTTCTTTCTTTCTTTCTTTGCTCTCTTTTCGATTTCCTCACTAAATAATTTTCACCTCCTAAGTGCCAACTTTCCATTTTTTTATTTAAATATGTTTTAAACAACATGAACGTCAAACACTCACAAGTATCTTAAGTTACTCGCATTTTTTTATCTCAGGGGAATCTTAGACAAGACCGTACTATATAGTACTGTCTTGCTTTAGATCAGAAATTGAAACGTCAGGGAGTCCTCATTTTCCCCAGTTATAGCTGTTTCACAGAATGGCCAAGTCCATCATTACCATTTTACTACCATAAATCCCTGCAATGTAATCGATCCCGACTTGACAGCTCGGATACAGTCACTGTGGCTTTCCTGTGTCACTTCTGCAAATATTTTCACGGCTTCTGCATTAATGAACTTAGCTCGCTGGTGCCCACTATATACAGATTTACTCGAGCCACAAGATTAGCAACTAGGTCTCATTTTTTTTTTTTACTGTGAAACCAAATAAAATGTAAACGCAAATTCTACTCGATCAGCTTCTTTTCTCTCATTTCCCGCATCTGGAATTCCCTTCCGTTTACTTGCTTCAAT
Organism: Ascarosepion bandense; assembly: GCA_037127315.1. Classification (NCBI taxonomy): domain Eukaryota; kingdom Metazoa; phylum Mollusca; class Cephalopoda; order Sepiida; family Sepiidae; genus Ascarosepion; species Ascarosepion bandense. Next base: position 954,606 of record JBBBDQ010000282.1, read on the forward strand.
GTCAATCGTAACTGATTACTCTTTTATTGTTTTGTTCCTTAATAACGATTTTCTTTTGTTTTATTCTTTCACACTCACTAACTCCTTGTGTCTAAGGGCTTTACTGCCTTTCTATTGGTGAAGTGATTAAGAATAAAATTGAAAGGCAAAACAAGAGTTATTTATAAGTCAACTCAAGAAAAAGTTGCTCTTAAATAAAAGTATTAACTCTCTGAGTAGACCTCAAGTGGAATGTCTACATCGAATCCATAGCTAAATCCGCTGCTATGAATGTCGGTTCACTGTGTAGAGCCAGGAACTTTTTCCCATCTGAATCCATCCTGCACATATATAAATCTACCATCCGCCCGTTAATTGAATACTGTTGTCACATCTTGTCGGGTGCTCCTGCTATTCACCTCGGGGTACTTGACAAAATCAAACGGAAAATCTGCAATGTGATCGATCCCGACTTGGTAGCTCAGCTTCAATCACTTTCTCACCGAGACATGATCGCCCAATTGTGTATCAAGTATGGCACTTAACTGACTAACTAAATAAAGTTGTGCGTTGTGGTGCAATGGATATCGACTCGGAATGAAAAATCATAGGGCTGAGTTCGAATTCCAGTCGAATTCTTTTCATTTACTTACGCACAATCCATTTCTTCTCCTTCCACCCATGGGTTGAAATTCTTGTGTCTCTTCTACAAATACTTTCACGGCTTCTGCTCCAACGGGCTTAGCCCCCTGGTGCCCCCTCTACATGAATTTACTCGAGCTATTAGATTGGAAACTAGCTCCCACCCTTTTACAATGAAACTCATAAAATGTAACCAGAACTTCTACTCTAATAGATTTATTTCTCGCATTTCCCGCCTGTGGAATTCCCCTGCTTATTATTGCTTCCCAGACAGCTAAAATTTCCAAGAATTTAAATGTAAGGTCAACTGGCATCTCCTGTTTCTCTGACTCACATTCTTTCCCTCGTGTTGTTTTCCCTGTCCCCTCTACTCTAATCAGCTCTCTTCACGTCAATGTTTTCATTCTTTTCTTACCCATTCTCTGACACCCATTATAACTTGTTCCTCTTTCTCATCATTCTCCTCTTATGTAATCCCCTGTGCACTAGTGGCAGTAAAACTGCCTTGCTTGGGGTGAAATGATTAATTAAAAAAAAAAAAACACACAGTTACGTTTGCCATACTACCACATGATTGATGACAAGATTGACATTGCACTTTTTATTAAAAAATTTTTTTTTTATTTTTTAACTAGTTTTAACCCAGAAAAGGCTCAAGAACTTCTTCTATGTGCCCTGTCCCTTCAGGACGTAGGCGATCATGGCTTTCCATGTCTCCCTATCCCTGGTGGCTCTGAGCACGTCTTCTCCTGTTACACCATGCAACCCTTGTTCCGTCATCCACCTGATTAGGTCCTTCAAATATGTTATCTGTTACTTTCCCCTGTGTCTTTTTCCCTCTATTTAGCTCGTTAGTATCAGGTTTTCCAAGCCCTTCTTCCTCATTGCATGTCCCAGGAACTTCAGCTGTCTCTTCCTGATGCTCAGTATTAATTTCCTTTTAGTTTCTATCATTTCTAAGACCTCATCATTGCTCACATGCTTGATCCATGATATACTCATATATAAAAATGTGTCAGATTGATAAAATATAATGCATTAATTATTATATATATATATATGTGTTTGTGTGTGTGTGTGTGTGTGTTTTCTCGTGACAGCTACAATCTCCAAGAATTTAAATGTAAGATCAACTGGCATCTCCTGTTTCTCTGACTCACATTCTTTCCCTCGTGTTGTTTTCCCTGTCCCCTCTACTCTAATCAGCTCTTTTCACGTCAATGTTTTCATTCTTTTCTTACCCATTCTCTGACACCCATTATAACTTGTTCCTCTTTCTCATCATTCTCCTCTTATGTAATCCCCTGTGCACTAGTGGCAGTAAAACTGCCTTGCTTGGGGTGAAATGATTATAAAAAAATAAAATTAAAATAATGCAATTGACGGTGTTCCATAAACCATCAGAACCAAAAACTTCGAATTCGCCAGAAAAGAAAGAGACAAATTCAAAGCAGAAGAGCACACACACACACACACACACACACACACACACACACACACACACACACACATACATATATATATATATATATATATATATATATATATATATGCGGTGTAGATATACAAGAATCCAAAGGGGTATCCTTTTTATCAAGTGGTAGGATAACTTACTAGGAAAGCTCTAAATATATATGTATATAATACATATGAAGCAAATATATGTAAAAATTAAGACAAACACGTTATTCTATGGTTAAGTAGAAGTATAGGCCTATTTCAGGCGAACCATCTTCAGCTTCCGTCTTTATTGTACAGAAGATTTTACACGAATAAAAATCTTCTGTACAATAAAGATGGAAGCTGAAGATGGTTCGCTTGAAATAGGCCTAAATTTCCACTTAACCATGGAATAACGTGTCTGTATTAATTTTTACGTATATATGCGAATTTATGAAAATAAAAATGGAATTTTGCTTATTAGTCTGACATAAAAATAGAACCAGAACGTCTGCTCAAAGAAGGGTAACTTAACGTTTAGCTTTAGAAAAAGAATATATATATATATATATATATTTAGAGAGAGAGAGAGAGAGAGAGAGAGAGAGGAGAGAGAGAGAGAGAGAGAGAAAGTGAGTGCAGAGTTGTGATAATATTTAGAGCCATGGTTATTGCTTTTTCAGTGGTATTACTGATAAAATGTATTTTGACAAGTTTTATCGTAATGTGCTCGATAACGGAGTAGAAAAAGAGCGTTCATAAGTCCAGAGAGACTATTGCTTTAACTGAGCAGGTTCACACCGACTTCGAAGTTTTGTGAGGATACCCTTATGATATTCACACTGGTCAGAAGCCTGAACATTGCATTTAAGCATGAAACCGACTGTTGCCTCTGGGTATTAACCCCTGTGTCTAGCTTTATATATAACCGGCGACAGTCTATTTCATGCTAAAACTTAATATTCAGGATCAAAAACAAAGGATTTGCGGACATAAGTCCATATGGATCTTTGTCCTTGTTATGGCGCAAGAAATTCGTCCCCACAAAAGTATTTTTATACACTCTGTATATATATGTATATATGTTTCTCATAGTAACATTATAAAGAAATATGCAATTCCAATCGACCAGAACATAAACATTAATTAATTATATACTATAAAAATTTAAAACAGTTAACCTTAATGTCATCAAGTAACTTGCAAGATCTACATTACAGAGAACCAATATTGTTTATGAATTCTTGCGCCCCTGAATGATCAAATCAAATTCATGAATAATTATATTAGACATACTGCTACATGCTTATCAAAAAAGATTCACATTATATCTCTCTCACCATAGCTCAATTAAAAGACACACGATGGAGTATCGTAGCTATCATTATGTGTTTAAATGAGTCCCACATGAATGTTCTGAGGTGTAGAAGGTGTCTTTTTGATGAGCATGTTGTACAAATGTTTTGTTTTGCCCAGTGATTTCGGCTATACTTATTTTATATTTTTTATATAATTTTTGTTCTGAAAAAAAAAATCATAAATTGACCTAAAAATTCCATGAAAAACTAAACCATAATAAATTGTCCATCATTTTTAATGAAACATATATATATATATATATATATATATATATATAGTCGAATCCATGGTACTTGGTAAGGTAAACTCCACAGGAGATTAAATCCAAAGAGAACTAAATGTTAAATTTTATTGATTAAATTTAACAGAGTATTATAATCATATTTCACTTGACTTTTTCTGGATGAATTTGAATCATTCATTGTTGTGGGAATTTGGTCTGCCGAGCGATGATAAGAGAGCCGCTTAATGGGTTAATAAAAATATTCAACTTTTGTTCTTGATTATATATATATATATATATATATATATATATATACAAATATATATATATATAAATATATACAAATATATCTATATACAAATATATATATATATATATATATATATATATATATATATATATATATATATATATTTAGGCAGCAAACAAATAATCTTTTAGACATGTCCGATTAAATAAATTGCAAACATTGTGCCTGCTTATTTTTAATAAAATCCGTTCATACACACGGATAATCTTTTGCGTATTATAACTGAAAGATGTCAGAAATGAGCTGTAACGTTTACAGATATTATTATCAATCATTTCTCAATTGTACCCAAGTGCTATCAATCTCCTTCCGAGATCATCTTCTCGGGTGTGAGTTATGGTAACAAAAATTAAGCCCCAAAACTGTGTTTCTAAAAATTACTGTAATTTTTTTTTTCAAATATAACGGTTGATAAATTGCTTAGCGTTCAAGAACGTGAAAATGATTCAAAATGTAATTTTTTTATATGTTGTAATGTCATGGTCATAAACGTGTTAAAGCATGAAAAAACTGTTCTTTTTACAAACATGTTAGAACATTGCTACAGTATTCATACCTGATTCTGCTAGTCTATTATTTTTGGAGGGCTCGATGTAAATCGTATCATCTATTTACAGAGCCAGATATCTGTATTATATAAATAAAGTTCCGAATACTATATTAGAAAACTGCATAAAAAAGTGATTACTGCCCAAATACACAATATATATATATATATATATATATATATATATATATATATTGTGTATTTGGGCAGTAATAAAGTCTAGTCGCAAGATCATAAAACTTACATCCTATCTGCTAATGTTAAATCTGTCTACAAAATTCCAAGACACTCATTAATCAACTATATTCACTACCCACACCACTTTCTTCAAAATTCAAACGGACAATCCACAAGACTTATTCTCTTATCACTAACCCCCAACAACATCCCACACACAACTCACCAAATATAAGAAAAGAGGATTTCCATTCCTGTCCACACCACCTGATGAGACATTGTAGTTTTAATGTCGAAACAAATGTACGATTTGTAGTGGATATATAAAAACATTGTACATATTCCAAAATATAATTTATAATAAATATTCACAGCTCTATATATTATATATCGAGCACTGTTTTAAATTAATGTTTTGGACGTTGTAAAATTTTTTTTTTCTTCGTTCCTTATTCACTCGGACATATATATATATATATAGTGCACTCTTTTATCGTAAAGGATAAATGAGGCTCAGCAATGTATGGTGTCCTGCGTTTTACACTTACGCATGGGATTTCTGTCCTGCATGCATTTGTGTTGAACTACTAGCCATCCTGCTAAACGATTAACCTGCTCTAAGATTCGTCTAAAGTGGTCAGTTGCTTTTGAGGGATAAAGCACACTCTCTCTCCATCAAAGCAACATAGCTTATACAGATGCACTGTGTGCCACGTGTTAGGTGTTTGTGATGATCGCATGTTATATAATCACGGAGCTTGACCTTCCGGGGGCCTTAGATACATTGGGTAATACATGGTGGACTATACAGTATACACAAGATGTTTTGATGTCAGATTTTGCTGTCTTTGGTACAAGTGGCTTGGAAGCGCCTATGATCACTTTGGTCTGGCTTCGACAACCCTCCACGTCTGTACACATACACATGAAGCAAACATCCCACACTCACAGTACATATTCACATAGCCATCCCACACGTGCATACACACGCGCGCATTCAGTGTATTCACATAACAAACACGCGCACTCAGGTACACAAGCAAACAATTTGACCCATAGATGGGATTCTAACAGAGGTACTATCACTCCAGAGCAGGGTGGGCATGGCATTAATGGCATTTAATGAGTAACTCCACATTCTCCAAGACACGAAATCTATAGCCACAACACAGGTTGAAGTGTATGTCATACCCAGGACATATATATATATATATATATATATATATATATATAAACATGCGGTGTAGATAAAATCTTCTCAGCAATAAAGACGGAAGCTGATGATTGTTCGCCTGAAATAGATCTATATTTTTGCTTAACCATGGAATAACGTGTCTATTTTTTCTGCCTATATATATATATATATATATATATATATATATAGAGAGAGAGAGAGAGAGAGAGAGAGAAAGAAAGAAAGCTATGAGGGCACCCAATACGACACCGATCATCCCGCCAATACTCGACAGACCCCAATCCAGCACATACCACCCGGCAAATACCCAACATGCTTCCTCATAGCACCGACCTGACGGCTAATAACCATGATTCTCAAGGCCCAAGCCCCACACTGTTTCTTAACTTTTTACTAGTCCCCGGCCCCATGACAACCGATGTCGGGAAGAACACACCATAACCATGCAACTCGCCGATCAATGTCGGGTCGAACGCCCGGCAAAAATGGCGAACGAGACATCCAGCAAGAATCAACTAGAACGTCCAATGAGAACACAACCATCCATCAAAAAAAGCAGTTAAAAGATTTTCCTTAATTTCTCAATGTTACAATCCGGATTTTAATGTAAATACTGAACTATGTTTGCAATGAACAGTGAGCTCATTTCTCTGCTTTAACAGTTTAACCTTGTCCCTAAATTTAATAATTTTTAAATTTTCGTTAAGACAAAGGTAGCAAGGTGCACGGAGGGAGTTACAAGTTCGGGCTTTTGTAAAGATGTTCCATTTAACAGTGGGTGTTTTGTTTTTTCTTTTAAACACCGATAGTACTTGGATAATGAAGTGGTGAATTTATAAAGAACTATTGTTGAAAGACAAAGTGTGTTAATACCAGCGAGTTTTGAACGGGTTTTTAGCAGAACCGATATAAACCTTTTTAGTATTAGGATTTTTAATTGTGGAGACGGTACAAAGATAAACTATAGAGCTATGTAGACAATTATTATGCAATGGACAATCTTTAGGATTTCTACAATTACATCCGCTGATATTTTCTCCTTGCTACGATCTATTTGAGCATTGTAATTTGCCGTGTATCTTTATACTTGTTGAGAACTTTGTTATTATGTTTTTTAAATATACTTTTTTAAATTATACGTGCAACTATCGCTTAACAAGAGTGTATTATTATTGAATATTTTACTAATAGGATTAGTTTCGGGAAAATATTTGCTAATCGGGCTTAAGAATTTTTGTCCCAATTTAGATTTAACCATCATATTGTAGGGAGGGTTAAACCAGATAATTTTTCTAGATCTTTTCTTCCTCTTGTTATCATTGCCAGTATACTTTCTGAATTTGATATCAGTAGCCCTATAACCGCTGTTTCTAAGCGCAGAATTATAAAATTTGCTATGCTGATCAGAAATTACTTTGCTAGATGAGTTGTTGCTGAGTCTAGATTCAGTAGAAGATGGTATATGTTTAATAACTGATGGGGGAATGGTTAGAATTAGGATTTATGTAAATTAGGTTGGAGTTAGCCTTCATATAAGGTTGGAACGAATTATTGTTAAGGTCCATAGTAACATCTAAAAAGTCTCCTTGATTAATGTTGGTAGTTATTTCTGCCCTAAGGCCTAAGCTTTTTAATTCGCTGTGTATTATGTTCCTAATACGATCTACCCTAATTCTAGTAGAATCTTTAACAATCAGTAAACCGTCATCTCTAGGAGATTAAAAAGACACAAGAAGTGTCGAAACAAAATGGTTACTTTTGTAGTGATAGTATAACATATTTATGTTATAATTTCTGAATAAATATTATTAGCTCTACTTTGTATTGAGCACATTTTTAAGAACAGCATTTCTTTGAATACGGAATATTATTCCACCCATACCTACCATATACTTGTATATATATATATATATATATATATATATATATATATACTACCGACCACAAGTTTGGGACAACTTAGATTTATTCTCTAAGAGAAAGAATTAACAAATTGTCTGTCTTAGAAGAATAAATATAGATATATTTCATTGTTGCTCACAATTATACAATAATTAAAACCAAAATTAACATTGAGTAATTTCAAATTTAATTAAAGTTAATTCATAGTTTCCTTTCATCAAAGAAACCACCACGAGCCGTTATTACTGCAGAGCAAATCCTTGGCATTCTTTCTAATAACTTAGAAAAATAAGTTGGTGAAAGTGATTTCCAAGCATCCTGCAAGCATTTAAACAACATTTGTTCATTTTTAAGAAGTTCATTTCGAACTGTACGATCAATTTCATCCCTTATTTTCCTTCTTTAATAGTGGTTTCTTAACCGCTGTACAGCAGCAGCTAAGAAACCACTATTTCAGCAGAATGAAGTCGTCTCTTAACAGTCATAACAGATACTGGATGTTGCCGAGTAGAATTCATTTCAATTGTTAATTTCGAAGGGGTTTTTCTTCTATTCTTCTTGCTAAATATGATCAAGTGTCTATCCTCTACAATAGATCTTACTCTGGGCTACCAGATCTTTTTCTGTCAATATTTAACTCAGTCCACGAAGTCGTTGAAGGTATATGCATGCCATTTTTTGATAGGCTTAATCTTTTACTGATAACACGTTCAGAACATCCTTCTTCCGAAAGAATTTCAACCTGAGCTCTTTTTTCAATGATAATCTGTTTCTTCCTTGCCATTTATACCGTAGTAATATGGTTTACAAAAATAAATTATACCGTAATTATAATATCTGATAAAACTTGATCACAATAAGAGGAGTCAAGTCGCAAACTGAGTAAATGTTTACTTTAAAGTTGAAAAGAATACTTTTTTTAATTGACATTTGCATAAGAATAACAAAAATTACAAACGCGGCAAATTTGATTCTTCTAGAAATTTGGGTGATGCCAAACTTATGGTCGGTAGTATATATATATATAAACTTATTTATAAATGGAATTTTGTCTGTGTGTGTGTGCATGTGTGTCTGTGTGTTTGTCCGTTACCTATAGACTCCGAAACGGCTGAACCAATTTTCTTGAAAAATTACACAATTGTACTATAAGCGTCTGCGAGTGTTCTTAGCTAGGTTTTGTGTCGAGGTACCCCCGATAAATATCGAAAATCGATAATAAAAAAATCGAGTTATAGAAGTAGTGGTCCAATTTTAATCAAATTTGATACACTCATACACAAAGACATAAGAAACGATATTCAGAAGTTTTAAGTTTGTAGTTCTTACAATAGTGCAGAAAATCGATAATATATATATCTAAAAAGCAAGATGTTTGTGTGTGTGTCTGTTTATCTGCCTGTATGTCTATTTTTTTAGCCCTTTTATTTTAGTTTTTGCTTCGGGTTTGGCTCTAAGTAGGTATAATTGTAGTTCTTAGTCTCAGTCATGATACCATTTACTCAGAGGACTTATTTAGCCTTCAAAATTCAGTTTACGACAAAAAAATTTATTTGATATCGATACCAGGAAATCAAAATTTGACATACATCCATTCATTTTTCTTTCAGTCTACGGTTTCGCTTTAACTGAAAACAACTATTGCTTTTTAGTCTTTCGTGCCAATGTCCAAAGAGTCTGAGCTCCAGGACCATGGATTAGTTTTAAAGCTTTCATTACACCTAAGCAACGCCGGGCTATACTGCTAGTACTTACATAATGGAAGGCTTTTGAATATTTCTCATTTGGAAACCAGTTATTTACGCAACCTAGGTTTCAACCTTTCGGTATCTTCAGGCGATTTATAATAACTGATTTTCCAACGTTTTAAAAAAAAACTGAAATTTCAAAATTAGGGAAGAGTTACTTTCAAACACTTTCATCCACGTTTGTATGTTTTGGAGTGATTACATCTGAACATTATTTCTGATCTTTTATTTAGTAATTATTATATAGGTACAAAGGATGTGCGATGTGGTGCAGTAGATATCAACTCGGAACGAGAACTCGGAGAGCCGAGTTCGAATTCCAGTTAAATTCCTTGCATTACACTTACGCCCAAATACCGTTGGGAAAGGTATTAATCTGTCTCTGCCCTCCAGTTATGGGTTAAATAACAGGGCAGATTGGGTTCTATAACCTAGACTGGCAACCAGTCTACGGCAGAAAGTAATGGCAACCTACTGCGGGATAATCATCCGCACGGTCAGTCATGTCTCGAAACAGACATGATCGCTCAAGCGTGTATCACGTATGGCACTTAACTGACTGATACAGGGACTTAACAGCTCTGTTTTATTACACTGGGTATTATTTTATTAACAGCAGAAAAAATATTTATATATGTGGATTTACTTGCATGTATAGGTATATGCGTATTTATTGATATCTATTTTAACTGCATTCTGCTTTTTTCAGTAGAGTTTTATATAAATTGAGTTCTTAAAAGCAAAAAACTTAAGAACACTCAATATACAGGGTGTCCATAAAGTCCGTGTGCATCTATTTAGATATGCTGCAGAATAACTTTATTCTGCAGCTTGAACAATTAAACTTGAAAGATAAAGTGTTTCAACAAGATGGAGCTCCTTGTCACTTTACTCTGTGTGTTAGTTTCTAAATCAGGAATTTCCTAAAAGAAGGATCGGAAGGTGTGGACCATTTTATTGGCCTTCACGTTCGCCTGATTTGATTCTATTAGATTTTTTTGATGTGAAAACAATTGTGTATGCAAACAAACCTAGTTCATTAGAAGATTTGAAAGCTAAAATAACTAATGTGATTTCAGGCATTACTGTAAATCAGTTGGTAAATGTTTTCCGTGAACCGCAAAATCTTATTACCCTTTGTATTGCTAATGATGGAGGACATGTGAAAACTTAAATAAAATTTCAATAAAACATTAAAAAATATAGTATTACTTCTTTCTAATCTTCTTTACAAATTATTTCTATCGCAAATACAAATCAAGTTATAATTTTTAAAGTGCACACGAACTTTATGAACACCCTGTATGTGTGTATGTGTGCGTGCGTGCGTGCTCTTGACGCGCAAATTAAATTGTCGAGTGTCAAATATTAGTAGAAATCTGTAAACGATTTTTAATTTTGTTAAGATTTTTTCTTTCCGCTTTGATGTTATTTATTTAACCATGCGGAACTCAGCTTGGCTTGGGCCTTGGTTATTAATAACTTTATTCCGCAGCTTGAACAATTAAACTTAAAAGATAATACAGTGTTTCAACAAGATGGAGCTCCTTGTCACTTTGCTCTGTGTGTTAGACAGTTTCTAAATCAGGAATTTCCTAAAAGAAGGATCGGAAGAGGTGGACCATTTTATTGGCCTTCACGTTCGCCAGATTTGACTCCATTAGATTTTTTTATGGGGACAAGTGAAAAGATTTGTGTATGCAACAAAACTTAGTTCATTAGAAGATTTTAAAGCTAAAATAACTAATGTGATTTCAGGCATTACTGTAAATCAGTTGGTAAATGTTTTCCGTGAACCGCAAAATCGTATTACCCTTTGTATTGCTAATGATGGAGAACATGTGAAAACTTAAATAAAATTTCAATAAAATATAGAATTACTTCTTTCTAATCTTCTTTACAAATTATTTCTATCGCAAATACAAATCAAGTTATATTATATTAAATTGTCGAGTGTCAAATATTAGAAATCTGTAAACGATTTTTAATTTTGTTAAGATCTTTTCTTTCAGCTTTGATGTTATTTATTTAACCATGTGGAACTCAGCTTGGCTTGGGCCTTGGTTATTGGGATAGTCTTGAGGCCCATTCTCTGCCATTTCAGTCCTAGTATTTTTTTAACAGTAAGTTTCGTGCTCTACAAGAACCACTAGTGGTAGAGGGTAACATTAAAGGGTAGTTTATGAGGATAGAAAAGGAAGATAACGGTTAACTTTAGACTTGAATGCGATTCGTAAATATACTCTTCGGAGTTGGTTCCACAAGGCAGTGGTTTGCGGGAAGCTTCTTTTTCTTTTATGTGCCATGTCCTTTCAGGACGTAGGCGATCATGGATGTCCCTGGTGACTCTTAGCACGCTTTCTCTTGTTGCACCATGCAACCCTCGTTCCGTCATCCACCTGATCAGGTCCTTCAAATATATTATCCGCTGCTTTCCGCTGTCTCTTTTTCCCTCTATCTGGCCTGTTAGTAACACGTTCTCTAAGCCCTACTTCCTCATTGCATGTTCCAGGAACTCTAGTTGTATTAATTTCCTTTTCGTCTCCATCCTCTCCCAAACGTCGCCATTGCTCACATACTCGGTCCATGACATCCTTCTGTAGAACAACATTTTTCTTTCATCTTCGAAGATATTGTCTAACATTCACTGCCATATTGAAGAACCGACACCACATTGCAATCCAGTACTCTCCTCTCTGTTTCTAGTGAAATTGTCCTGTTTCTTAATACTTTACTCAATTTCTGGAATGCTTATTTACGGAGAGAATGCAGGTAATGCTACCATGTAAGGGTTAAAAGTGGCGGAGCCTAGGAATGCAGATCGTCTAAGCGCATTCCATCTAAGAGCAGCGGGTTTCTTGCCACACCCCGCCTGTGAGGAAAAGTTTGGAAGATGGAAAATAATTTATCATCTACAAGGATTCTGGGGTGCTTATTTCACAATATCGGGACTGGAAAGTGGCACATCGGCGTGATATAATGGTTAGAAAGCTGGTCTTGCGATAACCTATTACAACTGAGTAGTGTGTTCGATCCTCACTGAGTACCCCATACTTTCGGCCTTGTGCCACATCCAAGCAGTGCTTAAAAAATCAACTATCGGGACTGGAAAGTGAGACCTTAGCAGATTGTGGTAGAGTGGCTGACACACCTGCAGCACTCTTAATGCTTGAATAACCGTTTGTCTGAAATGGCGACTATTGCGATCTAAACCCCTACTCTCTATATTGTAAGTTTTGTCTTGTCCGTCACTGCAACTATTCTTCCGTTAGCATCAGATATTTTGCTGAATAATACCACAGAACGATTTCTCTGTGTACCGTAACGACCTCAGCAATACAATACAGATCTGCTAAAAACATGACGAAAGTACTCCATTTTAGACTTAATCTGACTTTTGTAAAGATAGAGGATAGCATGTGGAGTCAGATAATTTCTGGAGCTGTACAAGGAGTCGACAATTTCCCCCGTATCTTTTGCGATGAATCAAATGTACGATTTTCACTTTAGGTAAGGTGTTAGTCTAAGGCCCAAATAATCTATTGAGGAAAAGAGCCTCTTCAAAGGGACCCCGTTCGTAGGGATCCGTCCGATTGGCGGTGGTAGATAAATGAAATTATAGGGTTTTCCAATAACTTGAACCGATTTTAAATGTGAATTAATTTTAAGCGTCTAATGATTTTTTTTTTTCAATTTCATTCAGACTTAATAAATTCAGTCTTTAGCATTTTCAACCAGCGAAAGATTAAACGAACAACGTGTTAAAGTTATTACTTTACAAAAATTATGAGCCTATTATGAAACTGGTCATTCAAACAAGACAAGTTCCCAGGCCGCATCATCCATCGAAACAGTAATGTCAATTGGCCACCACGATTGTGCGACTTGACGACTTTAGATTTCTTCGTTTAGGGTCATCTGAAAAGTAAGGTCTATGCTAACAAGCCAACAACAATTCAACAGCTGAAGAATGAGATAATAAGGCATACTAGTGAGATCGAGGAGCAACTATGCAGAGACGTCATCAAAAATTTTAGCCATCGAGTCGAGGTGTGCCGTTGAAGCCTTGGCAGAGATTATGATGATATTATTATTTTTCACACATAATTGCTATTACTTAAATTTTTGCAATAATTATGTCGCTGAGTAATGAAGAATCCTCTCTATAATATAAAGAGCGTTGGGTATTTATTTAAGCATATATATATATATATATATATATATATATATATGTGTGTGTGTGTGTGTGTGTTATATATATATATATATACACAACACACACTACCCTCTTTTACCGAGCGCCCATAGCTCATAGGTAGAATCGCCGACTGACGCCAATTCGGTCGGGTTTCAATCCTGGGTTAAAAGCAATCGGAATCTAACCGTACTGATGAGCTGTGATACAGCGAAACAGATCTGTCTACGGATGACTATATATATATATATATATATATATATATATATATATATTGATTCTTTAATTACTTAGTTTTTGGTCATAATAAAATTAGACCAGTACAAAGTTGTATCAAAAAGTATTGAATGCAATTATATTGTAGAACTTTTGAATATTCTTCATTTGTAAACGAGTTTTTTGCGCGACCTAGGTTTCTACAATGTGGTGTCTACAAGTGATTTGCAATAATTGATTTTACCGTTTTTTTTTGTTTTTTTTTACGTAAGCGTTTTTAAAAAACGGTAAAATCAGTTATTGCAAATCATCTGAAGACACCACATGGTACAAACCTAGGTCGCGTAATAACTCGTTTACAAATGAAGAATATATATATATATATATATATATATATATATATATATATATATATATATATATGCAGTCACGCTCGGAGGAAAATATATTTCTTCCTGTCATGCTCTGAGGAAACTGCTGATAATCATCTCAAATATTTTCTCATTTTTGACAGTAGAGGTACACACGTTGTTAATGATATATTGTTAAATCAATAAACTGCCACCAACAACACAGTTTTACTTACTGCTAACTTCGGCCTATTTTAATGGAACACACTATAGTTTGGTTTCAAGTATTGAATTTAATCAACCAGTTTTCCCCACAGAAAATTTATTATTATTATTATTATTATGTCATTTTTCATCAAATTTAGATTTCTGCATTGGTCTCACTACCAACCAAGTCTGCGGGGAGACCTAAGGCAGGTAGTGGCGTGTTGTTATGACTCCATTTCATGTTATTCTATCCTCCCTATCATCCCCAGCATTACATAGATAACGTTTTCCTTAGTGTGTGGGCTGTACTTAATAATACAATTTTTTGTATATCTCTTAAGCTGGGGTTTCCAGGGATTCTTTCAATGTGTTGTTTTGTTCCATTTTTTATCATTCCAAGTGCACCTACTATCACTGGCACAACTCTTGTTTTCAATTTCCACATTTTTTCTATTTCAATTTCCAGGTCTTTATATTTTGACAGTTTTTCAAATTCCTTGATTGCTATGTTACAATCCGCTGGACAAGCCATATCAATTAATAGACAAGTTTTCTCCTTCTGGTTTTTAACAATAATGTCTGGCCTGTTTGCTTCAATTTTTCTGTCTGTGTAGATGGTGTAATCCCATAGAATGGTTACATCTTCTATTTCTGTAACCGGTGCTGGATGATGTTCATACCAGTGTTTGTTTACAGCTTTTCCATAATGTTTGCACATTGCCCAATGTAAATATTGCCCAACTCTATCGTGGCGATTTTTATATTCGTTTGGGGCAAGCACAGAACAGCCTGAGATTAGGTGGTCTATTGTTTCTTGGTGTTTATCACAAAACCTGCATTTTGGATCCATATTATTATGCATAATATTTGCCTGAAAGTTTCTCGTGAAAAGACTTTGGTCTTGTGCTGCAAGTATAAATCCTTCAGTTTCAGACTTTAATCCAGATGCACGTAACCATCGATGAGTATTAACTTTGTCAACATTGGATTTATTGGCACGTACTGGATATTGGCCATGCAGAGGTTTGTCTTGCCAGCGCTGTTTCATCTTTTCAAGAGCTTTATCTTTGGCTTTCATTTTCATATTTTTTGCCGCAATAGTTGGTTCTTGGCTACTGTTTTGCTTTTCTACAGAATCTACTATTATTATTATTATTATTATTATTATCATTATTATTATTAGCGGAAGCCGTGGAATTTCCACGGAAGGAAAATTATGATTTCCTGGAAAATATTTACTTTGTCAACCTACAAATGATAATAACGTCTTCAAACATAAAGCTATTGGATAATAAAATTACGATAACACAGTAATTTTATTAAAATATCTATAAAAGTAATGTCCATAGAAGCTACTTTACTGTAATCTTATATTATATTAAGCGTCGTATGCATAGACCATAACCAAAATACTGTACGCTATTTTGTGAGATATTTTGAAAGAGAAAATGTTTTTTTTTATTACTGAAAAATCATGACTCCTGTGTTTATTGTAAACAGAAAAGACCAACTGAGTAATAGCCAAGGGTGTAGAGGCCAGAAATTTTGTTATTAGGTCGCGGGATACAACAAACCTACCTATTTTTACTATATTGTACATATATACACACACACAATTACTGCTACAACCACCAGCTTAAGCTGCTACTGCTACGGTAATGCTAAAGGCTTTCTCCTCCTACTCTCTCACTCGTTACTACCATTCCGTTTGGCAAAGGTGAGAGAAAGGATGAAAAGAGTAGTGCTTATAGATTATAAAAAAATAGAAGGGAAAGAAAAGAGAGTAAGTGTGTTATAATTCTTCATTGGTGTAACGGACGAAGGAACTAAGAAACTAAGTAACTAACTGTTGTATCTCGGGAAGGGATAAACAGAGAAAGAATAGTGCAAAAAATAACTCTTAACACTGAGTATATATAAATAGACATTTATTATACCTCAGTACAATAAACCAAATACAAGTACACCAACGAACAGTTAACAAGAATAACATTTAAAAAGGCAATGTCTCTGTATAGGACGTAGGTGTCCGTCTTGAGAAGAAGACTTCCGTCTAGTGACGTCTAACTCTCGTCTAAGGCCGATGGCTCTCGATCTCGCACGTAAAACGACGATGAGTCTCGATCACTCCCGTGTAATGCCGAAGACTCTCATATAGTCACGAAAACTCTCATATAATGCCGAAGACTCTCGTATAGTCACGAACACTCTGTAGTTCGTTCTATTTCCAGTCTTTTATAATTCGGGCCATACCCATTCCTGGGTAAGACAGGATATTCCTCCACAACACTAACTAACTAACTAACTAAGGAAGGAACAAGCAGAACTATTACAATAATAATAAGGGAAGGGATAAACAGAAAGAATAGTGCAAGAAATAACTCTTAACACTGAGAATATATAAACAGAGATTTATTATACCTCAGTACAATAAACCAAATACAAGGACACTCACGAACAGTTAACAAGAATAACATTTAAGAAGGCAATGTCTCTGTATAGGGCGTAGGCGTCCGTCTTGAGAAGAAGACTACCGTCTAGTGATGTCTAAATCTCGTCTAAGGCCGATGGCTCTCGATCTCGCACGTAAAATGACGAAGAGTCTCGATCACTCCCGTGTAATTCCGAAGACTCTCCTATAGTCACGAAAACTCTGTAGTTCGTTCTATTTCCGGTCTTTTATAACTCGGGTCATACCCATTCCTGGGTAAGACAGGATATTCCTCCACAACACTAACTAACTAACTAAGGAAGGAACAAGCAGAACTATTATAATAATAATAATTATTATTATTTAACAAAACGCTGGGTTAATATGCTGTCAAGAAGTTTCTGATTTCGCGGAAGGAAGAGTTTGTCTTTAAAGTGAAGAGGATTATTCTAGTGGAAGAATTACCTGAATGAACACATTCTTTGATAGCTTTCCAGGAAATGTAAGACTGGACAAATAAGAACACGCCGAGGAATAATACAAGATTACATCGGTCGCGATAAAGTTCGTTGGGGCTTAAATGGATTAAATTCAACAGCTGAGAGAGAATATCGATAGCTGGCCTGAGTTGTGTGCCACCAAAGGAAAGAAATAGGTCAGGGCCAAAAATCACTCCGCACTGAATGAGAACAAGTGTGTTTGAAGAGACGCCATTCCATGAACTGAAGTGCAAGTCTAAACCAAATACGAACTATTGTGAAACATGATTTTTCATTTTTATCAGAAATTACGTTATAGAAAAAGCATGAACTCAGCTCTCCCTATATTTTTGTATATTAAAACTATCTGTGGTTATTTGAAAATTTTATGATATTTTTTTTCAGTATGAGGCCACCTTCTCGTCCCTTTTCGCGTTTCTAATCATTTGCTATTATACCCCTGTTTTCATGTTAAGTTAAGCAACGTTGAGCCTGGTCAGTACTTAGATGGGTAACACTTGGGAATACCAGGTGCTGTAAGCGTTTAGTGACGGATGTGCGTTGTGGTGCATTGGATATCGGCTCGGAAAGAGAAATCGGTGAGCCGAGCTCAAATTCCAGTTGAATACCCTGCATTCACTTAAGTTCTCGTTCGATCAACGAAGTTAAGCAACGTTGAGCCCGGCCAGTACTTAGATTAGTGACCGCTTGGGAATACCAGGTGCTGTAAACGTATAGTGACGTATGTGCGTTGTGGTGCAGTGGATATCGGTTCGGAAAGAGAAATCGGTGAGCCGAGTTCGAATTCCAGCTTAATTCGCTTAAGCACTGGATTCACTTAAGCACTACATTCACTTAAGCACTGGTACCTTTGGGAAAGATATTAATTCCGTCCCTTCCCTCCAGTTATGGGTTAAATAACACGGTAGGATTTGGGGAACCCGCCCTTAAAAACAAATCCCAATGAATCTTGATACTCGAAAAGAAAAAAAGTATGACTAGACACAAAACTTATATAAAAACAACAATAAATTATTGAAAGAAAAAGGTATTACCAGCAATAAA
This sequence comes from Ascarosepion bandense, assembly GCA_037127315.1. Taxonomy (NCBI): domain Eukaryota; kingdom Metazoa; phylum Mollusca; class Cephalopoda; order Sepiida; family Sepiidae; genus Ascarosepion; species Ascarosepion bandense. The sequence continues at coordinate 973,071 of JBBBDQ010000282.1, forward strand.
TGAATAAGATTTAGTTGGCAATAAATGACCCGCCGAGGTTGATATGCCATAAAACAAAAACAACCAACCAAATCCATTATTTGGATCCAACAGTTAAGCCCTTCACAGCTAAGACCCACTGTTTCACGCACACAGAGTCGATTCATTCTCATTCTCTTCTTATCCCACTGGTTACAAGTTCCACTCAGCTTCTTCGACAGAAGAATCAGCAGTGTTATATCTTCTGATCCGGCTGCTCGGCTTCAGTCACTTTTACACAACCGTAATGTTGCCTGTTTGTGTCGTATCTATAAATACTTTCATATAAATACTTTCTAGAAATACTTTCATATAAATATTTTCATATAAATACTTTCTATAAATACTTTCATATAAATACTTTCATATAAATACTTTCATATAAATACTTTCTATAAATACTTTCATATAAGTACTTTCCATAAATACTTTCATATAAATACTTTCTATAAATACTTTCATATAAATACTTTCATATAAATACTTTCTATAAATACTTTTCATATAAATACTTTCATATAAATACTTTCTATAAATACTTTCATATAAATACTTTCTATAAATACTTCCATGGCAATTGTTCGGATGTTCTCTTCGCTATGCGACACAGACTTTTTGAATTCATCCGCATTAGCAGACTGGTGTCAAGATCTCATTAACTTAGAGTTGTTCTGGTGAGATGTAGCCGTAATTTCTATCCTAACAGTTTCTTTTCTAGCAATTCTCCCTCGTAAAAATCTATTCCGGGCCCATGCTTTTCAGCAAACTTTAATCTACAAAAATTTAAATGCTATGTCAATCGCTATCTACTCACTTCTTCATTACTCTTTTGTCTTTCCGCTCATTCTCTCTATTATAATTAAGACCGATATATATATATATATATATATATAATAATTTGTAAGCTATATATATATATATATATATATATATTTACCTTACAAATTATTTGGGGGCTCAGCCAATTAAATGGAAGTTAACTTAAGATACTAGTTCGTTGTTTTGTTTTTTATTACCAAAGATTTTGGTTTTAAAGACATTTATATATATATATATATATATATATATATATATATATATATATATTGACTACCTGATGAGACATTGTTATTTCAATGTCGAAACAAAATGCATACTTTGTAGTAGATTGAAATTTTAAACATGTTCTAAAGTATAATTTATGATTGATATATATATATATATATATATATATATATATAATGTGTGTGATATAATGTTTTTATAAACCATTATAATAACAAAATTACAATACATACATAGACACACACACACACACACACACATATATATATATATATATATATATTCCTCCTATAAAGTTTTCTTCCCAATTTTTATATATATATAATATATATAAAATAAAAAAAAACACATTTTCAAACTCAAAATGTTTTAATATTCTTTCCTATATATATATATATATATATATATATATATATATATATATATATATGAACAAATTAATAAGGAACGAAGAAAATATTTTTAACAACGTTCAAAACATTAATTTAAAACAGTGTAGAAATAGAGCTATGAATATTTATTATAGATTATACTTTAGAACATGTTCTAATTAAAATCTACTATAAAATGTGTACATTTTGTTTCGACATTGAAATAACAAACTCTTATCAGGTAATAAACGCTATTTTTGAAAAAAGCTGAAAATTTCCTTCCTTATATTGATAAGATTTTTTGCGTGCGAGGTAAAGGCGGCAGGGAAAATGAGAAACCAGAATGGGGAGTCATAAAAAGGACATAGAGCAATAAAAACAAAAAGAGGAAAACGGGAGAGAAGGAGAGAGAACTAAAGAAACATGTTGAAAAGCTGTTTTTTTCATTTTCCCTACCACCTTTAACGTGCACACAAAAATTTTCCCAATATAACAAACGAAATTTTCTTATTTTTTCAAAAATAGCGTTGAGCACCTGATGAGACATTGTTCTTTCAATGTCGAAACAAAATGCATACTTTGTAGTAGATTGAAATTTTAAGCATGTCCTAAAGTATAATTTCTGATATATATATATATATATATATATATATATATATATATATATATATATATATATAATGTGTGTGATATAATGCTTTTATAAACCATTATAATAACAAAATTACAATACATACATACACACACACACACACACACAGACATATATATATATATATATATATATATATATATATATATATTCCTCCTGCCACGCTCACGAATACAGAGAAAATTGCCTTATTATTTTATTTTTTGCAAAAATTATGTCGTTGAGTAATGAAGAATCCTCTCTGTTATAATATAAAGAACCTTGTTTAATTATTTGTGCATATATATATATATATATATATATATATATATATATACTTTTCCGTTACCCCCAATGGTGTGTAGGGCAGCGTTTTTCGGTGTTTCCGTAACAAACTGTTTTTTATGGGGAAGGGTTGTTAGCCCTACGCCCAACTCCCAAACCTGGAGGAAGGTGATTATCTAAGCGTAGATTAGACGTGACACATGGCCGAAAGTAGGAGGTACCCAGTGAGGATCGAACTCACTACTCAGTTAAAATGATTCTAGCGGGTCGAGCTAGCTAACCACGCCGATGTGCCTATATATGCGGGACGAGCTAGCTAACCACGCCGATGTGCCTATATATATCCCCAAATATTTTGTTGTCACTTTTGACTACAGGGTTTTACATTCGTTATTAATGACTCTCTTCCTATTTCTTCCTCAACCTGTAATAAGTTGAGTTTTAGTGGTTTTTCTGTCTCACGTGGGATGATAACTGTTGCAATGCGGAACAAATAATATCTGTCCTTAAAAAAAAGAATACAACAGATTTAACAGTAGAAGCACAAAAGGCACGCTAAAATGAACACAAAACACTGAGGTTCCCCCATATAGTTCTCTTTCCTTTTCACTCGTTACGGCAGTCAGTCAAACAGTAATGTCAGTTGTTCTTTAATTACAACACATTTAATAGCAGAAGCAGAAAAAATAGACCAAAATGATTATAAACGTCACAGGCTGCAAGAATATTTATGAGAAAATGAACGCTGAGAGATCTGCCGAAACTTGAACTTAACATGTCAGTCCTAATTTACGCTCCGGTTGCTACCATACGACGTAAACATCAACAGCAACTACAACAAAAAACGATGACTGTATATATTATTCAGCTTTTCATAACTAAGTTACATGTGTTCATCCTATTTTATCTTTAAAGAGGATCTCTGCAAATTAGTCGACGGTAGTAATGGACCTGAACGCTTATATATTTTTTTGCTAATTTTGACGATGTGGTATGTAATCTTGTCATTTTATGTGTGCTAAAGAAGGAAGAATATGCAGCATTATCGGTCCTGACCTGACATCTCTGTTCCCGCCACCGTGACATGGCCTTTCCCTGAATTTTAGCAGAAATATTTTCATGGGCGTTTTCTTGCTTAGCTTTTTTTTTTTTGTCATTTCGACTTCATGAATTTTGGCTAAGTATTTGAAATAGGAGAGCCGAGCTCGAATTCCAGTTGAATTCGTTGATCCGTCTCTTCCCCCTAGCTATAGATCAAATAACCGGACAGACTGAGTTCTATAGCCTTGGATAGCAACTATCGCAATGGCAGCCTACTGCAGGAAAATTTTCTGTTAGTCATATTCTTTTCGCCACATGATCGCCCGAACGTATTTCACGTATGACACTTAACTGACTAACTTGATTGGCAGATAAGTATCATTATTATTTTTTTTAATCATTTTCCCCCAAGCAAGGTGGTAATTCCACTAGAACAGTGAGGGCTTCAAGGTGTGAAAGCAAATGACAATGCAATGATTGAACATAGGGTGACTGAGGAAGGGAAAAAAACGGAACAGAATTCAAGACGACAAGAGACAGTTGTAGTTATCAATGAAGCAAGAAAGCTTATGAGAATTTCACATCTGAGAAGTGCGAGAAAAGAAACTGTTGGTGTAGAAGTGAGGGTTGCATCTCCTTCTTTCAATAGTAAATAGGTTGGACCAAAAAAACAATCTAGTAGCATTATTAAATTCATGTAGTCTGGGTATCAAGCCCGTCCTAGCAGTTGCCATGAAGATATTTGTAGATAGAGATGCCACGTCACACTAGTGAGAAAGTCACTGAAGACGAGATGCCAAGGATCAATTGTATTACAGAAAAGCGCTTGAACGTACTATATTCCTTGGTTTCATCAGGTCTAACATTTACGGCTTGGACCCGTCATGCCAATTACATAATAGCAAGCAACTCACATTCAGTATTCCATCAGCCAGAAGTAAGTTCCACTCAAACGACTTCTTCCCACGACTTCTTCCCACGGATCAACGCTCTGTGGAACACACTTCTATGAGAACGCTTCCCTGATCACTACAATCTTAACCTGTTGAGTTCAAGAATTAATCGTTATCTTTCCTTCCTGTCCATATAAACTACCTCTTAACCTAACCCTCTACCTCGAGTGGCCTCGGACCTTGTAGAAAGTAAACCTTATTGTAAAAAAATATCTTTCTCTAGATTTTGTCAAGAAACTCGAGCGCCAGACCAGATATGGCAACAATGTACGAACGAATAGTAGGTTTATGACTGTGCAAGATGGGGTTCTGTCGAGAAAACTTTAATTTATTTATTTTTTTTGCCATGAGATTGCGAACCATCTTCGCAACAGACATAGTAATTTTTCTCGATCTAGTTTCTATACTTCTTGTAAATGGAAAACAGGAAGCCAAGAAGGCGTACAGTGTTGCTCTCTTGGAGTTAAGCATTAGCCATCTTAATGGTAAACAGAAAAGATTCCCTGCGGTGAAAAGCAGTTTACATTTTGGATAAAGCGTTCAAATTTACAAACTCGTTTTAAGGTTGAAATTGCTAGCTTTTATCAATTATATTCTAAAAGTTTCTTCTCTCGCGTTTCTCATTTGCGGAACTTTCTCCTGGCTTCATGCCAAGTGTGATCTTCAAAAGTGTCAGCGCAACGTCAACCGCAATCTTCTGTCGTTTTGAAACATGTTCTTTTACTGTAACGTTCGCTTTGCGTCTTAATGGCTTTATTGCCATGCTTAGGAGTAAAGTGATTTTTGAAAACCATATAATTTACATACAGTATAAGTGTTTACAGTGTTTTATTAAATCTGGTTAAAAAAGCAAATGTTCAAAGAAAAAGGACTAAAGATAAGCTTTTCCAATTGGAGTAGATAGACTTATTGGAGTAGATAGACTAAACTATCGCCCGGTTCACACTCCACCCACGTCTATTGAACAGGTGAAGAGGCTCATCCCTTGTTTCCTGTTTAGGATGCGGTTTCCGGTTTTCTCTTTTCCAATCTTTTTACTCTTACGTAGCCCTCTGCGCATCAGTGGCGTTATCGTCTTGCTTGGGGTGATATGATTAAAAAAAAAAAAAAATCAAAAACAATTATCTGGAATTTGAAGAGGATGTGCGTTCTTCTACAGGGGTTATCGTCTCGGAGATAAAAATCGAACAGGCCAGTTCGAATTCCAGACGAATTCGTTGCATTCACTTACGCACAAATACTTTTAGAAAAAGTATAATCCGTCACTTCTCTTTCCAGCTATGGGTCACATGGCAGGATAGATTGGGTTCTATGGCTTTGGTTGACGACCAACCTACCGTACAAAGTAATGGCAGCCTACTGCGAAAAAATATTCTGCCCAATCAGTAATGTCTCTTTCGAGACATAACCGCTCAAGCGTGTATTAGTATGACAATTAAACGACTACTGAATAATCTGGAACTATCAATTGGTAAATTCTAAAGACTTCAACTTTATTTAAATTAATTTCGCCCAAAGCAAGGCAATAAGGATGGAACACAGTGTTTTAAATAAAAAGAAAATGTAATGATCTGAGTTTATAGAAAACTATCAGTATAGCCCGGCGTTGCTCGGGTGTAATGAAAGCTTTAAAATTAATCCATGGTCCTGGAGCTCAGACTCTTGGACGTTGGCACGAAAGACTAAAAAGCAATAGTTGCTTCCACTTAAAGCGAAACCGTAGACTGAAAGAAAAATGAATGAATGTAAGTCAAATTTTGATTTCCTGGTATCAATATCAAATTTTCTGCACTATTGTAAGAACTGCAACCTTGAAACTTCTGAATATCGTTTCTTATGTCTTTGTCTATGAGTATATCAAATTTGATTAAAATCGGAGCACTCCTGTTATAACCCGATTTTTTCGATTATCGATTTTCGATATTTATCGGGGGTACCTCGACACAAAACCTAGCTAAGAACACTCGTAAACACTTATAGTACAACTGTGTAAATTTTCAAGAAAATCGGTTCAGCCGTTTCGGAGTCTATAGGTAACGGACACACACACACACACACACACACACACACACACACACGCACGCACACACAGAGAAAAGTTTCATTTATAAATAAGTTTAGATAGTTCTGCTGAAATTTCTACATTTAATTTTATCACTGTATATACGCTCGTATATGCTGATCTGTGTGTGTCTGTTTATTATTTATCCACTTAACTAGGGTTCCGAAAGTGATCGCTAGAGATTCCGTGTGAGCCGAGTTCGAATTCTAGTTGAATTCCTTGCATTCACTTACGCACAAATACCCATAGGAAAGGTATTAATCCGTCTCTTCCCTCCAGTTATGGGTTAAATAACAGGACAGATAGGTTTCTATAGCCTTGGTCGGCAACCAGTCTACCACAGAAAGTAATGGAAACCTACTTCGGAATAACCTTCGAGACATGATCTCCCAAGCGCGTATCACGTATGGCACTTAACTGACTGATCTACATGTACCATTATGTATGTATATATGCGTGTGTGTCTATGTTTTGTGTGTGTGTGTGTATGTGTATGTGTATGTTCACTTTTGCTTTCTGACCATGAAGCCTGGGTTCGATTCTCAACATGGTCGATTTGTCAGGAAGGTGACTTCTTGATGATATCGGTCTGGAGGAACGTGCGACACCTTTGGGGAGTACCTGAAAACCATACAACGGGTTAAGCATTGTAAATGAAATTGTGTAGACGGTTAGACGGTTCTTTTTTAGGAGCTGTCGATGGTGGAGCTAGCTCGAAGTCACAAATTGTGATTGAGGATTTCAGCGCCATGGCCTTGTTCAGGTTGTTGGCCAAGCCTGATAACGTGCACTCTCCAAGAAAATATAACTATGGTCCACTCAGCATAGTTGCAGTATAAACTAAATATGGGCTCTCTGGGTGTTGAGCAAAAAAAAGTGTGCCTGATCAGGCGTCTACAATGGGGATTAGCTAACCGCCCGTGTAGGCGGGTATCCTCGAATATGAGTGGCCAGTCATTATGTGTGTGTGTGTGTGTGTGTGTGTGTGTGTGTGTGTGCGTGTGTGTGCGTGCGTGTGTATGTGCGTGCTCACGTTACTGTGTTTGTGCGTGTATATACACGATTTATACACGTTGAGTCATATGAGAACATAAAGTAATGGCCACAACCTCGACTCAGCAGCTAGTAATGTCATTTGTGAAATTACAGATGACATCATGGAATAACCGGAATTTCATTAAATCGATCACTCCTGTTTTATCTATCTATCTATCTATCTATCTATCTATCTATCTATCTATCTATCTATCTATCTATCTATCGATAGATAGATAGATAGATAGATAGATAGATAGATAATGAACAGACTGAGATAGATAGATAGATAGATAGATAGATAGATAGATAGATAGATAGATAATGAACAGACTGAGATAGATAGATAGATAGATAGATAGATAGATAGATAGATAGATAGATAGATAGATATTTGAATGGATTTTGTTTTATTTATGTAAAAAAATTACAGATGACAAAATGGAATTATCGGAATTTCATGAAATCCATCGCTCGTGTTCATTATCTATCTATCTATCTATCTATCTATCTATCTATCTATCTATCTATCTATCTGTCTATCTTGATAGATAGATAGATAGATAGATAGATAGATAGATATGAACAGGCTGATAGATAGATAGATAGATAGATAGATAGATAGATAGATAGATATGAACAGGCTGTGATAGATAAATAGATATCTATCTATCTATCTATCTATCTATCTATCTATCTACGACGATACATTATCTTGGCCTGTTTACTATATATCTACATGACTTGGTTCGGCTATGTACAAATCTATCTGTCTAAGCATGTTTACTATCTCTCTCTCTCTCTCTCTCTATATATATATATATATATATATATATATATATAAGCATGTTTATTATCTCTAGTTATCCATCTATTCTGGTTTTTGCAAGATGGTTTTTCGCTGATGGTTTTTCGCTGATGGTTCCGTGAGAAACAATTATAAATTGTCGAAAGCACTTTTGAATAATTTTTTTTTTTTAATCACATCACCCCGAGCAAGTCGGTAACGCCACTGATGTGCAGGGGGCTATGTAAGAGTGAAAAGATTAGAAGAGAGGATGCCTGAAACCACATCCTAAACAGGGAACAAGGGATGAGCCTCTACACCTGTTCAATAGACGGGGGTGGAGTGTGAACCGGGCGATAGTTCAGTCTATCTACCCCAATTGAAAAAAAAAAAGAAGCTAAAAAGAAAGTGAAAAGATTGGCAAAGAGAAAACCGGAAACCACATCCTAAACAGGGACCAAGGGATGAGCCTCTACACCTGTTCAATAGACGTGGGTGGAATTGAACAGGTGTAGAGGCTCATCCCTTGTTCCCTGTTTAGGATGTGGTTTCCGGCTTTCTTTCTTTTCCAATCTTTTCACTTTCTTTTTTGTTTATTTTTTTTAATTGGAGTAGATAGACTGAACTCTCGTTCCCGGTTCACACTCCACCCACGTCAATTGAACAGGTGTAGAGGCTCATCCCTTGTTCCCTGTTTAGGATGTGGTTTCCGGCTTTCTCTTTTCCAATCTTTTCACTTTCTTTTTTGTTTATTTTTTTTAATTGGAGTAGGTAGACTGAACTCTCGCCCGGTTCACACTCCACCCACGTCTATTGAACAGGTGTAGAGGCTCATCCCTTGTTCCCTGTTTAGGATGTGGTTTCCGGCTTTCTCTTTTCCAATCTTTTCACTTTCTTTTTTGTTTATTTTTTTTAATTTGTGTAGGTAGACTGAACTCTCGCCCGGTTCACACTCCACTCACGTCTATTGAAGAGGTAATTTCTGTTTAAACTTATGTTAGTCATTTTATTTTACTATACACGTCCGGCATATTGTTGCAAACTCTTTGGCTATTATAATAAAGGCTTCAACTTCTCATATTATTTAAAATTATAATAATGACAGAGGACGTATTTAGCGATGTCTGTTTGGCGTCAGTGTGACACTACCTTCACTGGTTAGTGGATCTGTACATGACAGATTCGTGTAGCATTGAGTGACTCACTCTAGTACAGGACCCATTCACGATGTCCATTTATTATGTTTTCCCCTTGAACTACGATAAGAAATATAAAAACGATAGACATTCATAATGATATATAATGATTATAGAAAAATAACGATTTAAAATGATTTTTTTTTCTGGAAAATCTTTCTCGAAGCTTTCATTTCACCTTTAATATCAAGCCAATAGATTCAATTTTAATATTTCTCATAAGCAAAATACTTTGCTGATACTTTGCTAAATGACTGATTCTTCTTCTTCTTCTTCTTCTTCTTTGTGCCCTGTCCCTTCAGGACGTAGGCGATCATGGTTCTCCACGTCTCCCTATCCCTTATGGCTCTTAGTATGTTTGCTCCTATTACACCTCGCAATTGCCGTTCCGTCATCCACCTGATCAGGCCCTGCAAATATGTTATCCGCTGCCTTCCTCTGTCTCTCTTTCCTTCTATCTGGCCAGTCAGTATCAGGTTCTCCAAGCTTTCCTTCAGTCGTTTAATCGTCTTTCATAGCAATGTAATTACATTTACACTATTTACATTAAATATAGACAAATACTAATTCTATTTATTAAAAATATCACCCCAAAATAAAATATACTTTTCTGAAAGTTTTTTGAGGAATATTAACTGATTTAAAGTAAAATTAATCTCATTTGAAAAAATATTTATTTTAAAATATCGCAAAAATGCATTTTTTTAACCGTCTGAAAACTTTTTTCCCTGGTTCCCTGATCACATGTATTTACGCGAGTGCTGGAGTGGAATCAAGGACCAGACTCTTTTGTCGTCGAAATAGTTAAATGTAACTCGAATAATCTCTTTTCTCGCACTATCGCCCGGTTTACACTCTGCCACGTCTATTGAACAGGTGAAGAGGCTCATCTCTTGTTTCCTGTTTAGGATGTGGTTTCCGGTTTTCTCCTTTTCCAACCTTTTCACTTTTCTTTTTTCTTTTTCTTTTTTTCAATTGGAGTAGATAGACTAAACTATCGCCCGGTTCACACTCCACCCACGTCTATTGAACAGGTGAAGAGGCTCATCCCTTGTTTCCTGTTTAGGATGTGGTTTCCGGTTTCTCTCTTTTCCAACCTTTTCACTATTCTTTTTTATTTTTATTTTTTTCAATTGGAGTAGATAGACTAAACAATCGCCCGGTTCACACTCCACCCACGTCTATTGAACAGGTGAAGAGGTTTATCCCTTGTTTTCTGTTTAGGATGTGGTTTCCGGTTTTTCTCTTTTTCTCTTTTCCAATCTTTTCACTCTTTTTTTATTTTATTTTATTTTTCAATTGGAGTAGATAGACTAAACTATCGCCCGGTTCACACTCCACCCACGTCTATTGAACAGGTGAAGAGACTCATCCCTTGTTTCCTGTTAGGATGTAGTTTCCGGTTTTTCTCTTTTCCAATCTTTTCACTCTTACGTAGCCCCCTGCGCATCAGTGGCGTTTTCGCTTTCCTTGGGGTGATATGATTAAAAAAAAAACAAAAAAAAAACTTTCCGTTTTTGGAACACCCTTCCGCTTACTTGCTTCCCTGATAGCTACAATCTTTAAAAGTTTAAATGTAACGTCATTTGCCATCTTTTAACTCTTTTGTTCCCCTCCATCTCCTATCCCTGGCATCCATCTGTGGATTCACATTCCGCTGCTTCAAGTCTCTTATTCATCTGCGAGGGGATTGTCCAGCATTCTCTCTCATATAGGAGAATGAAGATTAACTCAGTATGCTTATCTTTGTTACTAACGAATTTTTTCTGTATCTTAATACTTTTCTTAGCGTTTAAACGGCAAGATTCGCTATGCCAATAAGTCTTCAGATAAATTCGTCTCCGATAACACAGCTGTGGTTTTCCAAAAGGGGTATTATATGAATTTGAAACAAAGAGGAACGTCGTCATAGATTAGAACTGATATTACGTCATAGTTTAGTTCTCTTTTCTTTGTTCTATACATTTTTTTTTTCTTAATACTTTTTTTAGTTTTTGGGGAGGCAACCTTCGCTATTCCATTGAACCTTTGGATAAAACTTCAATCTTCGATGTGCTTGTCCTTTCAGGGCGTGGGCGATCATGGCCCTCCACGCCTTCCGATCCCTGGTGTCTCTTAGCACGCTTTCTCCTATTACACCCGCAACCCTCGTTCTGCCATCCACCACATTCCTGTCAAATACGTTACTGCCTGTTTTCCCCTGTCTCTCCTTCCATCTATCTGGCCTGTTAGTATCAGGTTCTCCAAGCCCTCTTTCCTCATTGCACGTTTTAAGAACTTCAGCAGTCTCTTCCTGATGCTCAGTATTAATTTCCTTTTCGTTTTCATCCATTCCAAAACCTCATCATTGCTCACATGCTTGATCCATGATATCCGCAGCATCCTTCTGTAGAATCACATTTCAGTTGCTTCAAGATTTTCCTTCATCTTTGATGATATTGTCCAGCATTCACTGCCATATAAAAGAACTAACAACACATAGCAATCCAGTACTCTTTTCTTTGTTTTAGCGAAATTTTCCTGTCTCTTAATACTTTACTCAGCTTCTGTAACGCGTCCTTCGCCATGCTAATTCGCCTTTGGATCTCTGTGTCGCACTTTCCGTCTTCTGTTAGAACACTTCCCAGCTATTTAAATTTTTGTACCTGCTTGATTTTAGTATCCCCCACTTGTATTTAGCATTTTGGGCTGCTCCTTTTTCTGATGACCTTGCATTCACACCAACATTAATACAGATTAAGTTTTTAAAAAAAAAAAAAAAAAAAAGGAATTATATAAATTTCAAACATCGCCAATTTGTGGTTTTTAGCCCTGACTTGCTGAATTGTGTCTTTGAGTGGCGGATGTGGAAATCCGTGTGCCGGTCGTGTTAAAGGGAAGGGCATTGTGATTTTGAAAAATAGAAGAGTAAAATATTAATAACAGGATATTCTATGCCCATTATCGCCTTGTTGTTTTGGTTCAGAGAATACGCCAACTGGATGCTCTTTTAGAGATGGTAATCCCCACAAAAAGAGGACAATTGATTACTCTACCAATTTCTACTTCTTTTTTAAACCAAAACTGGGCCGAGCCTATTGACTCTCTCGCAAAGTAAACCTATGTCTAGAATTTGTTTTCAAACGTTTCACCCCAAGCAAAGCGGTACCACCACCGGTGCGCAGGGGCTACCTAAGAGAAGAGTGAAAGTTTAAGCAGAAGGAGAGCGAAGAGAAAAACGAACCAGTTACAGGAGGTGTCGGAGAAAGGGAAAGAGAAGGATAGGAATACCAGTGTGAAGACAGTTGCGAGGGTAGAGTGAGAAAAAAAAAGAACAGGATACACGAGGCGATGGGGAAAGGACGACAGAAGGACTGGAGTCAAGTGGACAAGTGATAGGAATTGACATTTCATTTAAATTCTTGTATAGATTGTAGCCGTCAGAGAAGTAAATATACGTAAGGGATTTCCAGAGGCGGGAAGTGCGAGAAAGAAAGATACTGAAGTAGAAGTGGCGGCTGCATTTGGTTGATTAAACTGGAAAAGGGTGGGACTTTGTTGCCAGTCCGGTTGCTCGATTAAAGTCTTGTAGAGGAGGCATCAGTGGGCTAAGCTCATCGGAGCAGAAGCCATGCAAAAATTTCTAGAATAGACAGAGAGAAGACAGATCCCGCCAATGAGAAAATGGCTGGAGTCGAGCTGCCAGGTCGGGACCGACCATGTTACGATCCTCTTTTGGAGTCTGTCGAGAAGCCTGAGGTGAATAGCAGGGACACTCGACCAGATATGACAACAGTATACAATGCACTTTTCTATTGTTTATGAGAATGACAGAATTTGCCACTAATTTCGCATTTAGTCAGTCTCAACCTCTTTGGCGGTCATGTCTCGAAAGAAACATGACTGACTGGGCAGAAGATTTTCCCGTAGTAGGTTGCCATTACTTTCTGCGGTATATTGATTGTCAGCCAAGGCTATAGAATCCAATCTGTCCTGTTATTAAACCCATAACTGGAGGTAAGAGACGGATACTTTCCCAAGGATATTTGCGCGTAAGTGAATGCGAGAAATTCAACTGGAATTCGAATTCAGCTCCCCAATTTCTCATTCCGAGCGACTATCCACTGCGCTACAACACACTTCCTTTGGCATTAGATAAGCTAAAAAATATTTGTAAAAAAACATGTACCAGGCGTAACTAATATATATATATATATATAATTCCTAGACAGGCCTGTTTCGCTGTATCTTATATATATATATATATAGTGTTAAGTGTAATAGTAAGGTTGTTCTTTTTCAATGATTATTACTGATAAAATGTATTTTATCAAGCAGTTTTTTTTATCATGAAGTACTAGATATCTGGGTGTGTAGATAGAGCGTGGATATGTACAAAGCGTTTATCTCTTTAATAGAGTGGATTTATGCTGACTTCGAAGTTTTGTGACGACATCGTTCTAATGTGTTTACGCATTAGTCCCGATGACTGAGCACATTAAAACGTTGAAACTTCGAAGTCGGGATGAATCTGCACTATTAAAGAGATAAACGCTTTGTACCTATATATATATATATATATATATATATATATATATATATATATATATATATATATTATTGTAAAACGTACCAAGAAAACAGTATCACTAATAATGACTAAAAGCATTAAGTCCTACAGTTAACAAAACGGTAAATTTAGTCGTCAATCCCAAAAGGTAATACCAAATGGGTAGAGGGGAATCAAAAAAAGAAACAAACAAACAAAAGCTGTGTTCGAAAGAAAAAAACCCAAGACGAAAATCTTAACAGTGAAGAGCTCACTACGAAAGTACGAGAGCAAAGATACGAACTAAATCTAATTGGCTCACTTTTAGATTTAGTTCGTATATATATATATATATATATATATATATTGTGTATATTTTGGCAGCATTTTTTCATTAATGCAGGTTTCATTGAATAATATAGACAAGTTTTGTCTATTAATTTTGTGTAGGATCCGTTCATACCGTCTGATATACTTGATGGTGATGTCGTTAAAAGACAACAAAAAATCACAGTATTTGTTGAATTTTTTATCAGGTCTAAGCTTTCGGCTCACATAAGCCATTATCAAAGAGTAAATAATAACACACAGTAAACATAGAACATTTAAGCTATTAACAATAAAGATAATTGAATTGAAAATATAAGTCCATCCCTACCGTGGCGGATGGGTTAAAAGCAATCGGAGTCTAACCGTACTGATGAGCTGTGATACAGCGAAACAAATCAGTCTGCGGATGACTATTTACGTTCTTACACCCTGATTGAGCACTCTGGAAGAATGGTAGACTTTGAATGTACGCATCGCTCATTCAGTAATGGATTAGAGGACTCTGGCGGGTATAATGACAATATACACGCTAAAAAGTCTACCGAACGCCCATAGCCCAGAGGTAGAATCGCCGACTGACGCCAATTCAGTCGGGTTTCAATCCTATGTTATCAAGCAATCGGAGTCTTACCGTACTGATGAGCTGTGATACAGCGAAACAGATCTGTCTGCGGATGACTATATATATATATATATATATATATACTTTTTTTTCAAAGTCTACCATTCTTCCAGAGTGTTGAATCAGGGTGTGAGAGCAGCATCTACGCATCGTTCATTCAGTAATGAATTAGAACACTCTCAATATTGGCGTATGAATACATGGCATATCACACGGTAAAAATCTGCCCCCTTCTATCAAGCTCAGAGATAGAATTGTCGAATGACGCCAATTCGGTCGGGTTTCAATCCTGGGTAAAAAGCAATCAGACGTCTAACCGTACTGATGTCCTGTGACACAGCGAAACAGATCTGTCTGCAGATGACTATATATATATATATATATATATATATATATATAACACTTGATCAAGTGCTTGAGATCATTCATCATATTCTAAATGACAATGGGTATCCTATAAATGTTATAAAACGCATGATCGTGCTTAATGTCAGTCGCTTTAAGGAACCGCATGTTTTTGGGTCTATTATTTGCTCACTTTATTTGAAACTGCCATGACTAGTTAAAAAAGTCAAATGCTCACACACACATACACACACACACACTCATATATATATATATATATATATAAGTGTGTGTTTATGGCGCAGTGGATATCAGCTCGGAATGGGAATATCCTATCGGGTGTCAGTTTGCCTTACTTCAGTGTTTTCAGCTTTCAAGTTATGTGTTGTTATTGAGATCAGTTCGGTGTGTTCCCTATTTTGTTAAAGATGGTCTTACCCACTTTCATACTAGTCCGATAGAGCATAAGTTTTAATATCAGTGTGACGTCGAATACGTGGGACGGAACAACCAAAGACTAGAGACTCGAACTGGTCAGCAAGTTCCTACCAGTATAAGATTATGCATCTCGATTAATCCTTAAAGGAGGACTGAGTCTGTGCATGATTCGACCATAGACCGAGACTCACTGTTCCAAAGGATATCTAAAAATACCTGTCTCACAGTTACACCAACCGGGCCTGTTCGCTCTCTTTGTTTATTTGGAGGGTTCTGAGTAAATTTGATTTCATTTCATAGTCTTTTGGAATGTATTTTTATTCTTTTAGTCGTGAATTGTTAAACTAATGAATTGTTTTAACTGTGATCCAACATTTGTTCTTCTCTTTTACTATTTTTCGGTGAAAAAAATGTCTAACCGTACTAATGAACTGTTGGTACGAGAAAAATAGAAAATGACCATATGCCTTTTCAAATACACATATATATATATATATATATATGAGTGTGTCTGCGTGTGTATCTGTGTGTGTGATACATATATATGTATGTGCATGTGTGTGGTATATATATATATATATATATATATATATATATATATGTGTGTGTGTGTGTGTGTGTGTGTGTGATATATATATATATTTATTGCTTTAAAAGTTATAATTTTTATGTTACGTGGCAAAATGACGATCTGTGCGTGTGTGTGTGTGCGCGTGTGTGTGTGTGTGTGTGTGTGCTTGTGTGTGTGTGTGTGTGTGTTTGTGTGTGAAAGAGAGAGATAAGATAAGAAGCAAATAGGAAAGGTTTATCAATCTACCATGTTACTATTGTGTTCTTTCATCTTGACCGAGGAAGAAAAAATATTAATATTAAAGCACACACGCAAAAATTCTCACTCACATATTTTTTCTGTTCTGATCTGACGACGACAGTCTAAAGATGATGAAGTCGAGTCAATTAAACTTTTTTCAAATTGTCAAATCTATCTATCTATCTATCTATCTATCTATCTATCTATCTATCTATCTATCTATCTATCTTAGCCTTTTCGAATCTATCTATCTATCTATCTATCTATCTATCTATCTATCTTAGCCTTTTCTTATCTATTTATCTATCTATCTATCTATCTATCTATCTATATATATATATATATATATATATATTTATATATATATATATATATCTTAGCCTTTTCGTATCTATCTATCTATCTAGCTAGCTATCTATCTATCTTAGCCTTTTCTATCTATCTATCTATCTATCTATCTATCTATCTATCTATCTATCTATTTCTCTTAGCCTTTTCGTATCTATCTATCTATCTATCTATCTATCTATCTATCTATCTATCTATTTCTCTATCTATTTCTCCTTTTCTGTTATTTTCTTATCTATCTATCTATCTATCTATCTATCTATCTATCTTAGCCTTTTCGAATCTATCTATCTATCTATCTATCTATCTATCTATCTATCTATCTATCTATCTATTTCTATCTATCTATTTTCGTATCTATCTATCTATCTATCTATCTATCTATCTATCTATCTATCTATCTATCCTAGCCTCCTTTTCGTATCTATCTATCTATCTATCTATCTATCTATCTATCTATCTATCTATCTTTTCCACTTACTTTTCCTTTCCGATTTTTCTTTATTTTCATATTTTTTTCTCTGTACATTTATTTTAATTAAATTATCATTTCAATTATTATTATTTTTATTTTCAACTGTTATTATTTCTATTAGTAGTAGTAGTGCTAGTAGCGCCTTCTTTTGATTTTTTGAGTACAATCCCTTCCCGACAAGGTGGTAAATATATGTCTCCTGTTTTGCACAAATTCTGTTGTTAAGTGATACTTAATATCCCAAATATATTTTCGTTCCGTTGTGCATTATTATGACTGTCATAGTCGTCTTCATTACTATCGGCGTGACAACAGTGCATTCTATCAAATCCTAGGTACAAACTCGTGAACACCTTGGCACTTGGCCTTCTGTCTTGTGATTGGACAGTATTATTATGACGTCAAGTTTTATCGTTACAGGTTCTGCTTTCAAAACTCTTCCTTCATGGTTACTGCATTTCTAGTGCTCTTTTTTATGTAACTACGCACTTTAATATTATATCCTGTTTACTTACTACTACATAAAAGCCGAACCTCTTGGAATATCCTATCAAATTCACGTGCGTGGAGAGAGAGAGAGAGAGAGAGAGAGAGAGAGACGGAGAGGGATTTACCCATTTGCATTTTCAGAGAGGAATTTGACTCAGTAGTAAATACTAACTTATGTACGTTCGAACCCAAATTCCTGAACCAAACGCACTGGTGCTGGTTGCGTAACGATTATTATCGTGTAAAGTGGATTTAGTGAGACGAGTTCAAATTCCAGCCTAGTGTGTGACGTTCACGTTCACACAAATATCCTTTGCAAATATCTAAATACGCCTTTTCAATTCCCCGCCACAATTTAAATAACTTAGTAGACTGGGATCTACAGCCTTAGGCAGTAAACAACTTAAAAGAAAGAATTGGAGTAGATAGACTAAACTATCGCCCGGTTCACACTCCACCCACGTCTATTGAACAGGTGAAGAGGCTTATCCCTTGTTCTCTGTTTAGGATGTGGTATCCGGCTTTCTCTTTTCCAATCTTTTCACTCTTTTCTTTTTTTTTCAATTGGAGTAGATAGACTAAACTATCGCCCGGTTCACACTCCACCCACGTCTATTGAACAGGTGAAGAGGCTCATCCCTTGTTCTCTGTTTAGGATGTGGTTTCCGGCTTTCTCTTTTCCAGTCTTTTCACTCTTACGTAGCCCCCTGCACATCAGTGGCGTTACCGCCTTGCTCGGGGTGACATGATTAAAAAAAAAAACGATTAATTCCCAACATATATGTTCACTTTCGAAAAAAAAAAATTTTGAAAATCTGAATATGTCTTTTCACCTCCCTGTCACGGGTTAAATAGTTTGGTAGACTGGGCTTTACAGCCGTAGGTGGCAACTAACTTGAAAGAAAAAAATCGATTATTTTTCATCATTTATGTTCACTTTCACACAAATATCCTTGCGAAAGATCTGAATACGTCTTTTCACCTCCTTGATAATGATTAAATAACTTGGTAGACTGGGCTCAACAGCCTTAGGCGGTAAACAACTTAAGAGAAAGAAAACGCTGAATGCCCAAAATATAGAGAGGACAACGGTCAACCACTCCACTATATTTTTGCAAGGATATATGGCAACAACGAGAGAATAAAGAAAAATCAATTTTATGATCGCTTTCATCTTAAAAAAAGTTATGATCGCTTTCACCTTATACAGTAATTTTCAAAAAATGAAGAAAAAAAAGTAGTAAAAACGTTTAAAGCATGAAAATATTTTGACATTTTTTTATTTTTCTTATTTATTTATTTTTTGCAGAAAGGTCTATTCTGTAGAAGGCTCCTCGAGGTAGATGATGATGTTAAGAAGTAGCTTATATGGAAAAAGGTTAACTCTAAACCTTAACTGATTAAGATGGTAGTGATCGGAGAAATGTCCTCTTGCTAGTCTATTTTGTGATCAGCAGGAGAAAGCTGTTGAGTGGAACTTACTTCCCGCCGATGGAAATACGGAAGTAATATGGGTGTTTTGCTTTTATGTAAGTAGTATGATGGGTCCAAGCCGAGAAGGCCAGACCTGGAGGAAGACGAACCAATGAATATAGTTCTTCCGAACACTTTCCATTGGAGTAGCGATAGATCAGAAACTCGCCACATTTCGCCTGTGTGTGGGGGGGGGGGGGGGGAAAGAAAGAAAGAAAGAAAGAAAGAGAGAGAGAGAGAGAGAGAGAGAGAGAGAGAGAGAGAGGTTGGCGCGCAGAAAATAATTCTTCTCGAATAAAGACCGGGAGACGCTTTTGAACTGTTTCAAAGTGGGTTAAGTAACCAGATGTAAAGGGTGATGAGGTCGAAGGAATTTCTGACAGGCATGACAGGGTCCTCCTGCTTGTGTGGCCTGATGAAGGGTATATCGGGTATTCAAGCAGCCACCTTCTTGACTCAGTCTAGAACTACCTCTTCAAGCGACTTTATGTAGTTGAGTCCGAGAAAGATGAGTCGAGACAAAGTCGCCGTCACTCGTGCTCACTCTAAACACCTTCGCAATGAACATTAGACTCATCAAAGTATTTATTAAATTCCTACACTCTCTTCAGATTGTCGCCAAAACTATCTAAAATGTTCATATTGGAGCCTCCGGTGCGAATGCCAACCAATATATCACGCCGTTTCCCAATTTTTGTCGAAGTGAATTGCGTCTTTGCATCCTTTTTTTTCGCACAGATGACGCATAACTGATCCTACTTTGCTGAACAGTCGACAAAATCCCAAAACAAACGATGCACATGAGTGAGATTTTAAACTGCCGACAATTTACCAATAGCACTTAATAAATAAAAACAATATATATATACACTATAATTATTAGACACCCAAATGTTTAAAAAAAATTATGTATTTCATATTATTTTTTAGTATTTATTGCCAAATGAGTAATTATATACAAAATAGAATGGTTCTTTTGTTAGTACTGCACAATAAAATGTGCATCAAAAGAATTTATAAATATTTAATAATTACCTATATTGCAGTTTCATCAATGAAAGAGTGAAGAAAATTTAGGGGTATTCGGACGAGTTCATCTTTAATTCTTTGCCTTGTAAAATTTTGCAAAGTAATAATAAGAGAACCATTCTATTTTCATTTAGCAATAAATACTAAAATTACTATGAAATATGCTAGTTCTTTTAAAAAACTGGTGTGGCCTAATAATTATGACCACTAGTATATATATATATATATAACATCAACCTTACAATATTTAACAGTGCAAATAGAGTTTAGAAAGTTTTTAAAAAATAAAAAGACACTCTCGCGCTCGTCACGTGATAGTTTTTAAAGAACGCTCCTTTTCAAAAACACAAAATAAATTCCGTTACATGGACATAAAAAGAACATCGGAAACATAAGATCCTTGTGAATGGCGAGTGAAGTGGTTGAAAGTGCATTGAAAGTTAATAATTATAGGACATTTTAACATTTCCTTTCTTCAGCAAAAAGGAAACATGTAAGAAGACTGGAAAAATTAAATCAAAAATGTAATAAAATCTTCATTGTATTTCGTTTTTAAACTAAACATGTTTAAAAGAAATATTTGAAATTTTGCTGGTTAAATATACAATATATATATATATATATATATATATATATATATGGGGGAGATTTTTCTATTTTTAGCTTCGATGTAGTACAAAGTCGCAAGAATAAGGCACTCATGATGGATAATATAACACACAGTCATAATTGTTCTAGCGAGTATATATATATATATATATATAGATATAGATATATATATATTGTGTGTGTGTGTGTGTGTGTACTTTGGCAGCATTTTTTCATTAATACAGGTTTCGTTGAATAATATAGACAAGTTTTGTATAGTCTGATAAGCTTGATTGTACTATCATTATAAGACGACAAGAAATCACAGTAATCGTTGATTTTTTTATCAGGTCTGAGCTTTCGGCTTACATAAGCCATTATCAAAGAATAAACATTAACATAAGTTCATTTTTACCGTGGCGGAGGGCCACAGACAGTGACAAAGTGGTGGTGTGGTTCTTGATCAGAGGTCATGTTTGTTCTTGTCCAGATATATTTCAAAATAGCGAAAGAATATCTGCACACACTATACAAGAACTAACATGACCTCTGATCAAGAACCACATCACCACCATTTTGTCACTGTCCGCGGCTATCCGCCACAATAAAAATGAACTTATGTTAATGTTAATTCTTTGATAATGGCTTATGTAAGCCGAAAGCTCAGACATGATAAAAAAATCAATAATTACTGTGATTTCTTGTCGTCTTTTAACGATAGTACCATCAAGCTTATCAGACTATACGAAAGGATCCTACACAAAATAAAGAGACAAAACTTGTCTATATTATTCAACGAAATACAGGTATTAATATATATATATATATACAGGTATTAATATATATATATATATATATATATATATATATATATATATATAGGTATTAATATATATATATATACAGGTATTAATATGTATATATATATATATATAGATAGATATATATATTGGTATTAATCTATATATACAGGTATTAATATATCTATATATATATCTATATATCTATATATATATATATATATATAATTTAATTTGTTTTCTATTTGTTATTAATATAGTTTACATTGCTACACAGAAATTTATATTTTTCGAGATTTTACCTCGTCCTTAGGCAATGTTGACTGATTGTTGTGAAAATGATTTTCGTTTCAATATAAGAAACAATATGTTTGTTATTTACGGATGTGAGAAGTCAGAAAAATTTATGTGGGTGTTCCAGTTAACTAATAAGAATGGAGATCAACTTTAAATTTGAAAATATAGGTTATATTTTATATTTTCAAGTTTAAAGTTGATATCTATTCTGATTAGTTAAATTGAAAACCCACATATTTTTTTCTGTCTTCTCACATCCATAAATAACAAACATTATATTTTCATGAAAGTCATTCTTACAATAATAAACTAACATTGCCTAATGACGAGGTGAGATCACGAAACATAGAAATGTCCGTGTAGTAAATAAAAAAAAACAAATTTAATTATATTATGCTCTTCAATATTTGTTGTATTGATCACTTTTTTAAAAAAAGAAAAATGCTGGGAAACCCGGAATTCTAAAAGTGTTGGTTCTCTTCACCTGTATATATATATATATATATATATAAATAAATAAATATATATATATATATATATATATATATATATATATATATATATCCAGGTGAAGACAACCAACTCTTTTAGAATTCCGAATTTTCTAGCATTTTCTTTTTTAAAAAAGTGATCAATCAAAAAATATTGAAGAGCACAATATAATTAAATTTGTTTATATATATATATATATATATATATATATATATATATATATATATACGAGTGAGTACAGAACGAGGAAAGAAAAACATTTTTCCCGTCCAAAACATTAATTTAAAACAGTGCTGGATATATGATGTATAGAACTGTGAATATTTATTATAAATTATGTTTTAGAACATGTACATAATTTTTTCTATATATGTCCTCTTCTATACAATAGAGAAGGGGACATATATAGAAAAACTTATGTACATGTTCTAAAACAATATATATATATATATATATATATATATATATATATATATATAAAACAAAATTAGACCAGTGCACATTTGTATTAAAAAGTGTTCCATACATAAAATTATATTGTAGAACTTTTTAATATTTTCTATTTGTAAACGAGTTATTACGCCACCCAGGTTTCTACTATGAGTGTTGTCTTCAAGCGATTTTCAATTTTAATTATAATAATATATATAATAAATGTATGTTAATATTTAAAGACCATAAACCTTATTTTGACAATAACCTTCAATATATATATATATATATATATATATATATATATATATATATATATATATATATGAAATGTAATAAAATTTACAAGTGTAATATAATATATATATATTACTATAATATCGAGGTTAAGTGTTAATAAAATAACGATTTTCTTCTTTGACTTTTGTTAAATTTTACAAGGTAACTAAAAAGATCTTGCCATTTTGTTTTATTAGAAACAATAAGTATAATAAAATTTGAGATACCGTTAATCCTCAGAGTAATCCCCATCGGCACCCAAAAACTTTTGTCAACGTGCCTCTATCTGCGCAATACATTGGAGGTAAAAGTTAAGCGTCTTGGATGCAAAGAAGTCTGTGCGTGCCTCATGCAAATCTTACTTATTTACGAAGGATTTCCTTTCCTACGAAAGTGTGCAGAGAACGGGAAAGGTGGTAACCTGTTGGCGCAAGATCCGCGGATTAAAGCGAATAACGCAGTGTCTCCATGCCAAGTTGCCGTATGGTATGACAGGCCACTCGCACCACATGAGATCTGGCGTTGTCATGGTGGAAAAATACACTCTTGCGATTAACCAATACTAGCCACTTCTGTTTCAGTGCCTTTTGAACTACTGCGACTGCAATGATTGTTTGGCCCGTTGACAGCAGCTCATGGAGCATCACTTGTCGACTATACTTCCAGATACAGAGCATGATCGTGTGGGTGTAGAGGTGATTTTGTCGTGTTGGGCACAGGGCCTCCTGATAACAACCGATGTCTAGCACGCTTGGAAGTCGTATATGGCACCCAATTTTCGTCAGTGGTGAGCACTAGATCAAATATGGGTATGTTACGATGCTGAACGAAAAAAGCAGCGAGAAAGAATTATTAATCGTTGGTTTCCGACAATGTGTAGGGTACCCATTTTCTCAACTCATACACCTTCCCTATGAGGTAAGGTAAATTCCGACTGTTTCAACAGAAACCTGGAATCATCCGGCAAGCTCTCCACAGGTTTGACAAGTCCTCTTTTATGGCCACCTTCAGGGTTCCATCATCCTGGACCTGTGACTGGCCACTGCGGTGTTCATCACAAAGTTACTGATCTCGCTACCCGTTGTTCTGGAACCAATGCCTTGCAGTGCATTCACTCACAGCATTAACAGCTTGACGTAACGACTTGATGCGTTTGAGAACGACCTCACCTTAAAGTCATAAATCTGACGAAGTCAAACGAACTGCTTCAACACCTCCATGTCTTCTCGCCACTGCTCGAGCTATGACCGATGTGGGCGCACAACGCACCTGCGTTGTTCAAAAGCAGTGCCTCCGCTCCATCCCAACCACTCATTTGCGTATCGGTGATCAATTCTTTCCACACGATATTAAAAACAGTGAGGACATTAACAATTCTTTTACGTCTATGTAGGTTTTCTCATCAGGACGTAAGCGATTATGATCTTCCATATCTTCCTCTCCCTAGTGGTCTTAGCACGCTTTCTCCTGTTGCCCCACCCAAGCCTCGCTCTGCCATCCACTTGCTCAAGCCCATCAAATATGTTACGTGTTGGATCAGATAGATAGAAACAGAAACACTCTTCTTATCTATCTGACATGTGAGTATCAGATTCTCCAAGCCCTCCTTCCTCATTATATGTCCCTGGAACTTCAGCTGTCTCTTCCTGATGTTCAGTATTAGTTTCTTTTTTGTTTCCATTCCCTCCAAAACCGTTGCTCATTATTTCAGTCCATGGTATCTTCAGCAATCTTCTGTAGAATCACTTTTCAGTGGCTTCGAGTCTCTCTTTCATCTTTGATAAGATTGACCAGCATTCACTGCCATATTGAAGAACAGATATCATATAGCGATTCAGTACACTCTTAGTTTCTAACGAAAATTTATCAATTACTCTACTCAGCTTCTGAACGGATCCAGTTGTTGAGACAGCATCTGGGGTGATTCCTTTGCAGCAAAACGCAATTATGCCGTTAATTATATCGTCTAAAGCAGGAACATATGCGAAAAGTTAATTCAGTGAAAGACTACCTTTATTTATAACTTTTTTTTACTCGTCTATTTATTTATTATAGCCATTAAAACAAATCATTTTTATTGAAGATGAATGATAAAATTAAAATAAATAGATTATCTTTCTCGTAAGTGGCAAATTGAAAAAGAAATAGAAAGGAAAAGAAGAAGAAGAAGAAGAAAAAAACGCTGACTGCCATTTTGCCCTTCACTCTGAAAAGAACTTAAATTATAAACCTATTTCGTTTTTCTGTTTTTTAATGGTCATAATAAAAAAAATTTACCTACGCAAACATATTCCTTTATTGTTTGCAAAGAACTCATATTTGCAAAGAACTCATGAATAAATATACTTTAGGATTTCTGTCATGTTTACTGCTAATTTGGACGTGGGATAATCGTTAGCAAGCTTGTCTCACTAGGTCGTTTTTTGAGTCGAGAGTTCGATCATCACTGAGTGGCACACACCTTCGGCTTTGTGCCACATCAAAGCTAAGCCTAGAAAATCAACATATTTACTGCTTATCTCTATACTAGCAGTATAGCCCGTATTGCTGGGGTGTAATGAAACCTTTAAAACTAATCCATAGTCCTGGAGCTCAGACTCTTTGGACGTTAGCACGAAAGACTAAAAAGCAATAGTTGTTTCCAGTTAAAGCGAAGCAGTAGACTGAAAAAAAAATGAATGGATGTAAGTCAAATTTTGATTTCCTTGAATCGATCTCAAATTTTCTGCACTATTGTAAGAACTGTAACCTTGAAACTTCTGAATATTGTTTCTTATGTCTTTGTCTATGAGTGTATCAAATTTGATTAAAATCGGACCACTCCTTCTATAACTCGATTTTTTCGATTATCGATTTTTGATATTTATCGGTGGTACCTCGACAGAAAACCTAGCTAAGAACTCTTGCAAACGTTTACAGTACAACTGTGTAAATTTTCAAGAACATTCAGCCGTTTCGGAGTCTATAGATAACGGATACACACGCAAACACACAGACACACACAGACAGACAAAGTTCCATTTATAATTAAGTTTAGATAAAATTCTGTGACTTATGCTAATTTGTCAATCCGTTACAGTGTCTAAAATATGAATATATATACCAATCAAAATCAAATTTGGAAGAGAAGTACAAATAGGTAAATGTGTACAAAGTACATTTGGTTTTACTAGGCGCGTCGCTTGGTACAATAAAAATTCATTAATTTTTTGGAAGAAATTAAAATTTCTTAGTAATACACAAAATACTGCCATATTTCTTTTTTCAGCTGTGTTTCCTTTCTTTAAGATTTATATATACAAGGATCCAGTTTTCAGTTCGTCATGCGTTTACAAGAACTATAAACAAATCCCAAGATCAAAAGTTGGAATTTGGCTCTAGAAAGAAATATTTGCATATGGCTAATTGTATATTGCATGCTCAAGAGTCAATTAATTTATTCTTCGCTGTCAAAAAGGCAAAAAATAAATTTTATTAAAACTACTGTTTAGAATAAATTTTAATAAAATCAAATTAAATTTTTTAAAAATTAATACACCGCGAAGTAGGGTTTTTGTCAAAGTATTTTTCCCAATAAATCAACTTATTCAAATTTCATCGATTGGTTTGCAATATTGAACGAAACGTAGCAATAATAGCGATCTGTCTCTTCTATAAATATTTTCATGGCTTCTGCTCTGATGAACTTAAATCCAGACCTGGCAGCTCGACTCCAGCCACATTTTCACCGGCGGAATGTGGCTTCCCTCTGTCTATTCTACAAATATTTTCATGGCTTCTGCTCCGACTAACTTAGGTCACTGGTGACCCCTCCACAAGAACTTACTTGTGCAACCAGACTGGTAACAAGGTTCCACACTTTTACAGTTAGATCAAACAAACACAGGCGACAATTCTACTCCATCAGCTTCTTTTCTCGCGCTTCTCGCCTGTGGAAGTCCCTTCCATGTACTTGCTTTCCTGACGGCTACAATCTTCAGGAATTTAAATGCAAAGTCAATTCCCATCTCTTATCCACTTAACTCCAGCCCTTTCTACATCACCCCGTATATCTTGTTCTTTTCCTTTTTTTCTACTTTCGCAAGAGCCTTCACATTTTTCTCTTGCCCTTTCTCTCTCACCCCCTATAGCTGGTTCGTCTTTGTCTTCACTCTCCTCCTGCCTAAAAATTCAACTCTTTTATGTAGTCCCCTGCACACCAGTGGAGGTTCCGCCTTGCTTGAGGTGATATGATTAAACAATGTGGTGAAAGAACTTGTGCAATGCTAAGTACTGTGAGAAGAAAAATTCTGGTTAATAAAATCACAACAGTTTTAAAAATGGCTGATTCAATTCACGTTCATTAACAAAAGTTTAAAACCACTTATCAAGATTATTTTCGGTGGACGTGTTATTGTATAGTGGGTTATCTGCTATAAGGAAGTGTATGTTAAAACAGATGTGGTTGATTTGGCCTTGTTAGTTAGATAGCCCACCATAAGAGGAGTATAAAATAAGAAAATCAAATTGTAAATAGGAACAACAATTTATATACATATAAGCCAATTAAGGCTTTTACAAATAAAATTAATGTATTTTGGTTGATACAAGGTCGTTAAAATGTTCGTAGTAGTCCTTGCAAGAATGAGTTTATGTGTACGTAGGCAGGAACGTATGTGTGTTTGTATGTATTAGCGTTAACGTTGGGTAAGAATGTCTTTGAAGTAATCAAAGGGTTCCGTTCGGTTATCAAGTATAAGAAAAAGCAGACGGATGAACCGTGCGAATAATGAAGTGAGGGAGAAAGATAGAGATAATAATAACGATCGCTTGACGTTTGTCAAGAGACGTGTTAATAGGTTCGTCTCCTATCTCTATGGCGACAGGCGAACTTGTTCCTTGTTTTATTTTCTGAGGCTCGAAAAGATCATTTGGGAATTCACTCCCGGATGGGATTCTGGCCTTGTAAAGTTTGTAAATTCGAATTTTTTAAAAAAATTATAACAAAATCAATGAGTCAGTGTTTAGCATTTGAATTTTAAATCTAGATCTTGCCTTGTTCAGTATAATTGCATTACTTTGTATCCTATAAGATTCCATGATGCAATAGCTTTTTGTTATTGCATCAACCATTATTTATTGTAAAAAAAAAAACAACATTTGTCAGCGCCATGTTAGTCGCCATTGCAAACTAGCTGCGATGATATCTATTTTGAACAAGACCACTGGAGTAAAGATAGGTTGTAGCAGAAGAATATCCATCTCACTGCTATCGTGAACAAAATACTCATGGACACTTAAGAGAAAAGACGAAAAGTGGACGTTCTATCAAAACCAGTGCTAAAGAAGACGATTTGATGAAGTGCATTGCTACCCGATCCGTAAAGAAGATAAATGCTGCTCGGCTTCAAAATGCTTCTCCTTTTTCTATGTGCTGTGTCCCTTCAAGACAGAGGCGATCATGGCCTTCCACACCTGCCTATCACTAGTAGCTGTTAACACGCTTTCTTCTGTTACTCCTTCCAAACCCTGCTCTGCAATCAATTTGCTCAAGCCCATTAATTATGTTACGCATTGCTTTTCTCTGTCTCTCTTTCCCTCTATGAGTATCAGATTCTCCAAGCCCTCCTTCCTCATTACATGTCCCAGGAACTTCAGCTGTTTTTCTTGATGTTAAGCATAAGTTTCCTTTTCGTTTCAATCCTCCCCAAAACCTCGTCGTTGCTCACATATTCAGTTCATACTATCCTCAGCATCCTTCTGTAGAACCATATTACGGTTTCTTCAAGTCGTCTCTACATCTTTGTTGATATTGTCCAGCATTCATTCCTACAATGTTAATTCTACGACAGTTTCACGTCATCTGAGGTTGTTTAAAAAAACATTCAAACCGGCTCGAAAACTAAAACTACCAGTAGCTAGGAAATACATGCAACCTGCAAAATGGATACCTGACAACTGAAGTTACCTTATGTTTTAAGATTTACCTATCTGCAACAGTCAATTATGCCTAAAATAATCATTAGAATGCAACTTGTTTGTGTTCCAGTTTGTATATTTTTGTTCAATATAATGTATATTTTATGTCTCCATATCCGTTTTGTTATTTATTATTTTGTGTTGTTTCTCAACTAGAATCCACAACACTTCTACAATCTTGGTTGGCAACCAGTATACCGCAGAAAGTAATGGCAACCTACTGCTGGAAAATCTTCTACCCAGTCAGTCATGTCTCTTTCAAGACATGATTGCCCAAGTGTGTATCACATATGGCACTTAACTAAGTGACGACCGTTCAAGATTTTTAAAAATACTTTATCAACAAAATTACCTATTAAAACTCACAATCATTGTTCCATCTCTTGTCTAAAGATTTTAGTCTTCCGGTTTTCTTTGCATTTAAAACGCTTGCAGTAGTAGCAAACATCTTCTTCTGGATTGTTTTGACATTGTTTTTGGTCATTTCTAACAGCATGATTACTTGTTATTAATTCATCTTCGCCTTCAATGCCACGACCTTCATCTCAGTTTTATGTCTTGGTTCTGCAACGTCTCACCTTCACGGCTAGGACTCACCAAACCATTTACATAGAAAACAGCTCATATTCTCTTCGTATTTCATCAGCGAGAAGCAAGTTCCACTCAAACAGCTTCTTTCCAAGAACCACCACCACCAAACTCCCAAGATGGTATTTCCCCGATCAATAAAATCTTAACCTATTCAAGTCTAGAGTTAACCGTTATCTTTTCCACTTATCCATATAAACAATCGCTTAGCGTAACCCTCTACCTTGAGTACGTCTCTTGATTTATGCAGGGTGTACCTTACTAAAACAAAAAAAAAACAAAAAAATGTGAAGAAAATATTTGTCATGATTTTCGCGTAAAAAAACAACAAGCAAATGTTAAATTACAATGACTTGCCCAGACACATTACTCTCATTTAATTAGATCCTACTTACAAATTTGTTTATCATCGTTACTTAATCATCTCAGATCTTTTGTCGGACCAATTGCTTGGCATGGCCTCTTTAAAACTTCAAACTGTTTAAAGCAGCGTGTTGTTTCGTTACACAGTAGCAAAAAATCTCATGCAACCTTAAAACTGTGGCAAAATGAAGTGAAAACAGCAGCCAGCGAGTAAACTGGTATTCCAACCTAGAGTCGTTCCTTCTTGTGTTCTGTCTCAAAACCGCACTATCAGACATTTCAGCTGCCACCTGTGAACGTTACTCCAAGAACCCCCGGACTGGGAAAAATTAGTTGCTTTTATATTTGTCCATATACCCCGGTTCACACTCCACCCACGTCTATTGAACAGGTTAAGAGGCTCATCCCTTGTTCCCTGTTTAGGATGTGGTTTCCGGCTTTCTCTTTTTCAATCTTCTCACTTTGTTTTTTTCTTTTCAATTGGAGTAGATAGATCTATCTATCGCCCGGTTCACACTCCACCCACGTCTATTGAACAGGTTAAGAGGCTCATCCCTTGTTCCCTGTTTAGGATGTGGTTTCCGGTTTTAGCTTTTCCAATCTTTTCACTATTACGTAGCCCCCTGCACATCAGTGGCGTTACCGCCTTGCTCGGGGTGATACGATTAAAAAAAATACCCATAATCCTTTGCATCTACATGCGATCCCATAATGCATTGCATCTTTATGGTATAAAATGCATTGCAAATCCCCCCCTCATTCTTTTACGTTCTGGCCGAGGGCGGATTACGGTAGAGCGGTAAGTGCTTTTTCTTTCTCCTTCATTTGAACTGCAGTAGTTTTACATGCTAAGCAAATACGGGCTCTTTTTTTGGAGGGGACAAGGCAAGTCGCAAACAGTTGTGCTCGTCCCAGGTTCTATCTCATGTCAGCCACAAAAAACACATGTAATTAGAATACACACGCACCAGTGCACAAAATAGATAAAATTGTATAATCATAATTTACAGTTTAATACGTTTTTAGTGATATTCTTGTGTATGTCTTTGTCCCTGTGAACACAAGAATAAAAAAATACCCATAATCCCCTGTATCTTTACTGTTAAGACTGCATTCACGCCTCACTTCGGTGGCTGTTAATTTTGAATTGCCTACCGAAACCCTCACAAACTTGATTTCATCTCTATTGTCGAACTTTTATACTCTTCCAGTTTCCTTTACAATTAAAACACTTCTAGTAGCAGCAAACATCTTCACGGTAGTTTCAACATTGTCTTTGGTAATTCCTAACAGTGTGGCTATTGAGTCATTTCACTCTTCAGTCAGAGCCTGCATCTGCATTTCAGTAGAAAATGATTGTTATGATTTTAATGTGAAAAAAATGTAAGCTAACAAAAAATATATAGAAAATATAATATAGAAAATATATATAGAAAATATATATAGAAAATGATTGTTATGATTTTAATGTGAAAAAATGTAAGATAACAAAATATATAGAGGAAATATAATAGTGAAAATATATATAGAAAATATATATAGAAAATATATATAGAAAATGATTGTTATGATTTTAATGTGAAAAAATGTAAGCTAACAAAATATATATAGGAAATATAATATAGAAATATATATAGAAAATATATATAGAAAATGATTGTTATGATTTTAATGTGAAAAAATGTAAGCTAACAAAATATATATAGGAAATATAATATAGAAAATATATATAGAAAATATATATAGAAAATATATATAGAAAATGATTGTTATGATTTTAATGTGAAAAAATGTAAGCTAACAAAATATATATAGGAAATATAATATAGAAAATATATATAGAAAATATATATAGAAAATGATTGTTATGATTTTAATGTGAAAAAATGTAAGCTAACAAAATATATATAGGAAATATAATATAGAAAATATATATAGAAAATATATATAGAAAATGATTGTTATGATTTTAATGTGAAAAAATGTAAGCTAACAAAATATATATAGGAAATATAATATAGAAAATATATATAGAAAATATATATAGAAAATGATTGTTATGATTTTAATGTGAAAAAATGTAAGCTAACGTTAAACTACAATGCCTTACCCAGACACATAACAGTCATGTTAATTACAGCTCTTACTTAGAAAATGCATATTATCGTGACTTAATCATCTCAGATCTCGCGTCTGGCCAAGAGTTTGGCATGGTCTTTTATAAAACTTCAACTTGTTTAAATAAGTAACTTGTACTTTAGACTCTTTAAAAATAACATGGTGTATTGGGAACCGGGAACAATTGTAAGCAAAATAGGAAACGTGATGTACACTATAAAGGGAGAAAAATTTACGCATAGAAGGCACGTAAATCAAATTCAAAAAAGAAGTGAAGAACCAAGCTCCTCAGATTTAGAAAGTGAGGATCTATGGAAGAACATTTCGACGCCTTCATCATTCAGAAACCCAACATTAATACAGAAATCAGAATAACCAACAGAAAACGAAAGTTTACGGAGATATTAATGATTGATCCCAAGCGAAGGATCCGAAGGAAAAACAACTTTCTTCCCAATCATCAACGTCCACAGATACGACTGACAAAAATCATACTATCATATATTCTTCACTTGTTAATAAAAAAAGCGTTTGATGTAGATGGACTAAAACATTTGCATACGAGCTTACACAAATTATATATATATATATATATATATATATATATATATATATATATATATATGCTGACCTTGAATGGGATCTACACTCTGTGGTGAATTGGGGCAAGAAGTGGCTTGTCAATTGCAATGCGTCTAAGACCAAGCTGTTGTTTGTCAATCATCACAGGCAACCTCTCCTGCCTCCCATAAGCATGGACCAAGCGATTCTCCCTGAGAGCAATACACTGCGCCTCCTCGGCCTTACCCTCTCTTCTGATATCAAATGGAACCACTACATCGAGTCCATAGCTAAATCCACTGCTAAGAATGTTTTGGTCACTGTGTCGGGCCAGGATGTTTTTCCGCCTGAATCCATCCTGCATATATACAAGTCAACCATTCGTCCGTGCATGGAATACTGCTGCCATATATGGTCAGGCGCCCCTGCCGTTCACCTCAGTGTTCTCAACAGGCTCCAAAGGAGAATCAGTAATGTGATAGGTACTGACCTGGCGGCTCGACTACAGCCACTTCCCCACCGACGAAATGTGGCCTCCCTTTGTCTGTTCTATAAATACTTTCATGGCTTCTGCTCGGACGAACTTAAGTCACTGGTGCCTCCTCAACAGGTGTGCAACCAGACTGGCAACTGGGTCCCACCCATTCACAGTCAGGTTAGCCAAATACAGACGACAATTCTACTCCTTCAGCTTCTTCTCTCGCACTTCCCGCCTATGGAACTCGCTCCCATATTCTTGATTTCCTGACGGCTACAACCTCCAGGAATTTAAATGCAATGTCAATACTCATTTATTAACCACTTGACTCTAGTTCTTTCCCCACCCCGTATATCCTTTCCTTTCTCTCCACCTTTGAAACTGTCATGACACCTGCATTCTCATCTTTCTATTGCTCCTTTCTAACTGGTTCGTCTTCCTCTTCACTCTCTTCTAATTAATCTTTTTACACTTATGTAGCCCCTTGCACATCAGTGACATTACCGCCTTGTTCGGGGTGAAACGATTAAAAAAATATATATCCCTTTGTTGCATATTGGTTCTATTTCTTTACATGTGCATAATACTATCATGTGTATAATACTATCATGTTTGTATTTTTTACAAGCATATTGTGGATAGCGTTTGGTAGCTGTGACGTATGGTATTAATTATTAGATGGCTTATGTGTTTAAATGAGTCACAATTAAGTAATTTCAAAGGGTTGTAAAATAAGATCAAGTATATTGTCATTGGAGCCCCTGGATTTTTAAATGTCTCATCTTTATTTCCATTTCCAGGGTCTTTGTGATTGCTTAGATTTTAAAAAAAAGACGTGTTTTCGTCTCTTGGTAAACCCATGTCGTTGTAATTAATCACTACAAAGTCGTCTTCTCATAAACATATCAATGTCATTAGATGATAATTTATGTTAAACAATGTGACAAAATAAATATGTCTTGAAATTTAAATGTAAAAAATTGTGGTACTATGAATCTATTGGCATACCTATGATAACTGGAGCAATGGGCGCGGTGCAAAAACAGGTACAGGTAGAATAAAAAAAAATAACAAACCTTGACAGTGCTAAAAAAATAAAAATAAAAACGTGCACTACCCATGTATGGGATATCGTCTAGTTCTTATCAATTGCTAAACAATATCCCTAGATATGAACAGTTGAACGAGAACAGTCTATCCCCGTACATTAAATAAAGTGTTAAGTTTGAATGACCTGAAGGTTATTGTTATGTTCCCAGTGGATGAAAATATGGTTATGCAAAGAGGTAACGGGTAACTTAACTATTAACAAAACTTTATTAATTGAATTACAATTCGAATGGTAGGCCGCTGGATGAGAAATGATAAGATGTGGGCCCTCAGAGATCTGTCCCACTCACCTTGGTGTCATGGCCGAAACTCTCCCTGTACACAGAATGCTCTCCTTCCAAACAAGGAATGTGACAAAAACCTTATTTTTCATCTCTCCGATAAAAGTGGGGGTAACTTTTCTTAAATATTTTTGTTAGAGCCAGATCGATATGCACATGAGGAAGGCCGGAGGGTACAACGGCTGTGACGTTGCAATAAAAGTAACAAATATTAGGATAACCTTACGAATATAAATAGAGTCAATTATGACTTTGATGAAGTTTAATTTTCCAATTCAATTAAGTCGAATATTAAAAATGGTGAAATTTATACCATTTACATTGTTCAGACTGTTCTCCTTATCTTTATTGCTATGTTTACGACGTTTCGACTGTTGTACGCTCCGGCATATTCCGGGGATATTTTACACATTAACTCAAACAAAATACGATATTAGTATTGTTACACATCTCCGAAGGAAGCATCTTCTTCTGGATTGTTTTGAATGTTATGATGTCAATTAATTAATATATAATACCTTTATTAATTAATTAATTAATTAATTAATTGTTATAGTGCCCTATTCTATAGGAACGGACTCTTCCTCCGTAAGTAAATATTAACCTACGTGATTTCCGGAGAGGCAGTCAGGAGGCAGCTGTGAGACAGTCGTGACGCAGCCTAACTATACAGTGCGGATGTACACTACTATTTGCTGACTACGACCACTCTTATTTGTATATAAACTACCGGTCATAATTATTAAGCCACCTCACGTTTTTAAAAGAAATGATGTATTTCATTCTATTTTTCGTATTTATTGCCAAGTGAATAATAATAATAATAATAATAATAATAATAATAATAATAATAATTACTGGCAACCTCTCCCTGGACATAGAGCTCGACAAGAGAATTGGGAAGGCAGCCACAACCCTTGCGCGCCTCACAATAAGTGGATAATTCTAAATGAAAGTAGAATGGTTCTTTTGTTATTATTTGCAAAATATTTCAAGGCAAGGAAGCAAAGATGAACTCGTCCAAATTACCCTAAATTTTCTTCGTTCTTTTATTGATGAAACTGCATTATAGATAATTATTAAATATTTATAAATTCATTTGATGCACATGTTATTGCGCAGTAATAACAAAAGAAGCATTCTATTTTCATTTACAATTATTCACTTGGCAATAGTAGTAGACTTCCGTCGGTCAGGGTTGAACATCGGTAGCATCCTTGGCTGGAACATTGGCGTCTTTGACTGTAGAAACTGACGCGGGAGTGATAGTTTTTGTTGCAGAGGCTTCATCTATGTTTTGTTTCTGGTTTGTCGGAGCTGTCATTTTGCTTACTGCGAACCCTGTGAAATGATGTCACGATACTGCAGTTGTTGCTGCCTAGTGGGTCTTCTTCCAGAGACCAGCTCTCCATACAGGAGGCCTTTTGGAATGCGAACGTCTTGCATGCGGTGGAAATGGCCTAGCTAACAGAGTCTGTACTATTTAAGGAGTGTGAACATGGTAGGCAGACCGGCTCAGGACAAGATCTCAGTGTTGGGTAACTTGTCTTGTCCTGAGATTCTCAATATACGTCGGATATTTCTCACGTGAAAGGTGTTCAGACGCCTCTCTTGTCTGGCGTGCGTGGTCCATGTCTCACTGCGATATAGTAGTGTACAGTTGTTGTACTCTGCCATCTTTGTGATCGCTGTCAGCGTGGAGTTCGTCCAAATACATGTTGTGAGGCGCACAAGGGTTGTGGTTGTCTTCCCAATTTATTTTTCGAGCTCTACGTTTCTAATAATTATTATTATGATTACAATCATTCACTTGGCAATAAATATTAAAAAATACTATGAAATATATCATTTTCTTAAAACACTGGGATGACTTAATAATTATGGCCGGTAGTGTATGCTTTGTTATTCTAATACACTTGTTTAACCTACCTTCTTTTTTCCGTGTCTTTCTTCCTGACCCAAACAGGCCACAAGAAATTGGTAAGGAAAATTTCGCTCAACATTAAGATGTCACAGTTCTAGCATTTCTCCATCATAGTCAGACTATGGACTTTTTAGACCACCCATATTTGTGGTTAACTGTCTCATTAGCTTGTTTACACATCCTGCCTGTGATTTTCTCTTGTTCTTTTTTATTTTATTTTATTTTATTTTATTTTATTTTATCTTAATAGCAATCATTCTGATGGCCTTCTCTTCTGCCACAAATGTGTCTTTGTTTCTCTCGTTATCCAACAATCTTTCATCTAAAAGCATTCTCTTATGTCTCTAGCTGCTGAAATATAAACTTAATTTATTTTAACTTGTCGTATCGCTATGATATATCCAACCCAAACTCTTTACGGGCCGGGTTCCCCCACAGTGTACGCGATTGTGGCGCTCGACAATTTTCTGCTATTTTTTTATCTTATTGCGCCATTCATTTACTCGAATGTATTTTTTGCAGAAATTCTGATGTTAAGTGAAACTTAACAAGTACACTGTTTATATTTTCTTGTCACTGATCACCAACAAAGAAAAAAATAATTAAAAACACTTCTTTATGTGTCGTGTCTCCTCAGTTAGTCAGCCAGTTAAATGCCATACGTGATACACGTTTGGGCGATCATGTCTCGAAAGAGACATGACTGACTGGGCAGACGATTATCCCGCAGTAGGTTGCCATTGCTTTCTGTGGTAGACTTGTTGCCAGCCAAGGCTATAGAACCCAATCTGTTCTGTTATTTGACCCATAACTGGAAGGAAGAGACGGATTAATACCTTTCCCAAGGGTATTTGCGCGTAAGTGAATAAGATGGATTCAAATGGAATTCGAACTCGGCTCCCCGGTTTCTCGTTCCGACCCGATATCCACTGTACCACAACGCACATCCACGTAGTTTATAATGGCTCTCTACAATTATTAACCACTTACAAGAAAAAATAAAGACACTTCTCTATATGTCGTGTTCTCTCCGGACGTAGGCGATCATGGCTCTCTACATTGACTAACCACTTACAATAAAAAATATTTAATGACATTTCTTCTCTAAATGTCGTGTCCCCTCAGGAAGTAGGGGATCATGGCTCTCTACAATGATTAACCACTTACAAGAAAAACAAATTAAAGAGACTTCTGTATGTGTCGTGTCCCCTCAGGACGTAGGCGATCATGGCTTTCTACAATGGTTAACCACTTACAAAAAAATATTTAAAGACACTTCTTCTCTATATGCCGTGTCTCTCCAGGACGTAGGCGATCATGGTAATGATTAACCACTTACAAGAATAGTAATTAAAGATACTTCTTCTCTATATGTTATATGTCCCATCAAGACATAGGCGATTATGGCTCTCTACATTTTTCTCTTTTGTATCTCTTAATAAATTTTGTTTTTTTTTCTGCTATTTCCAGTTGCGCAATCCATTTACCGAATCTTACTAAGTATGTCATGCGTTGTTTTCATATGACCCTCTTACTTTCAATCTTTCTTGTGATTATCAGATTTTCTAAGTCCTCTTTTCTCATTACGTGTCCTTGAAATTTCAAAAGACTCTTCCTGGCGTTAAGTATAAGTTTCATTTTTGCTTAAATTCGCTCTAAAACTTCATCGTTGCTGATACGTTTAATCAATATCTCCAGCATCCTTCTGTAGAACTACACTTTTGTTTGTCAAGTCTCTTCAGATTTGAAGAGAACGCTTTCGTAATAATAGCGACAATGTTTAACGGACGAAAATTTTCGAGGAAATATCGCCCCCCACTGCCAAAAAAGTATTTAAAAACGTTCAGTTGTACACTTCGCACATGGACATTATATATAGTATACGTCAGAAAGAATGGCGGAAAAGATCTCGGGATAATCTGCTGTCCATACGAGATCGGGACACTTTTCAAAGGCGCACAGGAAAAGATTGTAAAGATAATCTTTGAAATCAGTCTACACGAGAAGGATTAAATCTAATCACAAAAAAGAACTAAAGAATCACCGAGGGATTATAAAAACAACGAACAAAGATCAATGGTATAACATTGGAGGTCATATTGGTTTTCCTTAAGATCAGATTAGTATTGTACAAAGGCCGAAATGGAGAGCAATGCACGCGGGGGCGTAGAATGAATGTGTTTCGTCGACTCTCCATGTGGCAAAGGTTAGAGTGATTGGATTTGAAAATCAGTATTTACAATCACGACGGAAGTGTTTCTTTCGGTCTTCCATCCATTCATTGTGGTCTGCGTTTCATTGCTTTTGTATCGACTTTCCTCTTAATTTCATTCTTTATCATCTTTCTTTCATTTTCTTTCTTCTGTTCTTTCTTTATTAATCTTCTTTCTTTCTTTGCTAATCTTGAGCATGCTGTCGCTTTCTTTCTTTCTTTTTTCTTTCACCTTCTTTTTTAATTTTTCTTTCTTTCCTTTCTTTCTTTCCTTTCTTTCTTTCTTTCTTTCTTTCTTTCTTTCCTTCTTGCTTTCTTTCTTTCTTTCTTTCTTTCTTTCTTTCTTTCTTTCTTTCTTTCCTTCTTTCTTTCCTTCTTTCTTTCCTTCTTTCTTTCTTTCCTTCTTTATTTCTTTCTTTCTTTCCTTTCTTTCTTTCCTTCTTTCTTTCTTTCTTTCTTTCTCTCCTTCTTTCTTTCCTTCTTTCTTTCTTTCTTTCCTTCTTTCTTTCTTTCTTTCCTTCTTTCTTAATCATAAGCTCGTTGCCGTTTTGTTTCTTTCGTTATTCATTACTTAATTTTCTTTTTTTCTTCTTTTTAATGATCTTCAGCTCACTGTCTGTTTCTTTTTTTCTTTCCGACTTTCTATTTTAATCTCCTTTCTTTCCTTTAATGATCAGTTTTTCTTTCTTTCTTTTTTCTTTCTTTTCTCTTTCTATCTTTCTTTCTTTTGTAATCTGCTTTCTTTTTCTTTCTTTCGTCCTTCATTTTTTAATCTTTGTTTCTTCTTTTTTTTACTCTTTTTTTAATCTTCAGCTCGCTGCACTTCATCCTAACCAGGAAACAATGGATGAGCCTCTTCACCTGTTCAATAGACGTGGGTGGAGTGTAAACCGGGCGATAATTTAGTCTATCTACTCCAACTGAAATAAAAAATAATAATAAAACAAACGAGTGAAAAGATTGGAAAAGAGAAAGCCGGAAACCACATCCTAAACAGGAAACAAGGGATGAGCCTCATCACTTCAATAGCCGTGGGTGGAGTGTGAACCGGGCGATAATTTAGTCTATCTACTCCAACTGAAATAAAAAATAATAATAAAACAAACGAGTGAAAAGATTGGAAAAGAGAAAGCCGGAAACCACATCCTAAACAGGAAACAAGGGATGAGCCTCTACACCTGTTCAATAGACGTGGGTGGAGTGTGAACCGGGCGATAATTTAGTCTATCTACTCCAACTGAAATAAAAAGTAATAATAAAACAAAGGAGTGAAAAGATTGGAAAAGAGAAAGCCGGAAACCACATCCTAAACAGGAAACAAGGGATGAGCCTCATCACTTTAATAGACGTGGGTGGAGTGTGAACCGGGCGATAATTTAGTCTATCTACTCCAATTGAAATTAAAAAAAATAAAATAAAATAAAGGAGTGAAAAGATCGGAAAAGTGAAAACCGGAAACCACATCCTCAACAGGAAACAAGAGATGAGCCTCTACACCTGTTCAATAGAGATGGGTGGAGTGTGAACCGGGCGATAATTTAGTCTATCTACTCCAACTGAAATAAAAAATAATAATAAAACAAAGGAGTGAAAAGATTGGAAAAGAGAAAGCCGGAAACCACATCCTAAACAGGAAACAAGGGATGAGCCTCATCACTTCAATAGACGTGGGTGGAGTGTGAACCGGGCGATAATTTAGTCTATCTACTCCAATTGAAATTAAAAAACATAAAATAAAATAAAGGAGTGAAAAGATTGGAAAAGTGAAAGCCGGAAACCACATCCTAAACAGGAAACAAGGGATGAACCTCTTCACCTGTTCAATAGACGTGGGTGGAGTGTGAACCGGGCGATAATTTAGTCTATCTACTCCAATTGAAATAAAAAAAAATAAAATAAAGGAGTGAAAAGATTGGAAAAGAGAAGCCGGAAACCACATCCTAATCAGGAAACAAGGGATGAGCCTCTTCACCTGTTCAATAGACGTGGGTGGAGTGTGAACCGGGCGATAATTTAGTCTATCTACTCCAATTGAAATAAAATAAAATAAAATAAAATAGAAGAGTGAAAAGATTGGAAAAGAGAAAGCCGGAAACCACATCCTAAACAGAGAACAAGGGATGAGCCTTTTCACCTGTTCAATAGACGTGGGTGGAGTGTGAACCAGGCGATGGTTTATTCTATCTACTCCAATTGAAAAAAAAGAAAAAGGAGTGAAAAGATTGGAAAAGAGAAAACCGGAAACCACATCCTAAATAGGGAACAAGGGATGAGCCTCTGCACCTGTTCAATAGACGTGGGTGGAATGTGAACCGGGCGATAGTTTAGTCTAGCTCTTCGTATTTCTTTCTTTCTTTCTTTCTTTCTTTTTTTATTTCTTTTTTTCTTTCTTTCTTTCTTTCTTTCTTTCTTTCTTTCCTAGTCATCAGCTTGTTGCCATTTTGTTCTTTACGTTACACTTTTTATAATCTTCTTTCGCTTTCCCTTTTTTTCATTTTTATCTTTCCGAATTTCTATTTTAATTTCCTTTTTTTCTTTTAATTATCAGTTCCTTTGTAATCTGCTTTTCTCTTTTCATTCTTAATCTACTTTCTTTCTTTCTTTCTTTCTTTCTTCTTTCTTTCTTTCTTTCTTTTAATCACCGGCTCAATCTCCTTTCTTTTCTTTCAGATTTTTCTTCTTTCTTTCTTTGACTCTCTCTGTTTTCTTTCTTTCTTTCTTTCTTTCTTTCTTTCTTTCTTTCTTTCTTTCTCTTTCCTAATTTTCGGTCCATTGCTTTTTTGTTCTTTCTTTTTTCTTTCTTTTTTCTTTCTGTTGATTTTCTTTCTTTCTTTCTTTCTATTGAATTTCTGTCTTTCTTTTTCCTTCTTTCTTTCTTTCTTTCTTTTTTCTTTTTTTTTCTTTCTTTCTCCTAATTTATTGCCTTTTTCTTTCTTTCTTTCTTTCTGCTCTTCTACTTGTTGCTTTTTATCCATTTTCTCCTTTCCATTCTAATCTGCTTTTTTTTCTAATTTTGAACAAATTGTTTTGTTTTTTTTAAATTCATTATTTCCTTCTTTCGATTTCGGATGATTATATATCTACCGCAGAATGTAATGGCAATTTACTTCCGGATAATCCTCTGCCCAGTCAATCATGTCTTTTTCAAGACATGATTGCACAAGCATGTATCATATATGGGTATTTAACTGACTGACTGATATTTCTCCACCACATTTTACCATTTGTGACTCCAATCAATGTTTCCCTCTTATTCTCCCTTCATGGCTTTGTTCTTCCCTCCACTTAAATGCAGCCTCGTTAAGTACGAGACTCGCTGTTTCTCTCTGCCTTTCTTGCATTCGGTACGCACCAGATGCTCCAAGCCCTCTTTCTGTCCGGGAAATCTCAACTGTTTCTTTCTAATTACTCGTCGCCCACATTTACTATAAAACAGTCTCGTGTTTCATTCAGGGTATTCTTAGCGTTGTGGTGCAGTGGATATCGACTCGGAACGAAAATCAAGGAGCCGAGTTCTAATTCTAGTTGAATTCCTTAGATTCACTTATGCACAAATACCCTTGGGAAAGGTATTACTCCGTCTCTACCCTCCAGTTATGGGTTAAATA
Organism: Ascarosepion bandense; assembly: GCA_037127315.1. NCBI lineage: Eukaryota > Metazoa > Mollusca > Cephalopoda > Sepiida > Sepiidae > Ascarosepion > Ascarosepion bandense. The sequence continues at coordinate 1,015,471 of JBBBDQ010000282.1, forward strand.
ATAGGACAGATTGGGTTCTATAGCTTTGGCAGTCAATCAGTCTACCGCAGAAAGTAATGGCAACGTACTGCGGAATAATCTTCTGCCCAGTAAGTCATGTCTATTTCAAGACATGATCGCCCAAGCGTATGGCACTTAACTGACTGATTCTTAACGTCTTTCTATAGAACAACATAATGATTGCTTTAAGTCTCGCCATTCGTCTGTGAGAAAACGGACATTAGTTTAAACGAGTCTAGTACTAACGCTACGGACATTTAGGAATTACAATTATAGTAGGCCTTTAGTGGAAGTCTTCATTTCTTAATTTAAGTTCTTATTTATATTTTAGGTTGGAGTTTACTTCACTTAAAGTGCTATCAAGGCAATCTGAAATTACGTTAAGTGTAGTCAACTTTAACTGACGCATCTAGAATTCCCAAAAAAGAAATGGCACTTTTCTTAATTAAGAGTGAGGTTTCCGGCATATATTTGTTTTAAATTGACTCGATCCGACCGGGGTAAATACATTATTAGTTACAATGATGAATTGTATATATATATATATCGACCGGGGTAAATATATTGTTAGTTACAATGTCGAATCTAAACTGACTATTGCTACGTGCTCCAAATAATTAATCTCTCAATCTCTCTTTCTCTCTCTCGACCGGGGTAAATATATTGTTAGTTACAATGATGAATAATAACTATTAGTATGTGCTCCAAATAAACCATCTCTCATTCTCTCTTTTTGGTTATTCTTTTGGTGACACCATTCGAAATACATACGGGTCTTTTATATCGGATCACTTGATAAATAATCCGACCTGTGCTCTGGATTTCATTGTGAATTGGTTCTTTGTTTTGGCCAAAGCACACTCTTTTTTCCATTTGAAGGTTTTGGAGACGCTTATCATCAGATCCAGGCAACCCTCTCTTTGTAAACAAAGAGATTGTTTGTGTGGGCTTGCTTTGTTGTGTCTTTAGCATCTTTAGATGTTATAAGTTTTATTATTTTTCCCTGTCTATTCATTCACGTCATTTGCGACAGATTTTTTTCTCGTAATTTGTTTCCCCGTTTACAGTTCTGACAAGAGGAAACGAAACCGGTTGACTGGTATTTTTTGTTTTAAAACTTATTATGGCCTATATTTATAAAAAGTCTTGCCTTTAACGCCATAATATACACTCCTGATCAAAATTTTAAGACCACTTAAAAATCTTTAAAAAGAAATATTTTTTTTACGGATAGATTTTAAACTCCTCCCACTTAAGGTTATAATTTTGATCATGTGTAAATCGCCTCATTTTATAAAAATGTAAATTTCTAAATAAAATGTTTGGAATATAGCTTTTTGTTTCCATACCCTTTTAGATTGTAGTATTGGTAACCTAAAGTGGGAGGAGTTTAAAATCTATCCGTAAAAAAAATATTAGTAAACTTAGTTGTTGAATGTTTTCATACACTTTTTGTACAAACAACTAAGTTTACTAATGAGTTATCCCTCCACTGCTTTTGATGACTTCAAAAATTCTGTCGGGCATGCTAGAAATAAGCGTTTCCATTCTGAAGATGGCTTCACAAAGTTCATTTTTTGTTGTCTTGTCATCCATCCTCAAACATTATCAATTGGGTTCAAGTCTGGCGAGCATGCAGGATGTCCCTAGAGATGGACACCATTTTCTTGTAGAAAGGTCAAGGCCCGTCTTGCAGCGTGGATTGCAGCATTATTCTGTTGGAATAACCATCCATCCATCCACACACAAATGATGGCCCTCCATCATCAATGATGCTTTTTGTAGCATGCTAACATAACCAGCCGCTGTTTGACAACCCTGCACCACCTGGAGCTCCATCGTCCCTCTGTAAGAAAAGGCACCCCATACCATTGGGGACCCTCCACCACCATGAGGTGTAGAGAAAATTTCAGGAGGCATGTTTTTGTTATGCCAATATTGTTGGAAGCCATCAGGACCATCTAGACTGAATTTTTTCTCATCAGAAAATAGGACTTTCTTCCACTTCTCAACGTCCCATGTTTGGTATTCACAACCAAACTTTAAGTGGTCCACTTTGTGATGTGGAAGCAGCCGAGGAATTTGTTTACGCTTTTTATTTACCATACCTTTTTGTCGTAAGTGTCATCTGATGGTTACGGGACTGCAATCAGCATCTGTGACTGCCTTAATTTGACTAGAAGAAAGTCCCTCCTCTTTCATAACAACCCGTCTTATTCTCTTACTCAATGCAGGAGAAATTTTCTGGAGCCTACCAGAGGATTTTGCTTTTCCATAATTCTCACTGTTTTTTAGAAAGTTGAAAATCACAGTTTTACTGCGATTTTCCTTAGCTGCGATCGCCCGCAGTGACAAACCTTGCTTATGGAATTCTAGAATTCGAGAACGCTTAACTTTGGTAAGTTTGTTTGCTTTCGGCATGGTAACACCTTTACGCAGTGATTGCTAATCTCCAACTGAACTAAAAACATTGGAATTACCATAGATCTAACAATTTATACCCCTGGTCTTATAATTTTGATCATGCGTAAATCGCCTCATTTTATAAAAATGTAAATTTCTAAATAAAATGTTTGGAATGTAGCTTTTTATTTCCATAACCTTTTAGATTGTAGTATTGGTAACCTTAAGTGGTAGGAGTTTAAAATCTATCTGTAAAAAAAAAAATTCTTTTTAAAGATTTTTAAGTGGTCTTAAATTTTTGATCAGGAGTGTATATATTTCTGCAGAAAGAATCCGTGCTCTGACGAGTGATAAGATCATAATACTTCGAAGTCGGCATGAACAGACTCAGTTAAGTGACAAAACTGCCTATCAATACTCTATCGCTAGTTCGATATCGAGCACTTTACGACAACAACAAAAAAAAAGACCTTCTATCAGTAAAAACAACAACCTTGGTGCTAATTGTAACTCTTCTAGAGAAAGCTACTGGTTATTCGTGACATTCGTTATTAATATTATTTCCTTTGATTTCTATTACATGTTGATTTATTTCCGGCTCCTACCCAGTAACCTAAGGTCAGAAACGACATTTACCACTAATTTTTTTCTGTAAGAAAAATAACCAAGATGACACACATTTCACATAGATAAAAGCTCTTCTTAATGTGTTAGCGGAAATGTGGTTCTACAGAAGGATGCTGCGGATATCGTGGACTGAACATGCAAGCAACGATGAGATGTTGGAAAGAATGGCAACCAAAAGGAAATTAATACCGAGTATCAGGAAGAGACAACTGAAGTTCCTGGGACACGCAATGAGGAAGGAGAGCTTGAAGAACCTGATACTGACTGGCCAGGTAGAGGGAAAGAGACAGTGAAAGGCAGCGGATAACATATTTGCAGGACCTGGTCGGGTGGATGACGGAACGGGGGTTGCCAGGAGTGACAGGAACAAACATGCTAAGGGCCACAAGGGATAGGGAGACGTGGAGGGCCATGATCGCCTACGTTCTGAAGGGACAGGGCACATAGAAGAAGAAGAAGAATGTGTTAACTATACTTGTGAGCACAAAATTTTTGTATTTCTTTAAGACATGAAGAACCATGGATCTATTCATTGAGTCTATGGAACCTTTTCCAATTGATTTGACAACTGGAATTATTGATGTCCCGATGTGTCACATTTTTGAGATTTTCATTACAAGATCCTTCTATTTTGTTACTTTTTTGAAGAACTTCAAAGATACTTTGCAATCTGCAGAAATTGGCGTGTCAAAAAGAAAGCACATTCTGTTTTTTGTGGTTTTTCGTCACGATGTCTGGGCGATTGGCTTTGATTAGTCTGTGTGTATTGTAAAGTCTCATGAAATCGTTAGAGATCCTATTGCCGTAGCCGGCTCTAGGTGATGTTTATATCAGTTTCTTGCAGTTTCATTCCCTTAAAAGTTAAGACTAAGTTGTGTCTTCTCGCCGGATCTGTTCAACTTGTCCAGCGAGAATATTTTGAGGACCCTAGAAGTTATTCCTGGATTTGTTATTGGAGGCCACAATTTAAACAACATAAGGGATGCAGATGTTATAGTGCTGACAGCAGAGACAGAAAGGAAACTACAAGACATCCTACAGAAGGTAGCTGAAGAGAGTGATAAGAAAGGACTACAAATAAACTGCAAGAAAACGGAATGCATGGTCATCAGCAAAAAAGGCAGCTCAGTATGCCAAATACAGGTCCGACGTACTAGAATCAATCAGGTACAAAAATTTAAATACCTGGGAAGTGTTCTAACAGAAGACGGAAAGTGCGACACAGAGATCCGAAGGTGAATTGGCATGGCGAAGGAAGTATTTCAGAAGTTGAGTAAAGTATTAAGAAACAGGAAACTTTCTCTAAGAACAAAGAAAAGAGTACTGGATTGCTATGTGTTGTCAGTTCTTCAATAAGGCAGTGAATGCTGGACAATGTGATCAAAGATGAAAGAAAAACTTGAAGCAACTGAAATGTGGTTCTACAGAAGGAAGCTACGAATATCATGGATCGAGCATGCGAACAATGATGAGGTCTTAGAAATGATGGAAACGAAAAGGAAATTAATACTGAGCATCAGGAAGAGACAGCTGAAGTTCACGATAAATTTTTATGACGAAAATGTGCTGGATAGCACACATTTTCGCAATAAAATTTATCGTAAAAAAATCAGGCAGGTAGATATAAATATAAAATACTGTTTAATTAAAAACAGAATATCTACTTAAATACGAGTATCGGTAAAAATAATGTTCAAAATAATTCATTATATGTATATATATATATATATATATGAAATGAATTGTTTCAACATTATTTTATATCTATTTCATTTCAAATTGTCGGTTGCTTATAACCAAGTTTCGTTAAAATTCGTTGATTTCCGTAATATTCTTATATATATATATATATATATATATATATATATATATATATATATATATATATAAGGATGCATGTTTCATTAGATAATATAGACAAGTTTTATCTATTTTATATAAAAATCTTTTTCATATTGTCTAATAAGCGTAATAGCATTATGATTAAATGAAGAAAGAAAATCACAATAGTGATACATAATCTAAACTTATTTATAAATGGACCTTTATATGTGTGTGTGTCCGTTACCTATAGACTCCGAAACGGCTGAACCGATTTTCTTGAAAATTTACACAGTTGTACTATAAGCGTCTGTGAGTGTTCTTAGCTTGGTTTTGTGTCGAGGTACCCCCGATAAATATCGAAAATCGATAATCGAAAAAATTGGGTTATAGAAGGAGTGGTCCGATTTTAATCAAATTTGATACACTCATAAACAAAAATATAAGAAAAGATATCCAGAAGTTTCAAGGTTGCAGTTCTTACAATAGTGCAGAAAATCGATAATATATATATAAAAGCTTTCATTAGACCCGAGCAACGCCGGGCTATACTGCTAGTTATTTATAATTTTCAAAGATGGAATTACATTATAGTATAACAATTCACGGACAAACAATAATGACAGTCTGTTTCTGTTTACATGGAAGATTTCCAAGCAACAACAAACTCGTGCTGGAAGCGAATATCTCACCGCAATTCATGACGTCACACATGACCACGTGAAAGAAATACACATAATATATGCATATATATATATATATATATATGTGTGTGTGTGTGTGTGTGTGTGTGTGTGTGTGTGTGTGTGTGTGTGTAATCATCTGCATACAGGTCAGTTTCGCTGTATATTTGTTCAGTAGTATTTCTGAAATGAATGTATATATATATATATTAGGCATCCGCATCTTCCTGTTTCGCTGTATCACAGCGATTGAGGGCGGTTAGATAACTAATTGCTTCAACCCAGTATTGAAATTCGAGCGATTTGTCATCAGTCGGAGATCTTAACCTTAAAATATCGACACACAGAAGAGAAAGACAGACTTCAATTCGTTGAATTCGTAGCCGAAGAACCTTGCGTAAAGCTGTAAGTGGCTACTTTTTATAAAATCTACCTTCCTCTAGAGTGCTCTATCGTCAGACGGGCGAGAGGATATATATATATATATATATATATATATATATATATATATATATATATATATGCAGGTTTCATTGAATAATATAGACAAGTTTTGTCTATTAATTTTGTGTAGGATCCGTTCATACCGTCTGATATACTTGATGGTGATGTCGTTAAAAGACAACAAAAAATTGAATTCTACTAGCTTGTACTACTGAAGTGCCTTTTGTTGATCCAAACAACACTATATATATACAACGTGACGGAGTCTCCATGGGTTCAGTGCTTGGTCCGATTTTTAGTAATTTCTACATGTCTAACCTTGAAAATACTCCAACTACCAACTAGATGAAAACATCCTAAAAAAACTCATAAATACTAATATTTCTCCGACAGACTCTAACAAAAGAATTAAGTTCATTATATATTACACTAAATATACTACATCTAATTCATTTGTCCGCAACGACTCTTCCCCCACCGTTAGTGATTTGCAAATGACCAATGTAGTGTTCTATGTTTACTGTGTGTTATTATTTACTCTTTGATAATGGCTTATGTGAGCCGAAAGCTTAGACCTGATAAAAAATTCAACAAATACTGTGATTTTTTGTTGTCTTTTAACGACATCACCATCAAGTATATCAGACGGTATGAACGGATCCTACACAAAATTAATAGACAAAACTTGATTATATTATTCAAAGAAACCTGCATTAATGAAAAATGCTGCCAAAATACACACAATATATATATATGTATATGTTCAGTAGTATTTCTGAAATTATTTCTGAAATGAATATATAGATATTGTCATCCGCAGACATATCTGTTTCACTGTATCACAGCTCATCAGTACGGTTAGACTCCGATTACTTCCTAACCCAGGCTCGAAACCCGACCGAATTGGCGTCAGTCGGCGGTTCTACTCCTGGACCACGGGGCGTTCGGTGGAAGAAGGCAGCGCATATCATATTACGCAGCTCATCAGAAATATATATATATATATTTTCTGAAATATATATACATATATTTTTATGAAATATATTTGTGCAATTATTTCTGAAATATATATATATATATATATATATATGAAAAATCTATTTTGTGAGCCACAACCTACCGCGGTTTCATCCTACGGATCGTCAGGGAATGACGATATATATATATATATATAGGGAATGACGATATATATATATATATTTGTTCAATAGTATATCTGAAATTATTAACACAAAAATATAAATTTTCAAAAAAGCTTCGAAAAAGCAATTTTATTTTTTACTAGATGATTTCTGAAAATTACCTGTTTGCTAGATTTTCAAAATTTGACTCATTTTAATCTGCACTTTTGTCATTTTATTGACCAACCGAGAGAAAATGTTGTCTAGACTGAGTGGGAGAACAATCTATTATTCTATTCTCATTTCAAATTCAGTCAAATCGTGTGCGTTAGGGGGTGGTGCATATAAGTCCCTCACGCACAGCACTGACATGTACACAAACATTACAAACTGAGAGACACATACACACCCTCTCTCAATGAGCGCACGACGTACAAAGAATTACTTCTTCTATTAGAATTTATATTCACGAGAAGTTACACGGTTTTATTATTTGAATTATCTGATGAATTCTAATTCCGAAGTTAATGATTTGAATATGCTTATGGCGAGCTCTGCGACAATAAAATATCCATAACAATTTCCCTATTACATCGTTAAATATTTTAGCTTAACAACTTTAACAAAATATTGCAATGACAATCATAAATATTAATGCTAGTCATTATTTGAAGAAGTAAGTGGGTACAATTGAAAAGCTTTGAAACTGACAACTTTTTCCATTTCACTAAATTTCACGGCTATATCACGTTGAGATACTGGTTCCAGATGATCACTGACGTTAAACAACATTCAGCCTGATCAGCACCTGGAATTCTTATACTTAGGAATACCAGGTGCTGTAAGCTTGGATGTGGGGTGGTGTAATGTTCACTTTTTTATATAATCTGTTGAAAGTGTGCTGCGGTATTATTAAGTACGTTTGTTTGTTATAATCATATCGCCCCAAGCAAGGCATTATACTGTCACTGTTGTGCAGGGGGTTACATAGGAAGAAAGTTATGAGAAAGAGTGACAGGTTACAAGGAGTGTCAGAAAGAGGGTAAGAGAAGGATGAGAATACGGATAAGATTGGGGTTGACGGAGAAAGGAGCATGAGAGAGAGAATGCAAGTTGGTGACACAGGAGATGACTATTGACTTTACATTTGAATTCTTGAAGATTGTAGCTGTCAGGGAAGCAAATAAGTGGAAGGGAATTCCACTGGTGAGAAAAGAAGCTGTTGGAGTAGAATTTGCGTTTACAATTTATTAGTTTCACAGTAAAAGGGTAGGACCTAGTTGCTAATCTTGTGACACACGTAAATTTATATATAGTGGGTACCAGTGAGCTAAGTTAATCAGAGTAGAAGCCGTGAAAGTATTTGTAAAATTGCGTCGGTGAGCGGTGCTAAACGAATATACACAGAACAGTACAATAGTTACAATGACAGCCAAGATAAAACTTACAACACCGAGAGGAGGGGTTTAGATCGCAATAGTTGCCAAATTTTACTTGAATGTCATCCGCAGACATATCTGTTTCACTGTATCACAGCTCATCAGTACGGTTAGACTCCGATTGCTCCCTAACCCAGGCTCGAAACCCGACCGAATTGGCGTCAGTCGGCAGCTCTACCCCTGGGCCACGGGGCGTTCGGTGGAAGAAGATATTACGCAGCTCATCAGAAATATATATACATATATTTTCTGAAATATATATACATATATTTTTATGAAATATATTTGTGCAATTATTTCTGAAATATATATATATATATATATATATATATATATATATATATATATATATATATACGAAAAATCTATTTTGTGAGCCACAACCTACCGCGGTTTCACCCTACGGATCTTCATGGGATGACGATATATATATATATATATATATATATATATATATATATATAATCAAAATAATAACTAATAATAAATATTAATAAATAATAACTCTGTAAGTATTTATGTTGTAAATTTATACTAAGATAAACCCTTAAAAAAACCATTAACAAACAGAACCTAATTCCGTTACAATCCGGTGCACTGAGGCGTCGGATAAATCCGGGAGAAAAAAAAGAAATCCGCGGAATAAGAACAAAACATTCAATACTCCGCAGTAAAGAAAAAACCCCAAACGGAACCAACCACAAGAAAAAGTGCTCGATACAAAGTACAAAAGATAAACAAAAGTAGAGCAATATATATCGTCATTCCCTATATATATATATATATATATATATATATATATATATATATAGGGAATGACGATATATATATATATATATATATATATATATATATTTGTTCAATAGTATATCTGAAATTATTAACACAAAAATATAAATTTTCAAAAAAGCTTCGAAAAAGCAATTTTACGCCTCGAATACTACTTTTTTTTTTAGTTAAATAGACTACTTCAGACAATGAACCATTCTATCATTGAGCTTGCAGCAGGCGTGTCAGCCACTATACAACATAATCATTTTAACCAGGCAAAGCAGAACTGCTACTGTTACGCAAGGGTTTACAGTGAGAGAAAAACAAGTTACAAGGGATATCGAAGAAAGATAAGATATGGATGGGATTCAATTCGATAGAAAATGGGAATTGATGTTGCATTTAATCTTTTGGAGATTGTAGCTATCGAAGAAAAAAGCAAATGGAAATAAATTTCCCAAACCAGAAGTGCGAGAAAAAAAAACTGTTACAGAAGAAGGGGATGTTACATTTAATTGACGGCAAAATGGTGGGACCTAAAAGCCAATCTTGTTGCACGCGTAAATACATGTAGTAAGAAAACCAAGGAAAAATGCTCTTCAGAGCAGTTACCATAAAAATACTCGTAAAAAAAACAGAGAATAGCCTCATAAGATCGGTGAGAAAATGACTGAAGATGGTCTGCAAAGTCAGGATCCGTTATATTGAAACAGTATTCGGTGCACGGACGAATGGTAGATTTATAAATGGATTCAGACGAGGAAAAAAACCTTCCTGGCCCGGCACAGTGACCCATCCTTCCTAGACGTAGACGCAGCTACGGATTCAATGTAGTCATTTCATTTGAGATCATTTGAAAGAGAAAGGCCAAGTAAGCGCAGTAATTTCACTCACAAGGCTTGGGCCAACCCGTGGTTTTCGGGCTCTTTTTAAAGGTGCCGCACGCAAGGATCGCCTCCTCCAGGCCGATAACATCAAGAAGCCACCTTCTTGACAAATCGACCATGGTGAGATTCGAACCCGGGATTCATGATCAGAAAGCGAACTGCCTAACTACTTGGCCACGTGCCCAGATAGCTGTGTGTTCCCTGATAGCTGCCGGCTCGTGTAATTTCGTTAATGCATATTTGGGTAGCAACCAGGTGTCAACTCGGCAACCAGCAATTTACCTTTTCTGCTCCCCAGTTATATGTTAATTATTAGAAATTGTATCAGTGAAAAGATCATTATTATCTTAGAAAAAAAAACTTACAATGTAAGAAAACCAAGGAAAAATGCTCTTCAGAGCAGTTACCATAAAAATACTCGTAAAAAAAAAACAGAGAATACCTCATAAGATCGGTGAGAAAGTGACTGAAGATGGTCTGCAAAGTCAGGATCCGTTATATTGAAACAGTATTCGGTGCACGGACGAATGGTAGATTTATAAATGGATTCAGACGAGGAAAAAAAACCTTCCTGGCCCAGCACAGTGACCCATCCTTCCTAGACGTAGACGCAGCTACGGATTCAATGTAGTCATTTCATTTGAGATCATTTGAAAGAGTAAGCGCAGTGTATTGCTCTCTAAGAGACTAGCGTCATCTATTATGATAGCAATTAAGAAAGTTTCTCTATAGGGGCTAAAGAATAGCAGCATCGTTTTAAAGGCATTAAAATTTACTAACCATTTTCTGCCCGATTCAATCACAGATTGGAGGTCCTTTTGAAGGGCAGCAGTCAATTTGACCTTGTCAACCTTGGAAGATTTCTTAATGAGACGAAAATAAATGATGGTGTAATTTGCCTAGATGCTTACTTGGCAAGTGATGACATCAGGAAGATCATTGATGAAAGATCACAAAAAGCGTAGGAACAAGAGTAGTGTGATGAGAGATGCCCGCGTTTGAAAGGATCTTATTACGTGCAAACACGTTTGGGAAAAGTAGCCTTCTAGAGTTCATCTTTGTTTCCTTGCCTTCTAAAATTTTGCAAAGTAATAATAACAAATGAACCATTCTATTTTCATTTAGAATTATCCACTTGGCAAAAAAGCTAAAAATGGTATGAAATACATCATTTCTTTTCAAAACTGGGGTACGCTAATAACTATGCCTGGTAGTGTACATAATGGCAGGTCACTCGTATTCGAAGATAACCGTCTGCCAGGGCGGTTAGCTAATCCCTATTGCAGATGCCTGCTCAGGCACACTTGTGTTTGTTCAACACCCACAGAGCTCTCTGTGGTTTATACAGCAACTATACTGAGCAGATCTTAGTTACAGTTTCTGGGAGAGAGCGCGTTATTTAGCATGAAAAACAGTCTGAACAAGGCCAAGATGTTCAAACCCTCGGTCATGAAGACTTGTGATTTTAAGCTAGCACAGGTTCTCAAACGGAGTCGTCTACCCAATTTCACTCACAAGGCTTGGGCCAACCCGTGGTTTTCGGGCTCTTTTTAAAGGTGCCGCACGCAAGGATCGCCTCCTCCGGACCGATAACATCAAGAAGCCACCTTCTTGACAAATCGACCATGGTGAGATTCGAACCCGGGATTCATGATCAGAAAGCGAACGGCCTAACCACTTGGCCACGTGCCCATATACATCCATCCATATCTGTTTCGTTTAAAACAACCAACAAGGAAGATTTAATGTGCTGGTGTTGTGTTCCCTGATAGCTGCCGGCTCGTGTAATTTCGTTAATGCATATTTGGGTAGCAATCAAGTGTCAACTCGGCAACGAGCAAGGAACATAAGACCATCGCATTATATCTTCCTTGATGGTTATTTTAAACGAAACATGCTTAAAAGAAAGGTTACTACCGAAAAGTACATTAACACACACACACACACACACACACACACATATATATATATATATATATATATATATATATACACTAACAAAATAGCAAGATCTTGCTATTTTGTTAGTGTGTTTGCTCTGCGTTACTGCCTTTTAGTTAAATACTTTTCGGTTGTGTGTATCGAGCACTTTTCTTTTCTGGTTGTTTGTTCCGTTGAGGGTTTTTTTTCTTTTTACTGGGAGGAACCGTATGTATTGTCGGTCCCAAGCAGTTTTCTTTTTTTCCCCCTCTTTGCCCAAAGCTTTATAGCCGAGGGCAATAACGGATTTAGATTCTGCTGGTCATTCGTAGTCTTAGAAATTCCCTTCTATAAAATTTTGAGATTAGAATACACGCAGAGTCGGTTTAATAATCATAGTTATTATTATTATTATTATTATTATTATTATTATTATATATATATATATAATCATTCGCATACAGACCGGTTTCGTTGTATCACAACTATTCAGTGTGGCTAGATTAACTGCCTGCTTTAAGTCGAGGGCAACACTCGACTGATTTGAGATCCTACCCCTAAATTATCGGTGCACGCAGATTTCATAACGTGTTATTTGCAGAATGTAAACAAGCGCCAGTACCTGAGAGCGTTTAATTCGGTAGCCGAGCCGAAAACGTTCAACTCGGTAGCCGAAGAACATTGCGTAAAGCCTTAAGTGGCTACTGTTTATAGAATCTACCTTTCTCTACATCGCAATAAATATATTCTTCATTTGAAAACGAGTTATTACGCGACCTAGGTTTCTACCATGTGGTGCCTTCAGGCGATTTGCAATAACTAATTTCTCTGTTTTTTGGTTGTTGTTTTTAACACAATTATGACTAAATGTAACCATAACATAAAATACCTATTAGGTTCATATTATCATGGGTGAAAACGTTATAATTTCTTCTAATTTTAAAAATTGCGTGTTCAAAAACATCTCCGTTACGTGAGCGTTCTTAAAAAGTCTTTCCGATTATTAATAGAGAGAAAGTTCATTTTGGAGGCATTAAGATTAACAAGCCATTTCTTGCTCCAGGTAACAAAAGTTTGTAGGTCATTTTTTAAATCAGCTGCCGATTTGACTTGATCGAAATTGAGACAGGCGTAAATAGATGTGTCATCAGCATCGATAAAGAGTTGCGAACTGGTGCCATCAGGAAGGTCATAGATAAAAATTCGGAACAAAATACGATAGAGACCTGAGAGAGTAGAAGAGCTATCGTTTAGATCAATCGTTAGGCCTCCAGAATACCAGAACATTTATAACCCGGGCGTGTAAAAGGTGCTAAAAACAAAGGGGTGTTGGCAGAATACAATCCGATTTGATAAGAGTGAATCAATTCAAATATTTGTCTATAAATGCCTTAGGCTTACGGCCATATCACGTTAAATACACCAGTTCTCGCTCGATCACCGAAGTTGAGCCCGGTCAGTGCTTAGATGGGTGACCGCTTGGGAATACCAGGTGCTGTAAGCGTTTAGTGACGGATGTGCGTTGTGGTGCAATGGATATCGGCTCGGAAAGAGAAATCAGTGAGCCGAGTTCGAATTCCAGTTGAACCCCCTGCATTCACTTAAGCACTGGTACCCTTAAGAAAGGTATTAATCCGTCCTTTCCAGTTATGGATTAAATAACAGGGTAGGACTTGGGGACCCTACCCTTAAAAAAAAAAAAATCCCAATGAATCTTGATACTCGAAAAGAAAAAATGTATTACTAGACACAAAAACATATATAAAAACAACAATAAATTGTTGAAAGAAAAAGTTATTACCAGCAATAAAAAAATAAAAATTTAGTTGGCAATAAATGACCTGCCGAGGTTGATATGCCATAAAACAAAACAACCAACCAACAATAAATACCTTAACATTTCAACTTGTGAAAACCTTTATGCCAAACCCTATAAAACGCTTTCGAGATGTCTAAACCAACAACCCGAGCTTCTCCATTTTTACGTAAAGGTTGATAGACCCTTTTAGGAGTTGCCTAAGGAAGAGAAAGCCATATTGTTTGTTTGTAAAAGAATCTGTGGGGTGAGTTGCTTAAAAAGAAGAGGTTGCCAAAAGAGGTACAAGGCTAATACTGCGGTTTGGCAATGAATGCTGGACAATATAATCAAAGATGAAGGAAAAGCTGCAAGCAACTGAAATGTGGTTTTACAGAAGGATGCCGCAGATATCATGGATGCAGATTGTGAGCAATGATGAGATTATAGAAAAGATGGAAATGAAAAGGAAATTAATACTGAGCATCAGGAAGAGACAGCTGAAGTTCTTAGAACATGTGATGAGGAAGGAAGCTTGGAGAATCTGATACTCACAGGTCAGATAGAGGGAAAGAGAGACAGAGGAAAGCAGCGGATAACATATTTGAAGGGACTGAGCAGGTGAATGGCAGAGTGGGGTTTGGGTGTGCTAACAGGAGAACGCGTGCTAAGAGATACCAGGGATAGGACGGCCATGATTGTCTACGTCCTGAAGAAATATGGCACATAGAAGGTTATTATTATTATTATTATTATTATTATTATTATTATTATTATTATTTGTATGAATAAGTTGCAGAAGTCAGAAATCTAAATTCACCTGACCCACATCAAACATTGACGTTTTCTATCGTAGCTCGGTCTTCGCGTATGACGTCATCGCTCTGTTGTCGCAACAAAGACAGTTTTTATTGAATTCGCTTTTTTTCTTCATTCAGTCACTCCCAAATATTTTACTTTTATAATTTGCATCTTATTTTATTCTTCTTTTTTTTATTTTCTATTTCTTTTGTCTTCATTCATGTCTCGTGTCAATTTTGTCAGTAAATTGTCAAACTGTTTCTTTGTGAATTCGCTTCGTTTCCATTTTTAGCTTTTTGCATTGCTTTAATTTTTTTCTATTTATATATATTTTTTCCATTTTTTGGTTATAGGCTTTTTTTGTAAATTTATTTAAAGAAATCTTTTTTTCTTCGTTATTTTTTTAAAATCTGTCGCTATTTTTATCATTTATCTTTTTATTTTATTGATCCTGTCTTCTTTTTTTTGCTTTTAGATTTTAGAACAAAGTTATTTTTCTTGATTCTGATGCATTTTTCTTTCTTTTCTATCTGCTCGCTTTTTTACATTTACCCGTTTCATTAATATAAATACTCTTTCTTTCTTTCTTTCTTTCTTTCTATAAGTTCATTGCGTTTTCATTTTAATGCCCTTCTTACTTCATTCCTCTCGATTTTCTTTCATTTTCTTTTTCCTTATTTCTTTATTTTAGCTCGTTCAATTTGCATTCATTCTGATTTCCACCAACCGTTCTTCGTTTCTTTTCTTTATTTTCTTTTTCTTTTTTCTTTCTTTCTTTCTTTCTTTCTTTCTTTCTTTCTTTGAATTCATCTTTTTCATCTTTTCATCTTTTTCGTCTATTATCTGACTTAATTATTTTCTTTTTTTGTTCTTTTTTCTTTCTTGCTTTGAATTTATCTCTTTTGTCTTTCAATTTTTTCTATTTTACTTTTTTCCTTCTGTCATTTTTTCCTTCTCCTTTCTTTCTTTCTTTTCTTGAATTCATCTTTTTCGTCTTTATCTAACTCATTTGCTTTCTTTTTTCGTTCTTTCTTTTTTCTTTCTGTGAATTTATCTATTTTGTCTTTATCCGACTCAATTTTTTAAATTCTTTCTTTCTTTCTTTCTTTCTTTTTCTTTCTTTCTTTTTTCTTTCTTTTTATTTCTGTCTTTTTTCTTTCTTTTTCTTTTTTCTTTTTTCTTTTTTTCAATTGATCCCCTATATTTTTATCCAGCTCAATATAATTCTTTCTTCCCTTCTTTCTTTCTTTCTTTCTTTCTTTCTTTCTTTCTTTCTTTCTTTTTTCTTTTTTTCTTTCTTTCTTTTTTCTTTCTTTTGTTTCTTTCTTTACTTTTTCTTTCTATCTTTCAGTTCATCTCTGTTGTCTTTATCAAGTCTTCTTCTTTGATTTATTACTTTCTATTTTTTGTTGTTTATTCTTTATTTTCTTTTTTTTATAATTCTTTAAGCTATTTTTGTTTATATTGAAATTTCTACTTACTTTCTGAATTTATTTCTTCTTAATTCAAAATTTACTTTTATTCGTTACTCACGCAATTCGGTTCATTGACTTTCATTCTTTGAATCTAGAAAAAAAGAAAACAATGATAGGAAAAATGGAATGACGAATGAAGTTGCTAAAAAAACAGATAATTGGATAAGTAATACAAGAAAGAAGAAGATATTAACAAAAAAAAGATAATGGTTTAAAGAAAGAAAGAAAGAAAGAAAGAAAGAAAGAAAGAAAGAAAGAAAAGGAAAAAAGAACGATAGGAAATGAAAAGACAAGAAATGAAAAGAATAAAGCAAGAAAGAGAAAAAGAAAAAAGAAAAGCAAATAAAAGAAAGAAGGAAGGTAAGCAGAAAGAGGAAAAGTAACAAAAAAAAAGAAAGCAAGTAAAAAAGAAAGAAAGAAAGAAGGAAGGTAAGCAGAAAGAGGAAAAGTAACAAAAGAAAAGAAGAAAGCAAGTAAAAAAGAAAGAAAGTAATAAAGAAAAAAGAAAGAAAGAAGCAAAACAAAAAGAATAAAGGAGACATGAAAGAAAGAAAAATAAAGAAAAGAATGAATGAAAAAAAGAAAAAAGAAGAAAATAGCTAATAGAAAGAAAGAAGTAATAAAGAAGAAAACAAGTAAGCAAGAATGAAAGAAATGAAGGGGGGACAAAGCTGAGAAAAAGACAAGAAAAGAAAGAAAAAATTAAAAACGATAGCAAGCAATCAGGCAAAGAAGAAAGAAAGGGCAATGGAAAAAAAAAAGAAGAGGAAAGCAAGCAAGAAAAATGAGAAAGAAAGAAAGAAATGAAAAGAGAAAAAGATGCTTGACCATGTTTGGTGTTCTTTTGCCTTTTATCTTAGATCACGTCAAACGTGGGTGGGAACACTATTTAAAAGAAAATAAAGCAAGCAAACGGCTTCATTGGCCGGTATCTCATGTCTCGACACAACATTGTCAACACGCGCATTAGCATTAAGATAGTGTGTCTTCCTGGAACCGGTACATATCTGGGCGTCGTCTACCACCGGCTATTCCGTGCACTTTTACCAACGCCACTACCATAGCGATTCACAATGATTCCGTGTCGTGCCCAACTGACGTCAGCATTCATGTTAATAAGTTTTTTCGTATTTTATTTGCAAAACCGAATTTTCTTAAAGCTTTTGCTAGGTGATTAAATCTTGCAACTAACGTCATGATATGAAAACTTCCCCAGTTGTACTTGCATTATTCACATTCAGACTATCACAACGTTTCAACCACTGTGTCCTCCAGCCTTCTTCAGAATCCTGACTATCCGAGTAAACTTTAGGTAATTTCGAACTGTATCCTTTATTTAATCTACGGGATTATATTATCTTGTATCTAGGAATGTTTTTTTTTCTTATCTAAGAAAAATCTGTTAAATGCAGCTAAACAGGATGAAAGAATAATATTAAAGCAATAATTATAGAATGATCAAGAAAATGTACTGGTGGTAAACTGCCTGTATATGAATTGAAAATGAATTCAACATATATACGAAAATAGAAAGGGAAGTAAGACAATGATGTGTCTTCTTACCGGACTTAATCAACCGAGACAGTTCAGCGAAACAATTCTGGTAAAATTAGATGCCCTACTCATTATTGGTGGCTACAATCTTAACGGCACAAGATGTTGATAACAAATAAGAAATCTGACGGAAGAGATTAAAGGAAGTCGAGAATAAAGGACTACAAGAAGACAGAATGCATAGTTGTTACCAAAATGGCGAGTCGAAATTGCAAATTACAAATTGAAGATACCAAAATCCAACAAGTACAAGCATTTAAATATCTGGGAAGTGGTTAACAGATGACAGAAAGTCCGATAGTGAAATACGAAGGCGCACTTGGACAGCCAAGGACCTATTCTAAAAACTATGCCGAGTATTACGAAAAAGAAAACGACAGTGAATACTGTACAACCTTCTCGAAAATGAAAAAAGACTTTAAATAACACAAATGTGATTCTACAGAAGGATGCTGAGGATGCCATGTACAGATCATGTAAGCAATGACAGTTTAGAAAAAAATGGAAACCAAAATAAAATTTATACTTAACATTAGGAACAGACAGTTAACATTTCTAGGGCACATAATGAGGAAACAGGTCTTGGAAAATCTGATACTCACAGGCAAGAGTAACAGAGGAAAACAGCGCATCGCATATTTAGTGAGATTCGCTAAATGAATGATAGAACAGGGTGTAGGAGAAATAAAAAATGCAAAATCTATTAAGAGCTACAAAGGACAGGAAATTGTGGAGGGCCATAATCATCTACGTCCTGTGGGAGCGCAGTGCATAAAAACTGTTTTTATCTTCTTTGTAAGTAGGTGATCAATGACAAGAAAATATAAACACTACATGTTAAGTGTCACTTAACATCAGAATTCAGGCAAAAGAAGGCATTTATTTACTGCCTAGCCTTACCCCTAGATCGGGGGTTATGATCCGGTAAGGAATTCTGCCTAGCCTTACACTAAGGTAGGAGTTTATAATCCGGGAATAGATTCTGCCTAGCTTTGCCCCTAGGTCGGAGGTTATGATCCGGTAAGGGATTCTGCCTAGCCTTATCCCTAGGTCGATGTTTATGATCCGGTAAGGGATTCTGCCTAGCCTTATCCCAGGTCGTGGATTATGATCCGATAAGAGATTCTGCCTAGCCTTATCCCAGGTCGTGGATTATGATTCGGTAATGGATTCTGCCTAGCCTCACACCCAGGTCGGGGTTATAATCCGGTTAGGGATTTTACTAAACAGAAAGCAAATAATAATAATAATATGGAAAGAAAATACTAGAAACTGGTTTGAACATCACCCAGAGCCGGCTATAGAGATAGAACCCGTAACAATTATATGAGACTTGACAAAGCACACAGTGCATTCAAAGCCCAGATATTAGAACCAAAGACCACAAAAACAGAATGTTCTTTGATTATTGGCATGACTGTCTCTGCAGATAGTAATGGATCTTTAAAGATCTTCAAAAACTATAAAATTACAAGGAATTGCTATGAAACTCAGTGCAGGGGCCAGAAATTTTCTCCGTCTGAATCTATCCTGCACATATATGAATCTACCATCCGCCCGTGTATTGAATACTGCTGCCACATCTGGTCGGGTGCCCCTGCTATTCTCCTCGGGGTTCTTGACAAAATACAACGGAGAATCTGTAATGTGATCGATACCGACTTGGCAGACCGGCTGCAGTCACTCTCTCACCGACGTGACGTGGCTTCCCTCTGCCTCTTCTATAAATACTTTCACGGCTTCTGCTCCGATGAACTTAGATCACTGGTGCCTCTAGGTACGAATTTCCACGAGATACTAGATTGGCAACTATGTCTCACCCTTTTACAGTGAGACCGATAAAATGTAACCGTAATTTCTACTCCAACAGCTTCTTTTCTCGCACTTCCCGCCCGTGGAATTCCCTTCCGTATACTTGCTTCCCCGACAGCTACAATCTCCAGGAGTTTAAATGTAAGGTCAATAGACACCTCCTAACACACTAACTCGCATCCATTTTCTCAAACACTTTTCCTATGTACATCTTTAACCGTCTATCACCCTCCTTCTGACATTTCTTATATCTAATCACTCTCTCATCACCTTCCCCTAAGTAACCCCCTGCGCAATAGTGGCAGTGAAATGCCTTGCTTGGGGTGAAATGATTTTTTTTTTAAATCTTGAAATCTCAACAATGTGGCACATAAGGACATCAATAATACCAGCTGTAGTTTGAGCCCTCAGATTTATTTTTAGGGGATGGAGAATATTGCGTTAAGAACAGTATGAGAATGACAATTATTGTTAAAGATAAAAGTCCTACTATTTAACTCATATCTGGGAGCAAGAGAGATTCACTAAGCGTATATTTGCGCGTATGTTCGGTACCTTGCGCCGCACTAGATTGTAATACATACCACCTGCATTAGATCAGGCCGGAAGTGGTGCATTGCTTGCCCCATCTGGAACTACACAAGCCTCAACTTCCTGCCTTAACACAGTTCAAAAGCGTCAGCCGGTTATGTGGGTGATCAGCTGTTTTTCACTCTGCAACACCACTCTCTCTGCAGACGAAAAATCGCAGGCCTTTCGCTAATCTATCGCCAACTCTTCCACCAAACACTGAGACGCATGATATCCCAAACCTCAAGAGATCCAACCTCAGGCCATTTGAACGCACCATGAAACGAAATGCAACAAATATAGCCAAGTAAAGCATTCACACGTTATGGCTTTATTTTTATTTTTATTTTTTTTCCCCGTCGGTGTTAGAAACCGCTGAAATTTACAGAGCCTGAACCTGGAACGAAGTAAACTCCCAAAACAAGAGCCAGGCCCAAAATGGCGCATTCCTTAGAGTGGTCAATTTTTTACTTTCTAACCCCGATCAAATACAAATATGAACACACGGCCTTGAGGGTGATGATTTTTTACCATAAAGACCCTTCACTTCAGGTCAGTCAGTTAAGTGCCATACGTGATACACGCTTGGGTGATCATGTCTCTTTCGAGACATGACTGACTGGGCAGAAGATTATTCCGGAGTAGGTTGCCATTGCTTTCTGCGGTAGACTGGTTGACGACCAAGGCTATAGAACCCAATCTGTCCTATTATTTAACTCATAACTGGAGGAAAGAGACGGATTAATACCTTTCCCAAGGGTATTTGCGCGTAAGTGAATGCAATGAATTCAGCTGGAATTCGAACTCGGCTCCTTGATTTCTCGTTCCGAGCCGATTCACCACAAAGCACATTCTCCGATTTAAGTTACAATTCCAAAATCTTATCACTATTTCAATTGCAAATTTTCTGACGAAACACATCCATTATTCCACAAATTCAAACTTTTACAATTACGACTGCCACGCATAAAGGGTGGAATCATTTTCACTCCCTTCACATTCCATTAGTAGAATCCCTGAATATTTGTTATAGTGCCCTATCTACATTGGAATGAACTCTTCTTCCTTAGACGCCGTGTAACTGACATTTTGGACGTACACTTCCATCTGCTGACTCTCTTATTTTGTATATATGTTCGGTTATTCCAATTCACTGGTTCCACCTACCTTCTTCTTGTTTATATCTTTCTTCCTGGCCCTAAAAGGACACAGCAATATTAGAGAAATCTTGTTAAAGAAAAATATGCATTTTGTCTGACCAAGTCTCTTAAAGCACATCGGATCTATCGACAGTTCATTCTACCCGGGAAGACACAGGTTCGAATTCTGCCGATGAGCGTATATTTTTTCTTTAAAAAAAATTGTCGAATATTCAAACTGATAGAAGATAAATATGTATACTGTTTTTAAACGTGGTGTCTATTCAAATTTGAGTATTCACTAAGAATAACGTCTAAAATAATAAAATATGTCCGATTAATAAATAAAAAACATCTATTACTTTTCAAGAAATTACTTCCGTTACAGTTGTATACTAAACGGAGCAGCACTATTTTTATTATTCTGACTATTGTCGTCATCTTGGTTGCCACTTCTACGACGTTTCGACCGTTGTACGCTCCGGCCTTCTTCAGTTGCTAGGAATTTCGAACCAAATCCTTTATTACGATCACTGGATATCGAAGTCGGTTGGCCCAAAGAGTTTTGAGTTCAACACCAGGATACAACAGTGGTGAACAAGTAACTTAGAGAGTCCGGTTAGAGGGAGATAACTCATAACTACCAAAAGAGGCTTTGCACATACAATGAGAATGATATACCTCAGGAGGAGAAGGATTTCCCTTGAAGAACGTTGCTTCAATGGCAAAGATTCTTCGTAAATATTCAGGTCGGTAGAGGAAAGCACATAAATATATAGTTTGATAAATAAACAGAGCGTTTATTCAAATTTGGGTATCTACTGCAAAATAACGTTTAAAGTGATAATATATATATATATATCACTCATTCAGTAATGAATTAGAGCACCCTAACTACTACGCTATAAGTCTGCCTCCTTCTACCGAGTGCCCCTAGCTCAGAGGTACAATCTCCGAATGACGCCAATTCGGTCGGGTTTCGATCCTGGGTTAGAAGGAATCGGATGTCTAACCGTACAGATGAGCTGTGATACAGCGAAACAGATCTGTCTGCGGATGACTATTTACGCTCTCACACCCTGATTGAACACTTTGGAGGAATGGTGGGCTTTGAAAAGACAGTAGCTACTCTAGCATCTACGCATCGCTCATTCAGTAATGAATTAGATCACTCTAACTACTAGCGTATGATACATCATACGCTAAAAGTCTGCCTCTTTCTACCGAGTGCCCATAGCTCAGAGGTAGAATCTCCGACTGACGCCAATTCGGTCGGGTTTCTATCCTGGGTTAGAAGGAATCGGATGTCTAACCGTACTGATGAGCTGTGATACAGCGAAACAGATCTGTCTGCAGATGACTATATATATATATATATATATTGAAAACAAAAATATTTTACTCTGAACTAAAAAATATTAGGCAGACTTGATTAATGATGAATTCCCAAACCACACTCTAGATGAAGAAATAAAACGATATTTCAAAAACCAAAATAGGCATCAAACAAAATATAGTAATTCTACAAAAGACCCCAAACATATCAAACTCTTCTATTGCAACCAGATGCACGATAATTACAAACAGGATGAAAAAATAATAATAAAAAATCTCATTCGTACTACTCCCGTTGATCCTAATAAAAAATTGAAATTAATAATATAGTACAAAAGAGTCTCGAGGCAACATTCATTAAAATACTTAAGCGGTCAATTAATAGAATCAACTATGAATAACGTAGTAATGTTTTAAAATGTTTGTAAAAAGAACAGTTTTTTTTATGCTTTAACACGTGCATGACCATGACATTACAACATATAAAAAAAATTCCATTTTGGATAATTTTCACGTTCTAATGAACGCTAGCAATTTGTCAACCATTATATTTGAAGCAGGAAAAAAATTAACTGTACTTTTTAGCAACACAGTTTTCCGGTTACATTTGTTACCATAACTCACATCCCTGAAGATAATCTCGGAAAGAGGTTGAAAGTACTTGGGTACCTTAAGAAATGAATGATAATAACATCTTTCAACGTTACAGCTCATTTCTGACATCTTTTCATTGTAGTACGCGAAAGATTATCCTGGAGTATGAACGCATTTTATTAAAATAAGCAAACATATTGTATGCAATTTATTTAATCCGACACACACACACACACACACACACACACACACACACACACACACACACACATATATATATATATATATATAGTGTATCAAGGCATCAAATAATTTTCTAAACATATGCTGTTATATATATTCAGATACTGGAGGCCATGTACATCAAATCTAAACAACCAACACTCAATAAAATCAACTTTAAAACCGGAAATAACATATTACATTGCATTTGACTACATGGTTTTGTTGTCATTTCGCTCTATCCCGCGGTGTGACGTCATAAAACCGCGTCGCAAATTTAAGAACTGCGTTTATTATTTTTGGTAACTATTGCCGTTGCCAAGCGGAGTTTTATGTCAACACAAAATAAAATCGTCGGTGATGGTGGATATTATTGTATTACAGTCTAAATAACCTCTCTGAAGATGGCTTATGTGAGCTGAAAGCTTAGAAGCAAATTAATAAAAAATTATCCAAATGTTGGAGAATTTTTGTCTTTATTTTCAACTGAAATTAAAGCCAAAATACGACGTTTAGAACGGCTCATGATTAAACATAATAGACATTCATTGTCTCTTATATTTAACAGCATATGTTTAGAAAATATATATATATATATATATATGACAGATCCGACGCCAATATTTGGAACTGGACTCGCTTTCCTTTTTGCTTTCTTTCCCCTTATTTTTATTGTTATTTTTGTTTGTAATTTTATTTTTATTTTTATTGTTATCCCTCTCTTAAATTTAAGAAAAGACTCATTCCGGCAAAAATTTTGTACCAGATGAAAGGAATATTGTAAGGTCTGATGAAATGAGCTAATTAAACTCATTGAAATGAGCTATAATTTATAACCAATTGAAATGACGTGTTGAGTTTTCCTTTATAAATTTCATATCGCTCTGGTTAACACCCACCGAGCTCTCCATATGGATTTACCACTTAATATTTTATATTAAGGTAATCTTGTTGGATTATCCTCACCGTTTACGGACTAGCACCTATATATATATATATATATATATATATATATATATATATATATATATATATTCATCGTCTCCAGAGCACAGTTCAGCCGGTATTAGATTGAATCTGGTCAAGAGACCAAAATAAACAATCCCACTTTCGACGTGAAATACGTTTGTATACCTTCCATTCTATGTCATTAACAACGGTCGCGCTGAGCGCGTTGTGTGTTGGTTAATGATCAAAAGCAAACGCTTATAGCACAACATTTAAAATTTGATTTGCAATTGTAATAAATCTGATTTGCAGTTGTAAAAAAAATCGCAAGAGACAGACAATTTTACACACAAAAAAATAATGCCGTCTCCGGGGTCAAAAGCTGATAATGGAGCTAGCGGTGGTAGTACCGTTTTAGCTACCCAAACCGTAATACCTCCCCCTCGTTGGCATCTGACGATAGCAGGGTATCGCATGTACTTTCACACCTTGTATGTAGAAAAACACATACACACACACACACACACACACACACACACACACACACACACACACACACACATATATATATAAGCTTTAGTATATATATATATATATATGTATGTATATATATGTATTATGCTCTCATTAAGACTGAGCTTTCTAGAGAGGAAAATTTTAAGAGAAGTTACTACTTCTGCGAATTATGCGTTACTCATCAGTAATGAATTGAGTTCTCCTGGTGACTGACGTGTGTATAAATCGTATATATATAACATGCTGAAATTTCCCTTCTCTCAATCAATGCGCCTATGGCTAGGGAGTAGAGACTCTGACTGACACCAAATTAATCGAGTTTTGATCCCGGCTGGAAGCAAGTGGAAGTTTAGCCACACTGATGAGCTGTGGTACAACAAAACAGGCTTGTATGTGGATGACGTATATATATATACTGTTCAATATAAGAGACAATGAATGTCTATTATGTTTAATCATGAGCCGTTCTAAACATCGTATTTTGGCTTTAATTTCAGGTGAAAATAAAGACAAAAATTCTCCAACATTTGGATAATATTTTATTAAGTTGGTTCTAAGCTTTCGGCTAACATGAGCCATCTTCAGAGAGGTTACAAGAACGTTAACACAAAACGACGTTTTATCTTGTTTTGACATAAAACTCCGGCAACAGTTACCAAAAATAGCAAACGTAGTTCGCAAATTTGAAATGCGGTTCTATGACATCACAATGCGTGAGAGCTGAAAATGATAACAGAACCATGTATTTAAATGCAATGTAATGTGTTATGACCAGATTTAAACGTGATTTTATTAAGTGTGTGTTGCTTGGATTTCATGTAGGTGGCCTCCAATATCTGAAGGTTCTTTTTACTGTGTGTATGAGTGAGTATTATTGTATTGTTGACTAAAATCTGTCGGATATTACCTACATGGTTATGTTTTTCTAAGAAATGTTGTTTAATTGTACTCTGATCAGAAAGGTGACAGTTAAGTCTACGGGAGAGCGTGGTTGTAGCAAAACTAACAACGGGCATATAAATTGATACACTACATTGGCTTTTTGTAGAGGATTAATTTGACTACTTGTAGGGTTATTATACCCCCCCCCCCATATATATATATATATATATAGTCATCTGCAGACAATCCTGTTTCGCTCATTAGCACAATTGGACAATTTGACATCCGATTGTTTTCAGCCAGGATTGAAACCCTACTGATTTGACATGGGAGATTATACCTCTAAGGCGAATTTTAGCATTTTATGTAGTCAATGTAAACGCACGCCAGCCGCTGAGAATATTCAAATTTATTAGTGAATAAACGATGCCTAAAATAGCGGTGAGTAGCTACAGTTTTAAAGTCAACGATATCTCCATAATGTTCAATCGAGAGAAGTACATTCCATAGTAAGTTATTTACTCTTAAAAATTGCTCAATACTAAAGTACAGCATAAATATATGGTAATTATTATTATTATTAATAGCAATAGCATACTGTAACTCAATAGCTATAAAGTTTCGGTGTTAAAATACATCATCTGACAGTAACATCTAGTCAATTTATTTGGTCATAATATACATACGGAGACTAAAATATAAAATAAAAAATAAGAATAAAAAAATAAATGAAACCATCAGATTAGAGAGGTCAACCAACGAGATGAATTAAGTGGGGTTGGGATGTTATGACATTTTAAATAGTGGTGTGTGTACGACTCATAGATAGTAGTGTTTCAATGTTTTGCTACTGAAAGCCGGACATGTTAAAATATTAGACCAGAAATGAAGAGAAACAGATCAATTAGTAAAATGTAAATAAAAAGGAGAAAAAAAGGAAAAAGAAGAAGTGAGAAAAGACAAGAGAGAAGAGAAAGAAACGGGAAAAACAGTCTAATATCTTTTATATTGATATCGTGATGTCGACATAAAAGTTATTGGATTGTATTTCGATGATGGTCTCAGTTTAACTGAAAAGTCATGGAAAAAATATAGTGCCTGCTAAGCAAGATAATTTTATGTGTAATAACCAAAAGTGAGTAATCTTTTTTAATGTTATTGGTATTTTAATGTTATTGGTATTTTTAATGTTATTGGTATTTTAATGTTATTGGTATTTTTAATGTTATTGGTATTTTAATTACATAACTTTAATTTAATTAAAAGCAACAGAAATTAAAAAAGAAAGAAAATGAAAAGTTTAAGTGAAATTGAAAACAAGAGAAAGAAACAAAGTAACAAGCAAGTGAAGTAAAAGAAAGAAAAAAGAAATGCGGGTAAAGAAAGTGATAAAAAAATAAGAAAGAAAGAAAGAAAGAAAGAAAAATGAAAATATGGAAAACAAGCTATAACGAAAAGAAAAGAAAAAAGAAAGAATAAGTAAGAAAGGGCGAAAAAAAAAAGAAGGAAGGAAGGAAGCAAACGAAAGAAAATAATGTGAAAAAAGAAAGAAAGAAAGAACGTATGGAAAACAAGCTATAACGAAAAGAAAAGAAAAAATAAAAGAAAGAAAGAAAAAGTAAGAAAGAAAGAAAAGGTAAGAAAGAGAGGAAAGAAGGAAGGAAGGTAGGAAGCAAACGAAAGAAAATAACGTAAAAGTAAAAAAGGAAAAAAGAAAGAAAAACAGAATGAAAATAGGAAAAACAAGTTATAGCGAAAAGAAAAAAAGAAAAGAAAGAAAGAAAGAAAAAAACAAAGAGGGAAAGACAGAAGAAAGGAAGGAAGCAAACGAAAGAAAAACCCATAAAAGTAAAAAAGAAGAGAAAGAAAAAGAAGACAACGAAAATAAAAACAAGAGAAAGAGGAAAACGAAAGAAATGATGATTATCTAAAAGCAGCTTAGATGTGGCTCAAGTCCGAAAGTGTTTATCCCCCAGCGATGATCGAACTCACTACTCAATTTTGATGATTGTAGCACCACGTCAATGTGCCCAAAAAGAAAGAATAGATAGAAAAAAAAGTGAGTAAAAAGTAAAAGAAATTTAATGAAAAATAAAGAGAAAGAAAGTAACAATAAGCAAAAGAAGAAAAAAAGCGAAGCGAAAATAAAAAAGACAAAAGAAAGAACTGTGTCATCCTGATGATAGTGTTCTGACGAGTTTCTCACATCAACTGACGTCAAAGCCTCACGAATCGAACCCCTTGCACCCGCCAACGACACCTCAGTGTTCAAGCCACACGTACACAACGTTCAACGGAAGTTGTAAAAAGAAAAGAGACGCAAGTCTTGTTTGCGTTGTTCTTAAAGTAGAACAACCAGCGGCCCACTGATAGGCGTATGACTTTCGTCAGAGAAGAAATAAAGAAACTTAACACTAAAGCAAACAGATACATTTACTCTTAACAGCCGACCCGGCGGCTGCACACGCACCAGCGTTTTTCTTTCGAATCGAACCACCACACCAAGAGAAGTGCGCAAGTACCTGTTGAGATTTTTTTTCCAATGCTATATCCATTCAAGTATATTTACCCGGTCTCCTCACAATTACTGGATGTGACAGAAAGTCGTTTTAACGAGGCGAGTGTCATAGACATACTTCCTTGAGCAAATTAATTGAAACAAAACGAATCTTTCTAGGATCATTCACACTTTTCATGATCAAGTATATATCGTCTCTTGGCGTACATTTTCTCTCTCGACAACATTATGCTTTATGTTTTAGACTGATGGATCCAGTTTGTTTCTTCGCCTTGAAAGGCTAACACAACAATATCCGCGATATCTCTGTAAGGCTTGCCAGTGTGTTCCTGCGGTGTTACTATTTTGGTACGCTTCCTTGGAGTAAATTCCATCGCAAACAATGGCCATAGGACAACTAATCGAGAGTCGAGACAATAGAGTCCTAGTATGATAAAAAGCTGATGCAATCATTGATAAAATTTCGAGGCCAAACAAATTTTATCATACACACCGACAATGGATTCCTATTGCTGCACACCACTGCAAATGACCAAATCTAAGAAAAAATAGGAATCTAGTACACCCTATAACTACAGTGGGTCTAAAACGGACCATATAGTAAATGAAAGGAAACTAAAGTAGTTGTTTAAATGAATTCCAACAAAGGTCTACTTATGGATATGCCAAGAAAAAAACTGTTTTTTACCCAGTAAGTGACAAAAAAGGACTACAAATAAACTGCAAAAAAAAAAAATCGAATGCATGGTCATCAGCAAAAACAGCATCCCTAAATGCCAAATACAGGTGGGGGATATTAAAATAAAGCAGGTACACAAATGTAAATACCTTGGAAGTGTTCTAACAAAAGACAGAAAGTGCGACACAAAGATCCGAAGGCGAATTAGCACGGCAAAAGACGCATTTCAGAAGCTGAGTAAAGGATTAAAAGACAGAAAACTTTCGCTTGAAGCAAAGAAGAGATTACTAGATTGCTATGTGATGTCAGTTATTTAATATGACAGTGAATGCTGGACAATATCATCAAAGATTGAAAGCAACTGAAATGTGGTTCTACAGAAAGATGCTGAGGATATCATGGACCGATCAAGTGAGCAATGATGAGGTGTTGGAGAGAATGGAAACGAAAAGGAAATTAATATTAAGCATCAGGAAGAGACAACTGAAGTACCTGGGACATGCAATGAGGAAGAAAAGCTTGGAGAACCTGATACTAACAGGCCAGATAGATGGAAAAAGAGACAGAGGAAAGCAGCGGATAACATATTTGAAGGGCCTGAACAGGTGAATGATAGAACGGGTGTTGGGTAGGAGAAAGCGTGCTAAGAGCCACCAGCGATACGGAGATGTGGAAGGCCATGATCACCTACATTCTGAAAGAACAAAGCACACAGAAGTAGACCCCGTAACTCCTGTTACGATGGCATCGGTATTACACAGAGTCAACCTCTTTAGTGCGATGACGAATGTGCTCGCGCAGGTTTGGAATCCCCGGCACTGAGCAACTTTTCTCATCCAGAATCAGGAGAATTATAGCTATACATGCAGCACAGGGACGTTAATCACGCCTCAGTAAACCCTCATTTGGTTAATTACCTGTTCCCACACAAATAGTTTTCTAAAGTCGGCTATGACTGCTATAAACCCACATAAGTTAACTGGTCGATTGGTAAGAACAAATGACTAGCTGATGATAATGTAAGTAGCTTGGTTTTTCACAAGTACAATTTGGCTCAATGCGCTAATAGGGTTTATAATTGTATTGTGCATGTCCATAACTCTTTATGTACAACCCAAAAGCATTTGACAAAGTACGTCACAAAAACTTGATAAAGATGCTTGACAATCTCGACATTTTCGGAAAAGACGTTATGATAATCAAGAATCTACATTGGCAACAAACCGCTTGCGTACGGATAACAAAAGAATTCAGTAGGTATAGAAAGGGGCGTCAGACAAAGATTTGTTTTCTCGCGGGAATTATTCAACATAAGCTGTAAAACAATTCTCAGAAAAATAAAGTCCTTCCTAGGTTTCGTCATTGGTGGTTACACTCTCAACAATAATGACACAGTGCTGATAATAGACACGGAAAAGAAAATGCACGGCCTCCTACAAAAGTTAGCAAGAGAAAGCGAGAAGAAAGGACTGAGCATAAACTTCAAGATAACTGAATGTACGATGATCAGCCAAAGGAAGACTCCTAAAATGCTAAATACAGGTCGAAGAAACTAAAATAAGACAAATAAAGAAATTTAAATACCCGGGAAGCATTCTGACAGAGGATGGAAATTCCGACATTGAGATCCGAAGACGCATTTTAAAGCTAACCAAAATAGTGAGAGATAGGATACTGGATTGCGACGTGATATCTGTCCTTATATATGACAGTGAATGTTGGACGATCTCTTCAAGGATAAAGGAGAGACCCGAGGCAGCAGAAATATGGTTATACAGAACGATGATGAGGATACCATGGACCAAACATTCGAGCAGCGATGAGGTATTGGAGAGGATGTAAACGAGAAGGAAATCCATAGTTAACATCAGGAAAAAACAGTTGAAGTGACTAGGACGCGTAATAAGAAAGAACGGCTTGGAGAATATAATACTCATAGGACGGATTGAAGGAAAGAGAGAGAAGGTAAATTAGAACGAGGCATATTTGATAGGCTTGAGCAAATGGATGGCGGAGCGGGGTTTGGGAGAGATACCAAGAATGATATTAAGAGCGACAAGGGACAGGGGTAAGTAGAAGCCCATGAACGTCTACGTTCTGAGAGGACACGGTGCATAAAGAAGAAGAAGAAGAAGAAGTGCTAATAGGATGACCATGTAGCGTCAATCTTCTGAGTGCTGGAGATCAGTGCTCTTTGAAAATCTGCATTAATCTGATGTAGAACAACGACCACTAGCATTAGTAAGAAACAAAGTAATTTACTAACCCAACAAATCGTTTTGTGATATGTGAGATACTGTTAGATCATCAAAATACAGCAGTAAAATTTTGTGACGGTACCATACGAAACATTGTTCCACGGCGGTGCACGCAAGTAATGTTTACTCGGCCTTTCCAATAAACCTGGATGTGACACAAGCTCGTTTTAAGTAGAGGTTAGCCAAATACATCTCATGAATATGACAAGGACAAAAATCGATTTTTCTTCAGCGCCCGTGACTTGTGTCATTATTTCATTATCATCATAATTTGGCTTCTGCTATGGTCTCACTACCTACCATGTCTTCGGAAAGACCTAAGGCAGGTAAGGTGTGTTATTATGGACCCATTTTATATTTGATTTTTTTCATATCTCAACTAATATCCCTAGCGTTAGATAGTCAAAGTTCTCCTAAGCTTCTATTATTATTATTGTTATTATTATTATTATTGTTATTATTATTTTTATTTTTATTCTTTTTCTTAAGAAATTTATACGAATTTTTTTTTTTAAGTGTTTCACCCCGAGCAAGGCATGTCACTGCCACTACTGCGCAGGGGGCTACATAGAGTGTAGAAAGGCTGATTAAATATAGGAAATGTCAGAGGGTGGGTGATAGGCGGGTAAGGATACCGAGAATGAGGGTTGGGTAGATGAGAGTGTTCTGAGAATAATTGGGAGTTAGTTTGATAGGAGGCGTCTATTGACCCTACATTTAAACACCTGGAGATTGTAGCTGTCGGGAAAGCAGACTTGTGGAAGGGAGTTCCACAGGCGGGAAGCGCGAGAAAAGAAGCTGTTGGAGTAGAATTTACGGTTACATCTTATCTGTTTAAGTGTAAAAGGGTGGGACCTAGTTGCTAATCGAGTATCTCGTGTAAATTCGTGCTTAGGCGGCACCAGTGCTCTGGGTTCATCGGAACAGAAGCCATGAAAGTACTTGTAGAAGAGGCACAGGGAAGCCACATCACGCCGGTGAGAGAGTGGTTGCAGCCGGTCTGCCAAGTCAGTATCAACCACGTTACAGATCCTCCTATGTATTTTGTCAAGAAGCACAAGGAGAGCAGCAGGGGCACCCGACCAGATATGGCAGCAATATTCAATACACGGGCGGATGGTAGATTTGTATATGTGCAGAATAGATTCAGGTGGGAAAAACTTCCGGGCTCTGCACAGAGAGCCGACTTTCATAGCAGCAGATTTGGCAATGGATTCGATATAGTCATTCCATTTGAGGTCCGCCGAAAGTGTAAGGCCAAGGAGGCGTAGTATTTTTCTCTCTGAGAGGCAAGTCTGTCCCATGCTAATGGGAGGTAGATGCGATTGTCTATGGTGGTTAGTTGATAACAGCTTCGTTTTAGAAGCATTGAAATTTACTAACCATTTCCTACCCCAGGCCACTACAGATTGGAGGTCCTTTTCAAGCTCGGCAGCGAGGTTCGCTTTGTCGTCCACACCTGGTTTTTGATCGATGCGAGAGTAGATTGTTAAATTGCTACAGGTTCTTTAAAAATATAGTGCAGTGGTTCTCCGTTGTATTTTCCACGATTTGAAACCCGGAATTATCCTTCTTCTCGATTCTCTGCTAAGTTAAGAGAATGGTGTCTGCGCTCCGATTTATTCTGTAGCTGTGGAGGAAAGATGCGTTAGAGTCATGCCTTTCGAAAAGGCGTTAGATAGAAATACAAGTAACAGGCTAGATCGAAATTTGAGCTTGGCTTCTCTCTCTCTCTCTCTCTCTCTCTCTCTCTCTCTCTCTCTCTCTCTCTCTCTCTCTCTTCACACACACACACACACACACATACAAATAAAATACTGTCCGGTGGCTAATGGTGGCAGTACCGTCTTAGCCATGGAAAGATGTGTTACTGACAAGGGCAGGTTATCTTATGTGCTTGTCACTTGCTGGATACATAATTCTAGGGTTCAGTCTACCCTTATTGTGCTAGATCATTTTTGCCTTGTAAAAACAGGTCCTTCCGCCACTTTGAAATCTATTTTGTCTATTGGCCTGAATATTCGAAAAATCCTACTAATAACGTTTAAAGTGGCACACACACAGACACACACACACATATAATATATATATATATATATATATATATAGAGAGAGAGAGAGAGAGAGAGAGAGAGATAATTAGTTAGCTTTTGGTCATAAGTAAATTAGAGCAGTACACAATTACATTAAAA
Source organism: Ascarosepion bandense (assembly GCA_037127315.1). Lineage (NCBI taxonomy): Eukaryota > Metazoa > Mollusca > Cephalopoda > Sepiida > Sepiidae > Ascarosepion > Ascarosepion bandense. Next base: position 1,048,877 of record JBBBDQ010000282.1, read on the forward strand.
GTGTTCAATACATTTATATTGTAGACAGGAACATTTTAAAACAGTTACAACTTCTGCGATTTGCACGTTACTTTTCCAGCAATGAATTGAGTTCTTTCAATGACTGTCTTGTGTATTCTTATATAAACACGCTAAAATTCCTCTTCTCTCATACTAGACGACTATGGCTTAGGAATCAGAGACTCAGACTCACACCAAATCGGTTGAGTGTTGATCCCGGCCAGAAGCAAGTGGATATCTAGCCACACTGATGAGCTGTGGATGACAAATATATATATATGACTGGTTTAAACTAATGGATATAAATTCCGCAATATTATATTTACTTTTAAAAAAGCTCAATACAGAAGTAGAGCATAGATACATACTTCATAATAATAAGTAGACAGAAAAAGATAAATATACTGCTTAATAAATAAGCAAAGCTCCTAAACATATATGAGTGTCCTCTAAAAATAACGTTTATATATATATATATATATATATATATATATATATATATATATATATATATGTTTTTAACTCATGGACATTAATTCCACAGTTTTATATTTACTTTTTAAAAGAGCTCAAGAGAGAAGTAGAGAATAAATATATACTTATTATTATTATTATTATTATTATTATTATTATTATTATTATGTCATTTTTCATCATATTTCGATTTCTGCTATGGTCGCACTACCAACCAAGTCTGCAGGAAGACCTAAGGCAGGTCGTGGCGTGTTGTTATGGCTCCATTTCATATTTTTCTATCTTCTCCATCATCCCTAGCGTTACATAGACAAAGTTCTCCTTAATAAGACAATTTTTTTATATCTCTTAAGCCGGGATTTCCAGGGATTATTATTATTATTATTATTATTATTATTATTATTATTATTATTATAGCATAATGCAACTCAAAAGCTATGACATTTCGGTTTTCAATATACCATCATCAGGCAGTCACCTTCATAATCAATCTTTTATTGAGGTTTTCCAGCATGCTAACATTTTCCCGTTTTTCTGGAATATAAAAATTGTCTATAGTTTTTCTTGTTCCGAGCGCTGTAGGATAGTGATTTAGCCATTCTCAAGGATGTTGTATTAGGTAAATTCGTTTTCCGTGTGTGTACTACATATAGTTTTTACTGCCTGACCATTGTAAAAGAATGACTGTTTAGAACAATCACGTGCCATACACGGCTGGGTCCGTTTTAGAAAAAGGATAAGCCATCTCGGCTACTGAACAGTGTCAGATTGTAGTGAACAAAACAAGATCTAGATTCAAAATTCAAATGCTAAGCACTGACTCAATGTTATGGCGCCGCTCCTATTTGACTACAAATGGACTGTTCCCATTGCTGTATATAGCAATGGTGGATTCTCTACAAGGGAGTCGTAGAGAGTCACTAGACTAACGACTCTACGACACTGTCAGTCTCTGACTTCGGGTAGAGGGCGCTCTCTGCTTTAAAATGACCATGTGTCACATCCGGCCTTGCGTGGGAAGGCTAGTAAATACAGTGATTGTCAAAGCGTTTTTCGCTGCGACGGCATTTCTCACTGTCAGCCCTCTGCCTTCGGGCAGAGGGCGCTCTCTGCTTCCGAGCAGAGAGCAGTAACCCAGTCGTTGTTCCGCCGAAGGGTAGAACCACGACTGGGGAAAAATAGACAGATATTTTTGGCCCGGCTATATGGCCGGGAATACCCACAATAAAATGACCATGTGTCACATCCAGCCTACGTGGGAAGGCTAGTAAATACAGTCGTAGAGAGTCACTTGAGAGTCTCTAATGAGTTACTGAAGAGTCAGTGCGAGTCAGTAAAGAGTTAGTCACACTTCCGGTGGCGTACCGGAAGTAATCACGTATACACACGTCTTACGACGGATTGGACTCTTGTATCTTTCTATTGTAAATATTACTAATCACTTCTGTACATACTAACCGTCTTTGCGCGGAATACAGCTTATATTCTGATTCTTTTGTTGAGTTATTCATTTATACTTGGCGACATAACACTCAATGATTTTGTTAGAAATAAAAAAAAGACTCAAATTTACAAACTTTACTGAGCACACACGTAAAAGCGAATCGAAAACAAAACTAGTAACATTTCACACTTTGAAGCGAAATGTTTTTCGGCCAATAGCAAACTAGGAAACATCTTTAAACAAAATTCAAATAATCTTCAATTATCAGTAACAAATTCTTTTACGGACCTTTTCGCGAGCCTACGCGAAGTTTGTCTGTCGTTCAATGGAAAGGCCTGGATCACATCCGGGAGTGAATTCCCAAATGATCTTTTCGAGCTCCACAAACAAAATAAAAGACGGCAAGTTCGCCTGTCACAAGAGAGAAGACGAGCGTATTTACACGTCCCTTGACAAATGTCAAGCGATCGTTATTATCTCTACCCTCTCCTTCACCTCTTTCCGTTTCCCCGTTCACCCGTCTGCCTTTTATTATACTTGATAAACGAACGGAACAAGACTGTGGGAATAGTTAAAAGACATTCTTACCCAACGATAAGGCTCATACATACATGCACACAAGTTACTACTACGAACTCTTGATACACTTAACTCCTTACTACTGTTTCTCATTGAACATTTATCTTCTACCAATTCATGTTATTTTGTTATATTGATAAATTTCTATTTAAACATACAAAAGGTATACTTTCATCTTCCACAAAGTTACCTTCTGATAACCTTCTGATAATTCTAATAATCCTAAGTTATGGGGAGTGCTGGCTGTGTTTGTGAATTGGCCAGACATGACTGACCGTCCCTACAACTACAAGAATGATCGAGGTGGAACTGCGCTTAATCAATATAATTTAATTAACAAAGATTGTTGTGTTATCAACTAGAATTTTTCGTAGGTGCTCTATTAAATCATGGGTTAGGTAATGCTTTTTAATAGTACTTTCAATCGACAGGTGATATGTAAGGCGTCATCATCATGAGGTGGTAGTATGTCTGAAGTAGGTAACTGATTTGTGACAAAAATCAAACAGACAAAAAACAGTCTTGTAATAGGCGTGAGCGTACACATACAGTATTAAATTAAGTTCGTATGTTTTTATATTTAGGCAGAATATCTTCTTGGAAACATGTTTCATTGAATAATATAGACATATTGTCTACGTATTTTCATACCAATTCTTTCTAGTTGTCCGTTTGGAAAGAATCATTATAAAAATAAGTAAGCACAATAAGTCTCTATTATTCAATGAACCATTGGGGATCCTCAACTGTTTTATATTAACTGATCATCTAACACATGTTCGAAAGTATAACAGGAACTTCCACAATTCACAACCGGAAGTTTAAAATGAGGGAAGAACTGGTCAAGAATTGTAAACATTTTTATCCGGGTTTGTACGAGCCTAAAATATATTTTTTGAGGTGTTTACTTTCAGACATTACGTTGGACATTTCATTTAGGATAATTTCTTGTTCTGGAAATGAAACTATAGCTAACATTATATATATATATATATAGTGCATCGAGGCAGCAGATAATTTCTAAACATATACTGTTAAATAGAAGAGAAAATAAATGTCTATTATAGTTAATCATGAGCCGTTCCAAATATCGTATTTTGGCTTTAATTTCAGCTGAAAATAAAGACAAAAATTGTCCAACATTTGGTTATTTTTTATCATGCTGGTTTTAAGCTTTCGGCTCACATGAGCAATCTTCAGAGAGGTTACAGGGACATTAACATAAAGGCATCCGCCATCAAATATGATTTTATCTTTTGTTGACAGAAAACATTGCTATGCAACGATAAAAGTCACCGATTAGAAGACGCAGGTCATAAAATTGTAATGTGGTTCTGTGACGTCACACTACGTCAGAGGCCGAAATGTTAACAGAGCTATATGTCTAAATGCAATGTAATGTGTTGTGACTAGATTAAAATGTGATTTTATTAAATGTTCGTTGTTTTGATTTCATGTAGATGGCCTCCAATAACTGAAGGTTCTTTTCACTGTGTGTATTTTTTTTTTTTAATCATATCACCCCGAGCAAGGCGGTAACGCCACTGAAGCGCAGGGAGTTACGTAAGAGTGGAAAAGAGAAAGCCCGAAACCACATCCTAAACAAGGAACAAGGGATGAGCCTCTCCACCTGTTCAATAGACGTGGGTGGAGTGTGAACCGGGCGATAGTTTAGTCTATCTACTCCAATTGAAAAAAAAGAAAAGAGTGAAAAGATTGGAAAAAGAGAAAGCCGGAAACCACATCCTAAACAAGGAAACAAGGGATGAGCCTCTTCACCTGTTCAATAGAAATAGACGTGGGTGGAGTGTGAACCGGGCGATAGTTTAGTCTATCTACTCCAATTGAAAAAAAAAAGAAAAGAGTGAAAAGTTTGGAAAAGAGAAAGCCGGAAACCACATCCTAAACAAGGAACAAGGGATGAGACTCTTCACCTGTTCAATAAACGTGGGTGGAGTGTGAACCGGGCGATAGTTTAGTCTATCTACTCCAGTTGAAAAAAATATATAAAAGAAAAGAGGGAAAATATTGAAAAAGAGAAAGCCGGAAACCACAACCTAAACAAGGAACAAGGGATGAGCCTCTTCACCTGTTCAATAGACGTATGTTCGAGTATTATTGCGTTATTGACGAAAATCTGTCTAATATTACCTATATGGCTATATTTTTTAAAGAAATCTTGTTTAATTGAACCTTAATCAGAAAGGTGACACTTAAGTCTCTCTCTCTCTCTCTCTCTCTCTATATATATATATATATATATATATGTGTGTGTGTGTGTGTGTGTGCGTGTGCGTGTGTGTGTAAAGTGGATTATTGTTCCGGTCTACTTTTGACTCTGATCAATAACTTTTTAAATAATTATATCTATATTATCCGGCGTTTTAAGCACGACACGGAGTTTCATGCCTTATACAATCATCAGGAGCATATTATGAACTGACCGTTTTTTTATTTTAATTATTTTAAGTATAAGCGTTTCTTAAGTTCAGGTCGTCATAATTTGTAAATCGGGTGTGCGAAAGTGCATAAATTATGAATTAAGCATTATATATATATGTATATATATATATATATATATATATATATATATATATAACATAGTGATGATCCACGTATACTGTCTTAATATGTATAGGAAAGAATATTAATAAAAAAAGTTTTTAATTTAAAAATGTACTTTTTTGGGACAGTATTTGTTTATTTTTATGATTGTATTTTATATTTCAGACCGCCCTCGGTCCTTCATCAGAAACGAGTTTCTGATGAAGGACCGAGGGCGGTCTGAAATATAAAATACAATCATAAAAATAAACAAATACTGTCCCAAAAAAGTACATTTTTAAATTAAAAACTTTTTTTTATTAATATTCTTTCATATATATATATATATATAAATATATATATATATATATATATATATATATATATATATATATATAATGATTACTTCATAATTTATGCACATTAAGACATTAAAAACAATAGCTAATAATTAAATAGAACAATTATTACCATAGAATACAATAAACATTAAGCGATGAAAAGAAAAGTATTTCTGAACGTAAATCATGTTAGATAATACAAGAAATTAACAAGAACATGAAATAATAACGTAGAACAATTGAGGCAATAAACTGTGTTAAATGTCCTCAGCGGATATCCTATTCAGCACAATAAGAGATTAACACTCATAACTAATAATAAAAGAGAACAATTGAAACAATAAACTGTAAACCAGGGTCTGGACGACAAAGTGAACCTCGCTACCGTACTTGAAAGGGACCTCCAATCCGTAGCGGCCTGGGGTAGGAAATGGTTGGCAAATTTCAATGCCTCTAAAACAAAGCTGTTATCAACTAACCACCATAGACAATCGCATCTACCTCCCATTAGCATGGAACAGGCTAGCCTCCCAAAGAGTAAAATACTACGCCTCCTTGGCCTTACACTCTCGGCGGACCTCAAATGAAATGACTATATTGAATCCATTGCCAAATCTGCTGCTATGAAAGTCGGCTCCCTGTGCAGGGCCCGGAAATTTTTCCCACCTGAATCTATTCTGCACATATACAAATCTACCATCCGCCCGTGTATTGAATATTGCTGCCATATCTGGTCGGGTGCCCCTGCTGCTCTCCTTGGGCTTCTTGACAAAATACAAAGGAGGATCTGTAACGTGGTTGATACTGACTTGGCAGACCGACTGCAAACACTCTCTCACCGGCGTGATAAGTACTTTCATGGCTTCTGCTTCAATGAGCTTAGATCACTGGTGCCGCCTAAGCACAAATTTACACGAGATACTAGATTGGCAACTAGGTCCCACCCTTTTACAGTTAAACAAATAAGGTGTAACCGTAAATTCTACTCCAACAGCTTCTTTTCTCGCGCTTCCTGCCTGTGGAACTCCCTTCCACAAGTCTGCTTTCCCGACAGCTACAATCTCCAGGTGTTTAAATGTAGGGTCAATAGACGCCTCCTATCAAACTAACTCCCAATTATTCTCAGAACACTCTCATCTACCCAACCCTCATTCTCGGTATCCTTACCCGCCTATCACCCACCCTCTGACATTTCCTATATTTAATCATCCTTTCTCTACTCTATGTAGCCCCTGCGCAGTAGTGGCAGTGACATGCCTTGCTCGGGGTGAAACGCTGATAAAAAAAAAATTAAAAAAATAAGCATTTAACAATTAATTGAAATCTCGTTTTAGTCTCGCTCTCAGATCTTAGCAACCCCAGCATATGATTTTGTTTTATCTCAGCAAAAAGGAAGCATTTTATAGATTTCCGTCATTAGACACAATTCGCCAGCAGTGTCAATTTTAAGATAAACCTGTATTTTATTTCTAGTGTTGACCTTGGTTAACTTAGACAACGAAAACCAATATATATACCGTTGTGGATTCTTGTTGAGAAACCACACAAAATAATAAATAACAAAAGCAGATATGACGATAAAAAATGTAAGTTATATTGAACAAAAATATACAAACTGGAACACGGGTTAGTCAATTCAGGAATATTAAAAATACTGTTCGTAGGAATCAATATGTACAATCTTGTAGTGAAGAAGCTTGTCCGGGTAATGTGTCTGTATCCTTACTGACCAACTAGCGGCGGTACAACTACACAACTCTATCACTGCTTTTGACAATCACTATATTTAGTTGTCCCTCCCAGTAAGGGCAACATGTGACACATGGTCAGTTTATGACTGGGATTTCCGGGCCATATAGCCGGGCCCAAAAAATGTCTGTCTATTTTTACCGAGTCGTGGTTCTACCCTTCGGCGGAACCACGTCTGGGTTTGTGCTCTCTGCTCGGAAGCAGAGAGCGCCCTCTGCCCGAAGGCAGAAAGCTGACAGTGAGAAATGCCGTCGCAGCGAGAAAACGCTTTGACAAGCACTGTATTTACTAGCCTTCCCACGCAAGGTCGGATGTGACACATGGTCATTTTAAAGTGGGTATTCCCGGCCATATAGCCGGGCCAAAAAAATGTCTGTCTATTTTTACCGAGTCGTGGTTCTACCCTTCGGCGGAACCACGACTGGGTTTGTGCTCTCTGCTCGGAAGCAGAGAGCGCCCTCTGCCCGAAGGCAGAGGGCTGACAGTGAGAAATGCCGTCGCAGCGAGAAAACGCTTTGACAATCACTGCCGTTCTCTGTATAGGCAAAATTATATGTACACATCAGGCGAGTCCATTATTATATGAAAACAGGGGTGATCCCCAGCATATACATAATTCATTTTTCGTATAATTGTTGTTCTTTTTTGCGTGATATTTTAAAACAAATAGGGAAAATGATTTATTTTTTAAAATAGAAATCGAAATGTTTTCTACAAATTTTTTCACAGCTTCTGCTCCGAGGAACTTAGCTCACGGGTGCCCCCTTTATATAAATTTACTCGAGTCAAAAGATTAGCAACTTGGTTCCACCCTTTTAATATGAAACCAATAAACTGTAAACGCAAATTCTACTCCATCAGTTTCTTTTCCTCGCACTTCCCGCCTGTGGAATTCCCTTCCGTTTACTTGCTTCCCAGACAGCTACAATCTCCACGAATTTAAATGAAAAGTCAAGAGACATCTTCTATATCACTAACATGCACCCTCTCCTTCATGCTCCCTTCTCCGTCCACTTCATTCTCATCAGTATTCTCATCCTTCTCTTACCCACTTTTTGACACCCCCTATAACAAGTCACTCTTTCTCATAACATTCCTCCTATGTAACCCCCTGTAAAAGAGTGGCAGTAAAATGCCTTTCTTGGGGCGATATGATTATAAAAAAATGTTCTGAAACATGAAAGATTTCGTGTAGTGATAAAATGCTTTATAAACCATTGTAATAACAATATTGTAATGAAATTGGCATTAGCCAACGTATTAGAATTTTTTTTAATATTTGCTTAACATTATTATTTTTAATGGATACGTGTATATATATACACTACAGGCCAACATTATTATGCGTTCCCAGTGTTAAAAAAATGAATATTATACTATCTTTAGTATTTATTGCCAAGTGAATAATTGTACATGAAAATAGAATGGTTCTTTTGTTAATAACATGTGCATCAAATGAATTTATAAATATTAAATAATTACCTATATTACAGTTTCATCAATGAAAGAATGAAGAAAATTTAGAATGATTCGGACGAGTTCATCTTTGCTTCCTTGCCTTGTAAAATTTTTAAAAAGTAAACAAAAACCATTCTATTTTAATTTAGAATTATCCACTTGGCAATAAATAATAAAAATAGTATGAAATACATAATTTCTTTTAAAAAACTGGGGTAGCCTAATAATTATAGTCGGTAGTGTGTATATATATATATATATATATATATATATAGTTAAATAGTACATTATAACCACTGGCCTTAATCGGTTGAGAAAATGTTTGGAAAATATCTAACTTTCGACAGGAATCGAGCCTGCAAACTTCTACACCAGAGAGATACCGTCTTTAGATCAGATTTGTCTTTAGCAGTCGACCCACAGAAGATCTTTTGGAAGATAGATTAATATCTACTCAGATTGTATCCGGACTTAAACTGAAGACAACATTACGGGATATATATATATATATATATATATATATATATATATATATATATATATGTAATGATTTCTTTACGTTAATTAAGAAGTACATTCTGATATTGAAATTTCAAAATCTTAATTTATTCTGTTAAACATAGATTACATCTATCACCTAGGCTATTAGGAGTACGTGCTCTGCCTATCAGCTTCCACTTTATCTGTGGATTTAGGCAATTCTCTTTCAGTTCCCAGTGTTTTCGGGAAAGATACCTTAAATTAGGGTTAGTGAAGGAGTGCCTCTGTATACAAAATCAATGTTTTCGAATTACCGCCGAAACCTCGATGTAAATTATATATTTTTCTTGTTTTCCTGAGGGTAGATGGTAACTTAATAGATCATATAAATTTATGGCCTATTTTATATCTATATTTTTTCTTTAAATCTCGTGATGTATTGCTTTCACCCTATTCTATGTATTTTTTTAATCGTATCACCCCGAGCAAGGCGGTAACGTCACTGATGTGCAGGGGGCTACGTAACAGTGAAAAGATTGGAAAAGAGAAAACCGGAAACCACATCCTAAACAGGGAACAATGGATGAGCCTCTTAACCTGTTCAATAGACGTGGGTGGAGTGTGAACCGGGCGATAGATAGATCTATCTACTCCAATTATACATCTATCTACTTTTTATATATACCATGTCCCTTCAGAACGTAAGCGAACATGTCTTCTCCCCTGTTTTTTTGTTTGTTTTTTTTTTTTTTTTGTTATTTATAGTGAATTGCTTTGACTCCGTGGCAAAAATAGTGGATTGGATGATGTGATTTCCTATTAACTGCTCCACGGTCTGGTATTCGTATTTTTTTTTCTCTTAGACGGCACTTCTTCCCAGTCCTCGAGGGCCCAGTTTAATCTGTAATTTATGCAATACGTGATTGGCAGATGCGATGGATTAATTCCTTTTTAAAAAGGAATTGTGCGAAAATGAACGCAACTGACGAAGCGGGAATTGAATTCGGTCTGTCGATTCTTGTAACTGTGCCCATCCCAGCGCTATCTCCACTTTTTTTTTTTTTTTTTTTGATGACGTTAATTAAATTGTTAACCGCTTTTCAAGTTACTTTTGATCATTTTTATATTGTGATATGCTAAATTTCTATTTTAATTCATTAGTTATGGAGTTTGTACATTATATAATGAGATTAGATTTTGTGTTGTCATTTACACTAGTGTTTCTTTTTTTTATTTTATTTTTTAGTTTTGTGAATTTTGTTTGGTTTATTTTTTGGCCACAAGGACGGTGCGTACTGACTCGAAGCTCCTCGACCTGCTTCAGTCAGTCAGTTAAGTGCCATACGTGATACACGCTTGGGCGATCATGTCTCGAGAGAGACATTACTGACCGGGCAGAAGGTTATCCCGCAGTAGGTTGCCATTACTTTCTGCGGTAGACTGGTTGCCGACCAAGACTATAGAACCCAATCTGTCCTGTTATTTAACCCATAACTGACGGGAAGAGACGGATTAATATCTTTCCCAAGGGTATTTGCGCGTAAGTGAGTGCAAGGAATTCAACTGGAATTCGAACTCGGCTCCCTGGTTTATCGTTCCAAGCCGATATCCACCGCACCACAACTACAGATCTTAATTTGTGACCCTCGCTCTTTTATCACTAATTACTTTCTTTTTCTCCCTACATTTAAATACGTGACAAATGAAACTAGGCACAGATGATTATTATTAAAGGCTGAAATATTTTATGTATTTATTTTTTCTTTTCGTCCAAATCTGTAAATTTATGTTGCTCATGCTTCTTCTTCTATCTGACCTGTCTTTTCGGGACGTAGGCGATCGTGGCTTTCCATGTCTCTCTATCCCTGGTGGCTCTTAGTACGCTTTCTTCTGTTACGCCACACAACTCTCATTCAGTCATTTACCTGATCAGGCCCTTCAAATATGTTATCTGCTGATTTCTCCTGTCTCTTTTCCCCTCTATCTGGCCTCCTATAATCAGGTTCTCCAAGCCCTCCTTCCTCATTGTATGTCCCAGGAACTTTAGCTGTCTCTTCCTGATGCTCAGTATTAATTTCCTTTTCGTTTTCATCTTTTCAAAACCTCGTCACTGCTCACATGCTCGATCCATGATATTCGCAGCATCCTTCTGTAGAACCAGATTTCAGTTGCTTCAAGTTTTTTCTTCATCTTTGATGATATTTTCCAGCATTCACTGCCATATTGAAGAACTGACATCACATAGCAATCCAGTATTCTCTTTATCGTTTCTAGCAAAATTTTCCAAGACTTAAGAAAAACGCTACGTGAAATTCATTATTTTTTTTTATCAATACTATTGAATGCGTTTAAATTAGTCAACTTCTTAACGTGAAGAATCTCAAATTGACCTTAAAAACTGCCGCAAAATATTGTTGGTCATTTAAAATGAAATGTTCTATTATTACATGTGTCTTGGGCATGACTGTAATCTGCATCCGACAGCAAGGCCTCTGAGTGGGAGGTTTTTGGGGAGCATGGAACTATCTCTTAATTGCTGTTGTTCCCAGGTCCACCCCGACCCGGAGCGGTAGCATCTGTTAGGGTCCCAACTATGGGTAAATAGTTATCTCCCAAACTGGGGATGAAAATACTATGAAATTTTAAAAATACACTTTTATAGAAATATATACATAATTGAATATTGCTGCCATATCTGGTCGGGTGCCCCTGTTACTCTCCTTGGGCTTCTTGACAAAATACAAAGGAGGATCTGTAACGTGGTTGATACTGACTTGGCAGACCGGCTGCAGCCGCTCTCACACCGGCGTGATGTAGCTTCCCTGTGCCTCTTCTACAAGTACTTTCATGGCTTCTGCTCCGATGAGCTTAGATCACTGGTGCCGCCTAAGCACGAATTTACACGAGATACTAGATTAGCAACTAGGTCCCACCCTTTTACAGTTAAACAAATAAGATGTAACCGTAAATTCTACTCCAACAGCTTCTTTTCTCGCGCTTCCCGCCTGTGGAACTCCCTTCCACAAGTCTGCTTTCCCGACAGTTACAATCTCCAGGTGTTTAAATGTAGGGTCAATAGACACCTCCTATCACACTAACTCCCAACTATTCTCACAACACTCTCATCTACCCAACCCTCATTCTCGGTATCCTCACCCGCCTATCACCCACCCTCTGTTATTTCCTATATTTAATCATCCTTTCTCCACTCTACGTAGCCCCCTGCACAGTAGTGGCAGTGACATGCCTTGCTCGGGGTGAAACGCTTATAAAAAAAAATAAAATAAATAAAAATAGACACTTATAGAAAAATATACATTTTTGAAGGAAAAGATTATTATCATACACATTTTTGAAGAAAAAAAAATTATTCTCAGCAAAACATTTTTAAATACAAAACTAGAAAACATTTTCAGTTTTTTAAAATAACAAAAATAAAAAAAAATGTCATTAAAATCCGACTAACTCAACCTTCTCACTAAAACCAAACATAAAAATATACCTTAAAACCCCACCTTTTTGGCATTAAATAAACCACAGAGGTTAAATAAAACTCAAACTAAAACTCTGTTATAACATGTTTTTAATTTGTATTTTGATATATTATATTTATTTCAAATATTTTACTTGAAGTATTTACCTATATAGCAATAAATTTGAATTTTATTGTAACCTATACACATAGATACGACTTAATTAAAACGAAGATGTATAAGAGTGGTGGGTGTGTATCATAGATTTGGGGTGGCGTATCATAAATTCTGGGGGCCAGAAGTTAAACACATTGATGAGAGCACGAAACCCTTCCACCGACCTTGTTTGGTATTATATATTAAATAAAAATCGCTGAGAACTCCAAAAATATTCCAGTGGATATTTGGGCTGCATATTGTAATGGTTCTTAAATTAAAAAAAAAAAAGAATTTTTTTTTTTTAATTTTAAGTTATTGTCATGTGAGTAAAAAAAAACTTCAAAGTATTTTGTTTTTTCTTACCATATTACTTTATTCTTAAACGCGTATCACTTTGTATATACTTAATATCAAGACAATTTCGATAGGTCTGAATTTGTTTTCCATATTTTTGTGATCTAGTGATACTTTTGTGCGGGTTATTTTAATAAGGTGTCGGTTATATTGTTAATGCCTTTCTCATTTTTGGTGCAAATTCTAAAAATACTAAAATAAAACAAGATACCATATATTTTCTGATACTGGCCGCCACTATTGAAATGAGTTGAAATATTTTGGTGTCACTGTTTGCTGGAATTTCTCACTCGACTTCAGTTCAAAGTTTATCTGTTTTTTAAGTGGCCAGCCATTTTGTTTTTCTCGTATTTAATGTTAATTTTCTTTTCGCCATTGTTAAATAAGAAACTGTATTTTGCCTCTAACTACTACGGTAAATTTCCTTTCAGCTGGACAACCAAAGGGTTATTTAATTTGGTTTTTTAAACTTGCTAGAGAAGGTTCTGTAAATTAGTTTAGCTTCGAAGGCTTCTTTCGATATGAACGGATAGAGATATTATTTACCTTATTTTGTTACTAGAACCTGTTGCAATATCGTTATTTTAAAGAATTTAAGTGTAAAATACCTCCGATAATTTATTCTACATCCCTTTACCCCGGCCATTGGTCGTTTGCTCTCTCAGTCCCCCCCTCTCTCTCTCTCTCTCACTCTCTCTCTCTCTCACTATCTCACTCTCTCTCTCACTCTCTCTTTCTCTTACTCACTCTATCTCACTCTCTCTCAATCTCTCTCTTTTCGTGCTCGGTCATGCTAACAATTCAGTCGACTGGCCGCCACTATTGAAATGAGTTGAAATATTTTGGTGTCACTGTTTTTCCAATCTTCTCACTTTTTTTTTCAATTGGAGTAGATAGACTAAACTATCGCCCGGTTCACACTCCACCCACGTCTATTGAACAGGTGAAGAGGCTCATCCCTTGTTCCCTGTTTATGATGCGGTTTCCGGTTTTCTCTTTTCCAATCTTCTCACTCCTATGTAGCCCCCTGCACATCAGTGGCGTTACCGCCATGCTCGAGTGATATGATTAAAAAAAAAAAAGGAGAACCCATATATATTTATTCTTGCAAACTTTTATTCAAAAAAACGAAAAAGAACGAGTAAAACACAATTGTTTATAGAACGTTGACAAAGTGTGTATAATATTTATGAAAAACACTTAAGATTAAACAACACACCCAAAGCACTTGGTGACACCGATACTATCGTGATCATATATATATATATATATATATATATATATATATAGGGAGAGAGAGATAGATAGAGAGAGAGAGAAAGATATATATATATATATATATATATATATATATAAAGACTAAAGACAAACGGAAAAGTTTATTTTACCAGGCATTTCCTACTTTGATGAACTTTAGGAAGGAAAATGTAAAGATTTTATTTTGCAACATGTATTTGTAAACAGAAGAAAAACATTGCTAGGTTTTCAGAATTTAACACACGCACACACACACACACACACACACACACACACACACACACATATATATATATATATATTTGTGTATTTAGGCAGCAAATTTTCTTTTAGACATGTCAGATTAAATAAATTGCAAACATTGTGTCTGCTTATTTTTAATCAAATCCGTTCATATTCACGGATAATTTTTCGCGTATTATAATTGAAAGATGCCAGCAATAAGCTGTAACTTTGACAGATGTTATTATCATTCATTTCTCGATGTACCCAAGTACTTTCAATCTCCTTCCGAGATCATTTTCAGGGGTGAGATTGAAAGTACTCGGAAACATCGAGAAATGAATAATAATAAAGTCTGTCAACGTTGCAGTTCATTTCTGATATCTTTCGATTATAATACGCGAAAGATTATCCGTGAGCATGAACGGATTTTATTAAGAATAAGCTGACACAATGCAATGTTTGCAATTTATTTAATCTCACACACACACACACACACACACACACACACACACATATATATATATATATATATATATATATATATATATATATATATATATATATATATCCGAGTGAATAAAGAACGAAGAAACATTTACAACGTCCAAAACATTAATTTAAAACAGTACTCGATGAACATGTACAAATTAAAAAAAAGAATTTGTACATGTTCTAAAATATAATATATATATATATATATATATATATATATATATATATATATATAATGAAACTGAAAAGTAACTCCCTATTATGTGTATGATGGACTTTCCCGTTTAACTATAATTTTTACAACCCGTTAGAGTTCATCATACACAAAAAAAGGCAGTTACTTTTAAATCACTCTGTATATAATGTAAAAAGGGGGACACTGAGGTGGCTTGAAGGTGACATTACAGCATGAAATACACTGTCGCCGCTTCGTGTTGATTTTAATTTCTATCTTCATACTTACATACTTTCTATTTATGTTATTGGCCACTTTTCTCAAAAAGTATTGCCTACCTTGAAACTACATTTCTATCCTATTTATGAAAGAGCTTTGAGGCAACAGAAATACAGAACACCCCAAAATGCCAAATACAGGTTGGGGATACGAAAATCAAGCAGGTACAAAAAACTTAAATACCTTGGAAGTGTTCTAACAGAACACGGAAAGTGTGACACAGAGATCCGAAAGCGAATTGGCATGGCGAAGGACGCGTTCCAAAAAATGAGTAAAGTATTAAGAGACAGTAAACTTTCACTTGAAACAAAGAAGAGAGTATTGAATTGCGATGTGATGTCAGCTCTTCAATATGGCAGTGAATTCTGGACAATATCATTACAGATGAAGGAAAAACTTGAAACAACTGAAATGTGGTTCTACAGAAGGATGCTGCGGATATCATGGGCCAAGCATGTGAGCAATGATGAGGTTTTGGAAAGGATAAGAAGGAAAAAGTAATTAATATTGAGCATCAGGAAGAGAAAACTAAAGTTTCTAGGAAATGCAATGAGAAAGGAGGGCTTGGAGAACGTGATACTAACAGGTCAGATAGAGGGAAAAAGAGACAGAGGAAAGCAGTGGAGAACATATTTGAAATTACCTGAACACGGCACATAAAGAACGAAAAAGTACTATACTGAAATGAAGAGGTGCGTTGGTGTAATCTCAATGCCTTCAAAACTCTAAGTACCTTATTAAGAAATAAAATTCATTGGAAATAAAGAAAGGAGTACTGGACTGTTATGTGTTATCTGTCCTCCTATATATATATATATATATTGAAACAAACAACGTGTGTTCATCAGCTGGTCTTCATCAGCCGCCGACCAGGGGTGATGTCACGGTTCCTCTTTGCAGCCTCTATCGGCAATGAAATTTCCTTAACGCGTTTGCCGTTATATATATATATATATATATATGTTCCCCTATGTAGATAGGGGTCGCAGGTTCTAATCCTGCCGAATGACACACACTTTCGTAATAAATATTTATCGTAAATAATAAGGCCAGTAGATATAAATATATAATACTGTTTAATTAAAAACAGAATATCTACTTAAATATGAGTACCGATCAAAAATAATGTTCAAAACAAATCATTTCAAATTGTCGGTTGTTTATAAGCAAGTTTCGTTAATCTTCGTTAATTTCCGTAACATGTTTATATATATATATGTGTGTGTGTGTGTGTGTGTGTGTGTGTGTGTGTGTGTGTGTGTGTGTGTGTCAGCGAATGCGGAGCGATCTCCTCAGAGACGAATGAGAGATTCGAAGAAACATAAATGTGGTTCTACAGAAGAGTGCTGAGATGTAGAAGAGATTTGAAACCACAGAAATTTCGTTTTACATAGTAATGATGCAAATACCATAGACTGAACATGTGAGCAACCATGAAGTTTTAGAGAAAATAGGAACAAAAAAGTAACTTTAATTTAACATCAGGATAAGTTAGTTGAAATTTCAAGGACAGACAATCAGGAAAGTAAGCTTGGTAAATCTGATACTCACAGTACGGAGGATTGAATGTGGGATTCCAGTACGAAAATCACAGTCACCGCTTGGTGTTGACTTCAATTTCCACCTTCATACTTACATACGTTCTATTCATGATATTGGCCACTTTTCTCCACAAATATTGCGTACCTTGAAACTATATGTTATATCCTATATTTATAAAAGTGCATTGAGGCAACAGAAATGTGATTCTACAGAAGGATGCTGAGCATACCATGAATCGAACATGTTAGCAACGACGAGGTTTTGGAGAAGATGAAAACCAAAAGAAACTGATACATAACATCAGACGGAGTCAATTAAATGCTACACATAATGTGGAAGTGCGTTGTGGTGCAGTGAATATCGACTCGAAACGACAAATCGGGGTACCGTGTTCGAATTCCTGTTGAATTCCTTGCATTCACTTACGCACAAATACCCCTGGGAAAGGTATTAATCCGTCTTTTCCTTCCAGTTATGGGTTAAATAATAGGATAGATTGGGTTCTATAGCCTTGGTTGGTAACCAGTCTACCGCAGAAAGCAATGGCAACTTACTGCGGGATAATCTTCTGTCCATTCAGTCATGTCTCTTTCGAGACATGATCGCCCAAGCGTGTATCACGTATGGCACTTAACTGACGTGATACACGCTTGGGCGATTATGTCCCTCTCGAGACATGACTGACTGGGCAGAAGATTTTCCCGCAGTAAGTTGCCATTACTTTCTGCGGTAGACAGAATACCGTCCAAGGCTAACGAACCCAATATGTCTTGTTATTTAACCATTAACTAGAGGGAAGAGACGGATTAATACCTTTCCTATGGGTATTTGCCTGTGAGTGAATGCAACGAATTTCTCAGATATGTAACGAGAAAGAGAATTTGTCAATATTTCTGAGATGAGGTAGTATTTACAGTATTTACATTATTCGGACTATTGTCCTTATCTTTGTTGCCATTTGTACGACTTTTCGGCCGTTGTACAGTTCGGCCTTCTTCAGGTGCTAGGAATTTCGAACCGAACCATTTATTACAATCACTGCAGTATATGAACTCCATTCCTTGCATAGTAGTGCCTCTCTAACCCTGTAAGTTAGTTGTTCACCACTGTTGTAGCCTGGTATTGAACCCACGACTCTTTGGGTCAAGTCACTGGAACTAACCAACGTTTATATTCACTGAGCCATGTGTTCTTACGCAAGGAATGGAGTTCATATACCCCAGTGATTGTAATAAATGGTTCGGTTCGAAATTCCTAGCACCTGAAGAAGGCCGAAGTGTGCAACGGCCGAAAAGTACAAATGGCAACAAAGACAAGGACAATAGTCCGAATAATGTAAATACCGAAGAAAGAGGACTTGGAAAATCTGGTACTCACAGGACAGATTGAGGGAAGGAGGGACAGAGGTACGCATAATCTGCCTAGCAAGCTGGAGTGAATGAAACAAAACAAGTTTTAGGCGAGAGAGCAAAAGACAAAAATTATAAAATGCTAGCAATGACTGAACATTACTGTGCGTCATCATCGCCAACGTCCTGAAGACGAACAAGAACAAGAACAAGGAGGAGGAGAAAAAAAAAGACGATAAAGGAGGATTATAGGAAGAAAAAGACTGCTGATGATGATGGGATGGACTGTTCAATTCTTCAGTGAAATCTCAAGAGGAAGCAGAATTCTTTCTTTGTAAGTGTCCCCAATTCCCTTACGTTGTGAACTGTTGAATATGATGAGCTTTTATTTATTTTATTTTTTTTCCAAAAATCTTTGGGAATTTGATGTGGATTGTATCCAAGATTTTCCCAGCTCTCCTTTATTCTAAGTGCATCAGTTTCCCTAACGAAACTCATCAGATATTTGCCATTCATAAATGTTTAAAACGACAGCTGATATGTACGACCTATCACTACATCCGTATACATCGCACAAACAATTTCCGAATCCAAGAAATGATGAAATTTTTAAGCTATAAAATTATGAGCCCCATCAGGTTAAAGTCTGAAATCCATTATGGATGACCAACTGTCGAATGGAATAGATAATAAACTTGTCCAGAGACATTTTCATACCATTTATTTTTGGTTCTACTTTTGTTGTTAAACTCAAAATTCTAAGCGTGGAAAAACGTGATTAATTTACAACTATCACAGAATAGACTAGCAATATAGAAGAAGATATTGACACCGAATTGCAACAGTCGGTTTCATATTTGAAAGAAACCCTTATGCCACCGCGAAAATGGAATAGACAGTAAATACTCGTTGTCCCACCGATGATTAATAGTAATCATTAGCCGTAAGAATAACACAATAAACAGGATATAACCAGTTTTCATAGTCAAATTTCCAATGATACTATAAAAACAGTCGAGTCATTCTTTCACCCACACAGTATCAGGGTTGCAATTCAGTCATTTATCGTTGTTTTGTATAACTATACTGTCTATATGTATAAACGTTTCAAACGACATATATATATATATATATATATATATATATATATATATATATTGTAATTTTGTTATTTCAATGGTTTTTAAAACATAATACAATTACATAAAATTTGTTTCATAACAGAACTGTTCCTCTTCAGGTGATATGTTAAAATAAATGGTGAAAACGATTTATTTTTGAAAATATAACACGAATTCATGTTTGTTTAGAAAATTAGGGAGTAGTGGTTGGAGGAAATGCTTTTAGGTGTGTCAAAACTAGTCAATCAGCATTTAGAATTATGTAACCATAGAGATAAACATTTGGGTTAGGAAAGTGGGCAGGATGGCTTAGATCTAGACATGCTTGAACAATGGGTTTTTAATCTGCATGTTCTTTCACTTTTTTGTAATATATATATATATATTATCCTACGTCTAAAGCACAACTCGGTGTTTCATACACTACTCAATCATCAGGCGGATATTATGAACTGACCGTTTGAATTAAACAAAATTAAAATCTAAAAGACGGTCAGTTCATAATATGCACCTGATGATTGCGCAGTGCCTGAAACTTCGTGCCGTGCTTTAGACGTAAGACAATGTTTATGTAGATTGATTATATATATATATATATATATATATATATATATATATATATATATATATATTAATCAATCTACATAAACATTGTCTTCGTGCCGTGCTTTAGACGTAAGACAATGTTTATGTAGATTGATTAATATATATATATATATATATATATATATATATATATATAATAGGTCTTTTATATTACATTGAGAACTGTTCTATTAACACCTAAAAGTATTTATATATCGGTGTTTTCCTGCGTGTATACACATATGTATAGTTATTTACATGCATATATATATATATATATATATATATATATATATATATATATATATGATGGAATTTTGTTCTCGTCTTGGAAGGATTATTTATATTTTGGAAAAGGGGATCATTAAAATTAACTTCTACCTTGATGATGACTAAAGAAATTCGAAAACTTGGAAGAAGAATAGTACAGGAAATATCGACCAAGCTTTCTACTTTCTTAAATTATCATCAGGGTAAAAATTAATTTTAATGATTAACTTTAAAAAATATATAGAGAGAGGAAGAGAGAATTACCTGCCACTTTTCTGTTCTGATAGTTCAATTAGACAGCATTTCTTAAAAAAAAACATAACCACGTTAGACATAGCCATGTATATAATATTAGATTTTAGTTGATAACACAATAATACTTACACATGTATATATGTAAGTATTATTGTGTAAAAAGAATATTCAGATATGAGAGGCCATCTATATTAAATCAAAGTAGTCCACACTCAATAAAACCACATTTCAATCTAGCCACAACACATTACATTGCGTTTAGAAATATGGTTCTGTTAATATTTCGGTCTCTTACGTGGTGTGACGTAATAGAACCGCATTATAAATTTACGAACTGCGTCTGATATTCGGTGACTGTTATCATCGCATAGTAATGTTTTCTGTCAGCACAAGATAATATCATCTTTGATGGTGGATGTCATTATGTTAACGCCCCTGTAACCTCTCTGAAGATGGCTCATGTGAGCCGAAAGCTTAGAAGCAGCATAATAAAAAAATATCCAAATGTTGGACAATTTTTGTCTTTATTTTCACCTGAAATTAAAGTCAAAATACAATGTTTAAAACGATATAATTGATATTTAATGTCTGTTATATTTAACAATTTATGTTTAGAAAATTATCTGCTGTCTCGATACACTATATATATATATATATATATATATATATATATATATATATATAACGAAACTGGTTATAAACAACCGACAATTTGAAATGATTTGTTTGAACATTATTTTTGATTGAAACTCGTATTTAAATAGATATTCTGTTTATAATCAAACAGTATTAAATATTTATTTTTACCGGGCTGATTATTTACCATAAAGTTTTGTTCCGAAAATATGTGTCATTCGGCAGAATTCGAACCTGCGACCCCTATCCACATGGGAAAATCTACCAATTGATCTGGCGCGTCTTAGAGCACTCAACCACGAATGACCTTCAGTCTAAACGAAGTTAAATCAAACCTATATGACACAATTTTCGATTCATCGTAATAATCATATCTGCTCTGAAATGTATCGTAATGTCAACAAATATATAACTAGTTTCGTTCATTTCTGTAACATGTTTACGTAATCGTGTATGGCCTGACGATTGTGTTTACTCTGAAACAAGCAGTCGCCTCGCCATGAAAAAACAATTTTAACAAAAACAGTGTTAAGGTTACCTATAGTTATGTAATAGTTATGTTATAGACAAATATATCTCACAACTTAACACTATTATATTAAACAAACGCATGTCTAACCTACAAAATAAAAGTAACTCTTCTTCTATGTGCCCTGTCCTATCAGGATATAGGCGATCATGGCTTTCCCTATCCCTGGTGGTCCTTACTATGTTTTATCCTGTTACATCACGCAACCCCCGTTCCATCATCCACCTGCTCTTGCCCTTCAAATATGTTATCCGTTGCCTGCCTCTGTCTCTTTTTCCTTCTATCTGGCCTGTCAGTATCAGGTTCTCCAAGCCCTCCTTCCTCATTGCATGTCCCAAGAACTTCAGTTGTCTCATTCTTTCCAAAACCTTATCATTGCTCACATGCTCGATCCATGATATCCACAACATTCTTCTGTAAATGTAAATTTCCGCTGCTTCAAGTTTTTCCCCATCTTCGATGATATTGTCCAGCATTCACTGCCGTATTGAAGAACTGACATCACATAGCAATCCAGTACTCTCTTCTGTTTCTAGTAAAATTTTCCTGTTTCTTAATACTTTACTTAGCTTCTGGAATGCGTTCTTCGCCATGCCAATTCGCCATCGGATCTCCGTGTCGCACTTTCCATCTCCTGTTAAAACGCTTCCTAGCTATTTAAATTTTTGTACTTGTTTGATTATGGTATCCCCCACCTGTATTTGGCATTTTGGCTTGCACCTTTTGCTGATGACCATGCATTCAGTTTTCTCGCAGTTTATTTGTAGTCCTTTTTTTGTCACTCTCCTCAAATACCTTTTGTAGTAGGTCTTTTAGTTTTCTTTCCGTATCGGCAATCAGCACTGTATCATCTGCATACCTTATGTTGTTCAAATTATGGCCTCCGATAACAAATCCTGGCGTAGTATTTAGGGTCCTCAAAAACATTTCGCTGTACAAGTTGAACAGATTCAGTGAAAAGACACATGCTTTCTATCTTTGTGAAACTGCTGAAATCGTTACCTGTCCGTATGCAGGCAGTTTGCTGCCAGTAGAGATTCTTGATTACTCTGATGTCTTCCACTCACAAAAAAAAAACATTTCGCTGTACAAGTTGAACAGATTCGGTGAAAAGATACATCCTTTCTATCTTTGTGAAACTGCTGAAATCGTTACCTGTCCGTATGCAGGCAGTTTGCTGCTAGTAGAGATTCTTGATTACTCTGATGTCTTCCCCCCCACAAAAAAAACATTTCGCTGTACAAGTTGAATAGATTCGGTGAAAAGATACATCCTTTCTATCTTTGTGAAACTGCTGAAATCGTTACCTGTCCGTATGCAGGCAGTTTGCTGCCAGTAGAGATTCTTGATTACTCTGATGTCTTCCCCCCACAAAAAAAACATTTCGCTGTACAAGTTGAACAGATTCGGTGAAAAGATACATCCTTTCTATCTTTGTGAAACTGCTGAAATCTTTACCTGTCCGTATGCAGGCAGTTTGCTGCGAGTAGAGATTCTTGATTACTCTGATGTCTTCCCCCGACAAAAAAAACATTTCGCTGTACAAGTTGAACAGATTCGGTGAAAAGATACATCCTTTCTATCTTTGTGAAACTGCTGAAATCGTTACCTGTCCGTATGCAGGCAGTTTGCTGCTAGTAGAGATTCTTGATTACTCTGATGTCTTCCCCCCCCACAAAAAAAAACATTTCGCTGTACAAGTTGAACAGATTCGGTGAAAAGATACATCCTTTCTATCTTTGTGAAACTGCTGAAATCGTTACCTGTCCGTATGCAGGCAGTTTGCTGCCAGTAGAGATTCTTGATTACTCTGATGTCTTCCCCCCACAAAAAAAACATTTCGCTGTACAAGTTGAACAGATTCGTTGAAAAGATACATCCTTTCTATCTTTGTGAAACTGCTGAAATCGTTACCTGTCCGTATGCAGGCAGTTTGCTGCTAGTAGAGATTCTTGATTACTCTGATGTCTTCCCCCCACAAAAAAAAACATTTCGCTGTACAAGTTGAACAGATTCGGTGAAAAGATACATCCTTTCTATCTTTGTGAAACTGCTGAAATCGTTACCTGTCCGTATGCAGGCAGTTTGCTGCTAGTAGAGATTCTTGATTAATCTGATGTCTTTCCCAAAAATGTCGAGGCTGCTGAGTATCTCCATCAATTCTTTGTAGCGTATTTTGTCGAATGCCTTCGCATAATCAATAAAGCATAGGTACAAGTCCTTCTTCATTTGTCTTACCCTTTCGGAGAGCATCCTAATCATAAATATAGCGCTTATTGTTCCAGTTTATTTGACGAACCCGAATTGTTCCAGTCCTATCTCTGACCTGATTCTGCTTATCGCTCATCAGGATTCAGGTAATCAGTTTTGTTATGTGACTCATTAAACTGATAATTCTGTGTAGTTCGCACTCGTTTGCAACTGGCTTCTTCGGCAGTGCTATAAAAATCGATCGGTCGTCTGGTATTATTCCACTATTATAAATTTCGTTCATTATTTCGGTAATTTTCTCTATGCCGAATTCTTCCAGGGCTATCAGCAGCTCCATTACAATGACGTCTAGGCCAGCTGCTTTCTTTCTGTTCAATTTGGCCATTACAGCTTCCACTTCGGACTTTAATATTTCAAGTCCGTCCTCGTTTTTATGCATTATCGGTTGCTCTCTCCTGTCGCAATAAAGATTATTTCTATACTCTTCCCATCGCTGGAGTATTTCCTCTTTCTCCAATCTGATCGTTTCATCCTTGGATTTTGTACATCCTGTTGAGAAGCAGGTTTTTTGTCCTGTCAGTTCTCTTATCTCTTCATGCATCTCTGCTTTACTGGTTCTTCTCAGTCTCTCTACTTCTGCGCATTTGTTGTTGAGGCATTCCTCTTTAGCCCGTCTGCATTTGTTCCTTACCTCCCTGTGTAGTTTCCTGTATTTCCTTCCATGTCTTGGCGTCATTTTTTGTCTCCATTGCATCATGTCGAGAATCACTTCAGTTCCCCACTCGTTTTTTCTTCTACGTCTGATTTCCTTTGAGGCAATATTGTTTGCTGATGTCACCATCACTTCCTTTAGTGAGTCCCATTTTGAGTGTCCTTTTCCAATTTGTTCTTCGTATTTCTTTCTCAGGCTGTTAGTGTATTCTTTCTGCAGGTTGAGGTCATTCACGAGCGTGTTGTATTTCAGTCTTAGTGCTGTGCTACGCTTCTTCATTCTCCGGAGTTTTATCCTTAGTTTGCAAATGACTGGGACATGGTCGCTTCCGCAGTCGGCACCTGGATAGGTTTTGCATTGAAAAATAAATGGATTTGTCGAAAAACGAGACCTTCCAACTAAACGGCCAGTTCAGAACGAAAAGTATAACTTACGGAGCTGGTATTCATTCTTATAGCGATGTTAATTTTGATTCCACTGAGAACCAATGGCAATCCCGTTTTACCATCATCAAATAAACGTTGGGCAATATTAAATACAGTAACAGCACTATCCTCTCAAAATATTTCTGGCAATTAAAAAACAAAAAAAAAAACCAGTAAATATCTGGTATATCATCGTGAAAACTAAATCTTATAACGAAACAAAAAAAGAAATGAATGATATTTATACCTTTGGAAAAAATATTTATCTTAAAACACTTAAATTTGCCTTGTTTACTAAACAAATGAAGTCAACTGATGATTATATGCAAATATAGAATTAAATATCTGCTCAAATCCGTTGATTTGAACTTAAGTTTGCATATAATCATCAGTTCACTACTTTTTGTTTAGTAAATTAGGGTTATTTAAGTGTTTTGAGATAATTATCTTTTTTGTATATGGACATTTTTACTATTATTGTTATGAGTTTCTCTACCTTCAAAGCTAAAAGCTACAGGTAATCTCCTTTGATCAGTTGAGTGCGACACATGATACACGCTCGGGCGATCATATCGTGAAAGAGACGTGATTGACTGATCAGAGGATTTTCCCACAGTAGGTTGCCATTTCTTTCTGTGGTAGACTGATTGCCAATTAAGGCCATAAAATCTATTCTGTCCTGTTATCAACCCATAAACAGAGAGAGGTATTTGCGCGTAAGTGAATGCAACGAATTAGATCAGCATTTGAGTATTTGCTTTTAAATTTGAAGTTTAAGCTTTAGGTTAATTTAAAATTAAATTATAAAATTGAAAAAATTAAAAATATAATTCCAGTATTATAATATATAGCTAACCTAACAACGCTACAAGCACAAATTCAAATACCGGAACGGCGAGTTCTTAAATACACCTAATGATTGTATAGTGCATGAAACTACGAGTCGTGCTATAGACGTATGATAATATGTATATTTATTAATAGTATATATATATATATATAAACTTATTTATAAATGGAACTTTATCTGTGTGTGTGTGTGTCTGTGTCTGTGTGTGTCCGTTACCCATAGACTGAAACGGCTGAACCGATTTTCTCGAAAATTTACACAGTTGTACTATAAGCGTCTGCGAGTGTTCTTAGCTAGGTTTCGTTCGAGGTACCTCCGATAAATATCGAAATTTGATAATCGAAAAAATCGGGTTATAGAAGGAGTGGTCCGATTTTAATCAAATTTGATACACTCATATACAAAGACATATATATATATGCGTGTGTATATGTGCGTATACGTTCATGTTCTTCAATGTCGCATTTTAGACAATAAGAAGGCAAGGTTGGGATGAATAAAGACAATATTTTCGTTAATAATGACAAACAAGGTATTTTCGTTAATTTTTATACAATATTTTTTTTTTAGTCATTTCACCCCAAGCAAGGCAATTCCACTGCCACTATTGCGCAGCCGGTTACATAGGGGAAGGTGAGGAAAAAGAGTGCTTAGATGTAGGAAATGTCAGAAGGAGGGTGATAGACGGGCAAGGATGTAGATGGGAAGAGTGTTTCAGAGAATGGATGCGAGTTAGTGTGTTAGGAGGTGTCTATTGACCTTACATTTAAACTCCTGGAGCTTGTAGCTGCCAGGGAAGCAAGTATGTGGAAGGGAATTCCACGGGCGGGAAGTGCGAGAAAAGAAGCTTTTGGAGTAGAAATTGCGGTTACATTTTATCGTTTTCACAGTAAAAGGGTGGGACCTAGTTGCCAATCTAGTATCTCGTGCAAATTCGTACCTGTGTGATGTTATAATTTTCTTTAAGTATATACATTATATAAAATTGTCTGAATATTTTATTTATACAAACGCTTTCATCTATACCTTTAGCCATTATAACGGATGAATTTTATTTTACTTTTAACTAATTATATGGATCGTTTAAAGTATGTCTGTAGAGTTATAAGAATGTTTATTTTCAAAACAGGGCTATATATATCTATATCTATATCTATATCTATATATATATATATATATATATATATAGTCATCCGCAGGCACATCTGCTTCGCTGTATCACAACTCATCAGTACGGTTAGACATCCAATTGCTTTTTACCAAAGATTGAAACCCGACCGAATTGGCGTCAGTGGGCGATTCTACCTCTGAGCTATGGGCGCTCGGTAGAAGGAAGCAAACTTTTAGCGTGTGATATATCATGTATTCATACGCCAGTAGTGAGAGTGTTCTAATTCATTACTGAATAGATGATGCGTAGATGCTAGAGTAGCTACTGTTCTTTCAAAGTCTATCATTCTTCCAGAGTGATCAATCAAGGTGTGAGAGCGTAAATTACCGGCCATATTTATTAAGCCACACCAGTTTTTTAAAAGGAATGATGTATTTCATACTATTTTTAGTATTTATTGCTAAGTGGATAATTCTAAATGAAAATAGAATGGTTCTTTTGCTATTATTACTTTTTAAAATTTTACAAGGCGAGAAATCAAATATTAACTCGTCCAAATCACCCTAATTTTCTTCATTCTTTCATTGATGAAACTGCAATATATTAATTATTAAATATTTATAAATTCATTTGATGCACATGTTATTTTGCAGTATTAACAAAAGAACCATTCTATTTTCATTTACAATTATTCACTTGGCAATAAATACTAAAAAATAGTATTGAATACATCATTTTTTTTTAAACACTGGGGTGGCCTAATAATCATGGCCGGGAGTGTATGTGTACATGTGTGTGTGTGTGTGTGTGTGTAATGTTTTCATGTTCTTAAATGTAGCATTTAAGACCATAAAAAGCTGGATTGTAAAACTCGGGTGCGAATCGAAAAAGAAAAGAAAAGAAAAGAAACTGGAAGTACCTGTTTGGGAACTGACGTCATCAATAAAAGCAAATAATATTTAGAAATGTTTTTTACAAGTGAAAAAAAGAATTAATTGTTTACAATATAGTAAATTGTTTTTCTCAAATAAAGGCTGTCTCTCAATATACACGCATATTTACCTTAGATATTTTTCAAAGCATCTCGTGCTTTTCATTCGTGAATAAATAAAAAAAATATCTATATGTGTGTGGGGGGGTTGCTTGCTTGTTTGCTTGCGCGTGTCTATCAAAGAGTATATTTATTTATTTTCGTCTACTGTCCTGAACCTAAAATGCCAAATACAGGTGTGGGACACCAGAATCAAGCAAGTACAAAAATTTAAATACCTACGAAGTGTTCTAACAGGAGATGGAAAGTGCGACACAGAGATCCGAACGCGAATTGGCATGGCAAAGGACGCGTTCCAGAAGCTGAGTAAAGTCCAAACACACAGGAAAATTTCACTAGAAACAATGAAAAGTGTGCTGGATTGCTATGTGATGTCAGTTCTTCAATACGGCAGTGAATGCTGGACAATATCAATGAGGACAAAACTGGAAGCAGCGGAAATGTGGTTCTACAGAAGGATGCTGTGGATATCGTGGACTGAGCATGCAAGCAACGATGAGGTGTTGGAAAGAATGGCAACAAAAAGGAAATTAATACTGAGCATCAGGAAGAGACAACTGAAGTTCCTGGGACACGCAATGAGGAAGGAGAGCCTGGAGAACCTGATACTGACTGGCCAGATAGAAGGAAAGAGAGACAGAGGAAGGCAGTGGACACATATTTGCAGGGCTTAATCAGGTGGATGACGGAACGGGGGTTGCCAGAAATAACAGGAGCAAAGATAGTAAGAGCCACAAGGGATAGTGAGACGTGGAGAACCATGATCGCCTACGTCCTGAAGGGACAGGGCACATAGATGATGAAGAAGTCCTGAGTGATCGAGAAATCTGATTAGAGAAAAGTAAGCGCACTCCGGCAAACGTCCATGTCGCGTCCGCAACGGGCCCGAATATTCAGGCCGGTTGACGGAAATTGATAAATATACTTTTTAACAAATAGACGAAACTTTTGCTCAAATACGAGTATCCACCAAATGATAACTTCCAAAATAATAATCTCTCGGCTTAAATAAAACAAAACTACTTATTTAGAAAATTGCAGATGTGAGAAAATAAGATAATAATGTCGTTTAAATACATAATTCGACTTTACCTGATCGGCTAAGTTCTTCATGGCCCAGTCGACCTAGAGCACATCTGCTCAAACGACCGTTTCCCTTGAACAGCGAGGACACAGGTTCGAATCCTCCGAAAAAGCGAATGCTTTTCTTTATTATGTCGGAAATTTACAGATGTAACGGGTCTCCTGATTGGCTGATTTAACCCGAACCTCGTTTTGAACTTTAGGCGGGCTTTACCAGAGGTTTTATGTTTTTTTTACACGATGGTTTTGTTCACTCCTCTTTTCTCAGCTAGCACGAACAGTATCGGACGTATTGTGCCGCTCCGGATTTTTGTTGCAGCAGGGCCTAAATTGGCGCCCACTTGTCTCGCTATATCGAGACCATCTTACCAATTCTTTGTAATCTTTTAGGCTAATGCCACAACTTTGTAACAGAGAAAATCTCTTGTTACTCTTCTTACCTTAAAAAGGATACCCTATGGGCAAAGCCTTGCCTTCCTAGAGAAAAATTCTCTAAGCACTATCATCTTATACCAAGATAGGAAACTGTGAAAGAAGCTGACCCAGAAGAAAGTTCCTGTACGTCGCGGATCGCAGTTCCTTGTGTCTTTTTCATCCCACTCCTAGACGGAGGATATTATACCAAGCTAAGCAGAGAAAAGAGACTATACCAAGCTACACTGTAGCAGCAAAATTCAGCATATTTTTGCAAGACAAATAAATTGTTTTTTCTATACCAGGTATGTCTTGTTATGTTTGATAATTTCCTTTCACTGCTTAAGCGCTAAGCTGTGTGAATATATTTCTCACAATTAAAATCTCCCGTATATTCAAATGTGTCGATGAAAATAATGTTTGATAAATAAACAGGACGTCTAGTCAAATACGTATAGTAAATTTGATTGTGTTTCGATAGCTATCATCTTATTAAATAAATGATAGGAGTGAGTAGGATAATTTTTCCTTGTTCATATATTACCCTTAGCCCCTGTGAAAAAGTAATAGCCGAAAGTGATTGGGACAATAATTGCTACTGACACTTTCTACACTTCCTTAGACAACAGAAATGAAACACCGAATAAAAAATAAAATTATTGTCCGTTGCATTCAATTAAATTTGTTAAAGAAAGATTGCTGCCCAAACATATATAAATATAAAAATTGAAAATTATATCTATATAAATTTAAAATGTGTGTATTTAGGTAGCAAATTTTCTTCTATACATATCAAATTAAATAAATTGCTTTGTGTCTGCTAATTTTTAATAAAAGCCGCTCATACTCACGGATAATCTTTCGCGTATTATATAACTGACAGATGTCAGAAATGAGCTGTAATGTTGGCAGATGTTATTATCATTCATTTCTCAACGTACCCAAGTACTTTCAGTCTCCTTCGAGATCATCTTCAAGGGTGTGAGTTCTGGTAACAAAAAATAATCACAAAAAATTATATAAATAAATTTGTATTAAAAAGCAAATCACCTGACAAACCCATGACGGCTTAATGGACTGATCTTCTCAACTTAAATATTTAAACTCCCCGCATGTTAAAGCTTCATTTTTCTTTAAACATCTATTGACCGCTTTCTAATACAACTATTTTTTAAATATGACCTATAACACTTTAGTACACACACACACACACACACACACACACACACACACACACACACACACACACATATATATATATATATATATATATATAAATCTAAACTTATTTATAAATTGAACTTACTCTGTGTGTGTGTGTGTATCTGTGTCTGTGTGTGTGTCCGTTACTTATAGACTCCGAAATGACTGAACCGATTTTCTTGAAAATTTACACAGTTGTACTATAAGCGTCTGCGAGTGTTCTTAGCCAAGTTTTGTGTCGAGGTACCCCCGATAAATATCGAACATCGATAATCAAAAAAATCGGATTATAGAAGGAGTGGTCCGATTTTAATCAAATTTCATACACTCATAGACAAAGACATAAGAAATGATATTCAGAAGTTTCAAGTTTCTGTTCTTATAATAGTGCAGAAAATCGATAATATATATATATATATATATATATATATATATATATATAAAAGGCAAGATGTTTGTGTGTGTGTCTGTTTATCTGCCTGTATGTCTGTATTTTTTTTTTTTTTAGCACTTTTATTTTAGTTTTTGCTTCGGGTTTGGCTCTAAGTAGATATAATTGTAGTTTTTAGTCTCAGCCATGATATCAGGTACTCACAGGACTTATTTATCCTTCAAAATTCAGTTTACGACGAAAAAACTTATATGATATCGATACCAGGAAATCAAAATTTGACTTTTCATTCAGTCTACGGTTTCGCTTTAACTGGAAGCAACTATTGCTTTTTAGTCTTATTATTTATCTGGGGTACTTCGACACAAAACCTTGCTAAGAACACTCGCAGACCCTTATAGTACAACTGTGTAAATTTTCAAGAAAATCGGTTCAGCTGTTTCGGAGTTTATAGGTAACGGACACACACACACACACACACACACACACACACACACACACACACAAAGTTCCATTTATAAATAAGTTTAGATACAAACGTTAGCGACATTACAACAGTTGGAAAGAAACTGTAGCCGAGATGCCAATTCTGGGCCAATATCACCGATTCTTCTTTGGATTTTTTCAGGAACCTCTTCTTTAATTAGTCTTTGTTGTAATCCGAGAAATGCGGGAATCGAGTTCGAATTTCAGATGAATTTCCTTGCATTCACTTACGCGAAAATACCCTTGGGAAAAGTATTAATCTGTCTCTTCTCTCCAGTCATGGGTTAAATAACAGGACAGATGGGTCTAACCAGTCTACCACAGAAAGTAATGGCAACCTACTGCGGGATAATCTTCTGCCCAGTCAGTCATGTCTCTTTCGAAACATGATCGCGCAAGCGTGTATCACGTATGGCACTTGACTCACTGACTGACTGTAACTGTAAAAGGTTAATGCGGGAGTAATTATCAAAACAGAGGTTGGGAATAATAGTATATCAACAAACACAGCACCGGACTATATGTGGCAGCAGCATGGACAAATGTAGACTTATAGATATGTACGACAGATTCCAGAGCGAAAAATTATCTAACACGATACAGTGAACCATCCATTTTTAGCAGCTAACCTAGCATATAGTCTTTCCAGTTCATGTTAGCTGAAAATGTTAGATCGACAAGACACAACGAGTCTGTTCTCGAGGTTAGTATCAGCCATGCTAATGGGAGGTAGTAAGGGAGTTTCATATCTTACGTATCCCACATTGTCTCAAGACTGTCGTATATCTACCTATATACAGGAAAAAGACGTTCATATCCTCTTAAATACGTGGGCACTATTGGAGTAGAAGAAAGTGATCATCCTTCTCCAAACTCTCTCTTGATCAACTCTGTGCTTCCGAGCGGAGAGGAACACAGACAAGGCTCCGCCGAAGGATAGCGTCTCGTTTAGAGTGAATAAAGAAGAGCCCGACCCAGCCTTAACCTGGGTCTACGGGATATCTTTTGTCTGTGCCTAAGGTCTCGGAATCCCCACTTAAATTAACCTTGTGTCACATCCGCCTTGGTGGGAGGGTGGTAAATACCGAGTGATCATACTTGATTCAAACTTTCTCTTGATCAACTCTCTGCTTCTGAGCGACGAGGAACACATACGAAGCTCTATCGAAGGGTAGTGACTCGTCTGAAGTGAACAGACAAGAGCCAGACCCGACTTTACGCAGAGTCAGCGGTATATTTTTGTCTGTGCCTAAGGGCTCGAAATCCCCACTTTAATTGACCTTGTGTCACATCCGTCTTGGTGGAAGGGTGGTAAATACCGAGTGATCATACTTGATCCAGACTCTTTTGGTTCAACTCTCTGCTTCTCAGCGAAGATGAACGCAGAAGAGGCTCCACCGAAGGGTAGAGACTCGTCTGAGGTAAACAGACAAGAGCCAAACCTAACCTTAAGCAGAGTCTGTGGAATATGTTTTCTGTTTCTAAGAGCTCGGAATCCCCACTTTAATTGACCTTCTGTCGCATCAGCCCAAGTGGGAGATGGTAAATATATGGTGATTATACTAACTAATAATCATTGCTCTCTATCTTTCTCACTGTCTACGGACAGGAGGAACCAAATGGGCTCCATCGAAGAGTAGAATCGCGTCTGGGGAAAATCAACGGGAGGCCTGACACGGCCTTGTTCAGGGTTACTAGGATATTTTTGGCCAATTTCTTAGGGCTCGGAGACCTCACTTTAAAATGGTTTTGTGCTGCATTTCGCCTATGAGGAGAGGCAGCTAAATACTAAATAGCAGTACACGGGCAGTGGATCTACTTAAAGCATTTTGCGACTCTTGTACTTGTTGATATACTATTATTCCCAACTTCCGTTTTGATGATTACTCAGGTACTAATCTTTTGAGGTCACAACAAAGATTAATTAAGGAAAATTATGCATTGACTGAACCATTCCAGTCATATCTTAAGAAATCATTTGATTCTTTAGTTTTATTTTTGTCGCTCTTGCTTTTAAATATCCCACATTAAACGAATATTAGTGTTAGGGGAAACAACTCTCCCTTAACGATTCATGGACTTTTAACAAAAAAAGGTGTAAGAACAAGAACAACATGGTTGTTGGACAATATGCTACGTGTAGACTGTAATCTGCTATCCTGCTTTATCCTGGCCGGTGAGAATGGAAAAAAAATCGAATATTGCTGTGCTTCAAAATATATTTAACTGTGTTTGTTATATTTTGTTGTTCCAATTATCTGGAATTACAACAATTATCTTTGCGAGTTAAGGCACACTACCGGCCATAATTATTAGGCAACCACAGTGTTTAAAAAACGATTTATTTCATACTATTTTTTGTATTTATTGCCAAGTGAATACTTGTAAATGAAAATAGAATGGTTCTTTTGTTAATACTGCAAAATAACATGTGCAACAAATGAATTTATAAATATTTAATTATTACTTATATTGCAGTTTCATCAATGAAAAATGAAAAAAATTTAGGGTAATGCGTACAAGTTCATCTTTGTTTCCTTGCCTTGTAAAATGTTGCAAAGTAATAATAACAAAAAGAACCATTCTATTTTCATGTGTTAAATATAACAGACAATGAATGTCTATCATATTTAATCATGAGCCGGTCTAAGCATCGTATTTCAGCTTCAATTTCTGGTTAAAATAAAGACAAAAATGTCCAACATTTGGATATTTTTTATTACGCTGGTCCTTGATCTAAGTTTTCGGCTAACATGAGCCATTATCTTCACAGCGATTGTATAAACATTTACACAAAGATATTTACCATTAAAGATGATATTCTGTTATGCTGGCCAGCGTAATAAAAAATATATCCCAGTTTTGGACAATTTTTGTCTCTATTTTCACCAGAAATTAAGGCTAAAATACGATGTTTAAAACAGCTCATGATTAAATATAATAGACATTCATTGTCTGTTATATTTAACAACATACGTTTAAGCAATTATCTACTGCCACAAAAAAATAAATATATATATATATATATATATATATATATAGTACTGTGCAAAAGTATTAGGACAAGATCTATTTTATCTTTTATGAGGTATATTGACAGAAAATAAGCAATTTAATTAAAGTAATTTTATTTGATTTACTGAACAAATGCTTTAACAATAAAAAATACTTCTTACAAAATAAATTTAATATTTAGTATAAAAATACTTTTTGATCTCATCACAGCTTTCATTCTGTCAAATATTGACATCACAAACTTCTTCAATGTATCTAATGATATCTCCTGCCAAGCAGCTTGTATTTGTTCCCAAAGTGTGTCTTGCAAAGTAACATTAGATTTATCAATTTTTATCCAAAATATCCCATAGATGTTCAATAGGAATCAGATCAGAGTTTTGTGGGGGCCAATTCAAATTCCGAAGCCCTGCTCCCTCTTCCTTTTCAGTTAAATAATCAATATTTATTAGCAATTTACTTGGCTTTTCATCCTGTATTTGAATTCCAGTGAGGTTTTTAGGAAAATCACCCCTGTCCTAATACTTTTGCACACGAACGGTAATGTGCAAAAGTGTTAGGACAGGGGTAATTTTAAACTTTATTTTGATGCTCCATAAAAGTAATTCTTATCTTAATACTTTTGCACAGTACTATATATATATATATATATATATATATATATATATATATATATATATGCGGTGTAGATATAGACGAATCCAAAGGAGTGTCCTGTACATAAAGTGGTAGGATAACTCTCTAAGAGAGCTCAAAATATATGAGTGTACTCGTGCAACCAGCCTAGCAATGGGTCCCACCCATTCACAGATCAACCAAATGCAGCCGACAATTCTACTCCAACAGCTTCTTTTCTCGCACTTCCCGCCTGTGGAACTCTCCTCCATATTCTTGCTTTCTTGACGGCTACAACCTCCAGGAAATTAAATGCAATTTCAATACCCATCTCTTAACAATTTGACTCTAGTTCTTTCTACATCACCCTGTATATATTTTCCTTTCTCTCTAACTTTGCAACTGTCATCACACCTGTATTCCCATCCTTCTCTTCCTTTTTTCTCTGACACCTCCTGTGACTGGTTCGTTTTTCTCTTTACTCTCCTCCTTTTTCTCTTATGTAGCCCCCTGCGCATCAGTGGGATTACCACCTTGCTTGAGGTGAAACGATTATATATATATATTTATATATTTTAATCATTTCACCCCGAGCAAGGCGGAAACGCCACTGATGTGCAGGGGGTTACGTAAATGTAAAAAGATTAATTAGAAAAGAGTGAGTAGTACAAACTAGTTAGAAAGGAACAACAGAAAGCTGAGAAAGCAGGTGCGATGACAGATACATAGGTGGAGAGAAAGGGAAGGTTATACAGGGGAGGGGAGAGAGCTAGAGTCCAGTGGTTAGTAGATGAGTATTGACTTTGCATTTAAATTTCTGGAGGTTGTAGCCGTCAGGAAAGCAAGAATACGGGAGCGAGTTCCACAGGCGGGAAGTGCGAGAGAGGAAGCTGCAGGAGTAGAATTGTCGTCTGCATTTGGCTAACCTGACTGTGAATGTGTGGGACCCAGTTGCCAGTCTGGTTGCACGAGTATACACCTGTTGAGGAGGCATCAGTGACTTAAGCTCATCCGAGTAGAAGCCATGAAAGTATTTATAGAAGAGACAAAGGGAGGCCACATTTCGACGATGGGGAAGTGGCTGCAGTCGAGTCGCCAGATCAGTACCCATCACATTACAGACTCTCCTTTGGAGCTTGTCAAGAACACTGAGGAGAACGGCAGGGGCACCTGACCATAAATGGCAGCAGTACTCCATGCACGGACGGATGGTTGACTTGTATATATGCAG
Source organism: Ascarosepion bandense (assembly GCA_037127315.1). Classification (NCBI taxonomy): domain Eukaryota; kingdom Metazoa; phylum Mollusca; class Cephalopoda; order Sepiida; family Sepiidae; genus Ascarosepion; species Ascarosepion bandense. The sequence continues at coordinate 1,085,445 of JBBBDQ010000282.1, forward strand.
GATGGATTCAGGTGGAAAAAACACCCTGGATCGACATAGTGACCCAATCTTCTTAGCAGTAGATTTTGCTATGGATTCAATATAGTGGTTCCATTTGAGGTCTGAGGACAGGGTAAGTCCGAGGAGGCGTAGTGTATTACTCTCAGGGAGAATCACTTGGTCCATGCTTATGGGAGGCAGAAGAGGTTGCCTGTAATGGTTGACAGACAACAGCTTGGTCTTAGATGAATTGAAGTTGACAAGCCACTTCTTGCTCCAATCCACCACAGAGTGTAGATCCCGCTCAAGGTCAGCAGCGAGATTATGTCTGTGTCCGCCACGACAGGTTTCTTACTGGAGCGGGAGTATATATATATATATATATATATATATATATATATATATATATATTGCGACAAGGAGATTTCTGTGTTTCAAGATTTCCACCTCGTCATCAGGCAATGTTAGATCATAGTTGTGAAAATGATTTTCATTTAAATATAAGAAGCAATACGTTTATTATTCACAGATATGGTAGGACATAAGACTATGCGTGTGTTCAATTTAACCAATCAGAATAAAGATTCACTTTAAATTTGAAAAAAAAGTTTATATTTTTTGGGGCATACATGATTTCTTCTTTCAGTCTTAACGGCCAAAGTATCAACTTATTTTAAACCCTGTCTAGACCCTATTTTCGTTGATGTATCCATTATTGTTACAAATTTTTTTCTGTTTTCTCCATATCCCAACATTTTCAAAAACAAAAAAGAAAAAGAAAAATTTTTAGTTCGATTCAGAATGCATTTTATTCTAACGTTTCAATACTTTTAATTCATAAATATTTTTTTTCTTTTTTAATATCCATTTATTCATTAAATAAAAATTTAAAATTCATTTTATTCGATTTATATAAAAATCTATTTTATTATTATTATTATCTTCTAATACAATTCTTAATATCATAATACAACCTTTTAGATATCTATTTAATCATTACAAAAATTAAATATCAATTTAATTATTTTAATATATATATATATATATATATATATATAAATTAAGTTTTAAAATTCTTCTCTTCTTGTTCTATGTGCCCTGTCCCTTCAGGACGTAGGCGATCATGGATCTCCACGTCTCCCTATCGCTTGTGTCTCTTAGTATGTTTGCTCCTGTTGCTCCTGGCAACCCCCGTTCCGTCATCCACCTGATCAGACCCTGCAAATATGTTATCCGCTGCCTTCCTCTGTCTCTCCTTCCTTCTATCTGAACAGTCAGTATCAGGTTCTCCAGGCTCTCCTTCCTCATTGCATGTCTTCCTGATGCTCAGCATCAATTTCCTTTTTGTTGCCATTCTTTCTAACACTTCGTCGTTGCTTGTATGCTCAGTCCACGATATCCGTAGCATCCTTCTGTAGAACCACATTTCGGCCGCTTCCAGTTTTGTCCTCATTTTCGATGATATTGTCCAGCATTCACAGCCGTATTGAAGAACTGACATCACGTAGCAGTCTAGCACTCTTTTGTTCGTTTCTATTGAGATCTTCCTGTGTGTTAATATTTTGCCCATCTTCTGGAACGCGTCCTTTGCCATGCCAATCTGCCTTCGGATCTCCGTGTCGCACTTTCCATCTCCTGTTAGAACACTTCCTAGGTACTTAAATTCTTGGACTTGTTTGATTCTGTTATCCCCCACCTGTATTTGGCATTTTGGGTTGTATCTTTTGCTGATGACCATGCACTCAGTTTTCTTAAAGTTTATTTGTAGTCCCTTCTTGTCACTCTCCACTGCTACTTTCTGTATGAGATCTTGCAGTTTCCTTTCCGTGTCCGCAATCAGTACTGTATCGTCCGCGTATCTTATGTTGTTCACATGTGAAATGCGCAAACATTTTCACTGCGAGAATCAAGCAGCATACACCCACACAAAGAATAATATTAAGTTATAAAATAACCGCAAAATATGGCAAAGCTAATTTGGAAAACCGCAAGTATTTCAAAGCTTAAAACGATATAAAAAAAGCATTAAAAATAAAATTCAAAAGTGTTTGATCAAGAGCGCCAAACGCCAAAACCCATCAGAAAAGATTACTCGTCTACAGGGTGTCAGGGTGTCTTTAATATCCGTGTCCCGTTTAAAGTACTTGTAGATTTCTAACTATATACGTGATATTGTTGTATTGCCGAAGTGGATACACTACACAGAGAAAGTGTGCTGCGGTATTATTCAGCACAATATCCGGTTCTTAACAGATATACATAGAACAGTACAATAGTTACAATGAGAAACAAGACAGCACTTACAAGAGCTGGGATTTAGAACCCAATAATCGCCGAATTGATCAGTTCGAATATTACTCGAATGGTGCTATACTTTATTTACATGGACCATTTCAGCAATGGGACATTCCACCACTGAGAATGCTGCAGGGGTGTCATCCACTCTACAACAGATATAAACGGCTTGTAAAAAGGAAAAGAAAGCTTAGTATGTCTAAAGCTTAATATGTTACTTTAACCATTTCATCCCAAACAAGAAACTAGAAATCAGTGGATTTACAGGTGTTATATACAACTTTCCGGGGTATATATTTTGCTGGAAAACACATTTGTTGACGAATTCGGACGACAAAATTAATTCTTCTGAAACAATGTTGGCCCCAACGCTGTCTTCGACGAATGATGACGAGACAAATGCTGCAAATCCGGGATCGACGACTGGTCACGAAAATTAAACTGCATAAATTCGCCTCGACGACGACTACTTCTCAAACAAAGTAAAACTCAAATTTTCTGGAAGGCATATTAAACTTTTCCAAAATCCGCATTAAATTCCTCAGCATCCTTCTGTAGAACCACATTCCTGTTTCCTCATGCTTTTCCTACATCCTTGAAGTACGTCTATCATACAGAAGGACATAAATCACATGGCAATCCAGGACTCTTTTCTTTGTTTCCAATAAGATTTTTCTATCTCTCAGTACTCTGGTTAGCTTTTGAAATGCCTCCATAGCCATGTATATGTTATTGCATTCAACATTAATTTCTGTCGACACAGGATTCCAATTGATAGCACTATTTTTTAAACCCGTGTATCCAATGAAAATTACGTTTACCATAGTACGAAATAATGTCTGCTAAAAAGATCTATTTAAAAGTATATATGTATATAAAAAAACCTGCTTGCTAAAGTGCCTTTTACCAGTAAAACTTCTAAAAAATCTACAATCTTAGCACCAAAAACTATCACAACTCAACAGCAATATATACATATATATATATATATATATATACACAAAAATAAGGACATACATGTAGGTAAAATCCCAAAGACTATATCCTATTATAACTAATTTTATTAATATTAAAAATAATCCAGATGAATATCTTTTGAGCTCCTTCCAATATGTGAAGTTTTATACCATATTTTAAATAAAATATTTTTGTTTTGGATCGTTTCTGAAGAAGAGAATCTTTTTTTGCTGAAATAGCTATATAACGTATTTAAAATTCAGAATGTTATTTAATATAATATAAACAGATCTGTCTGCGGATGAATATTTACGCTCTCACACTCTGATTGAGCAATCTGGAAGAATTGTAGACTTTGAAAAACAGTAGCTACTCTAGCATTTACGCATCGTTCATTCACCAATGAATTAGAACACCCTCAGCTATTGGGCGTGTAAAATGATAATATACACGCTAAAAAGTTTGCCTTCTTCTACCGAGCACCCATAGCTCAAACGTAGCTAACCTAGAGCCAACAGACCTACCTAGGTTTCACCTAATGGATCATCAGAGCAAGTTGAGTGTTGGCTCTAGGTTAGCTAATTATTTATTTGCTCTGATATTGTATTGAGCGCTTTATGTGTTAGGTTCCTCGTCTCGGTTTTTTTTTCTTTCGACTAGTACTTTGACTAATGTTCAAATGCTTAGGTCGTTCCTTTTTTTGTTTCCATTTTTCCCACTCCGCGTTTATACTCGCTGAGTCTTTCGAGACGTGTTTAAAGATAAATTTACAGTTATATATAGCATTTCGCCCCAATCAAAGCGGGAATGTAACGAGAACGCAGGGGGTTACAGGCAATGAAATGAAAAAGAATGAGCTGGATGAGAATGAAAATGACTGAGAAAAGGGGAAAAAAAAATAGACAGGAGTCAAGAGGATATAAGATGGTCATACATATTGCACTTTTTAAATATTTTCAGATTGTATTCATCTGGAAGGGAAAAAATCAGAAGGAAATTTAGGAAGAAAGAGACAAGTGTTTTTGCGCGTAAGTGAATATAAACCGACTGGAATGGAACTCAGTTCTTCAACTTCCAATTCCGTGCCCTTTTACATTAAACCGCCCGCACATCTAAGCTTACGGTACCTGGTATTCCCAAGCGAGAATCCATTTAGGTACAGGTTCGACGTTGCTTAATTTCGGTGATCGAACGCGAACCGGTGTTTCGACGTGATATGGCTGTAAACCCTCCACAAACAGAAAGAAAAAGAGCGAAAGGTATAATGGTATTTTGTGTGTGTGTGTGTGTGTGTGTGTGTGTGTGTGTGTGTGTGTGTGTGTGTGTTTTGCTCTTGTAGTTTACTTATTTAATATGACCTTAATTCGACCAAAAACATTTGTTAAATTTGCAAGTTGTTTCGTTTCTCTATACATATTTATTTAATCTATATATGTAAAAGACCATCTGTGAGTCTGTGTGCGACTGTTCCTTATGCACGCCTACATTTTTTAAGCTATGCCATTCAAACTTTCGAGGGACACATATCTACAGGGAAGCCAGGTCGACACATACTTTTTAGCAATTTTCCCTTTCGCAATTTTTGGCCAATGAACACGATTGTTTATATTTGCTCCGTAAAACAGCTAAGATCTAAGACTTACGTCACAGAAATCAAACCACACATGTCAAACACGACTAAAATATTTTTTTGATAATAAAAAAAAATGAGCCTGTATATTTAATTTTTATTCCGACGTTTTACGTCACAGAAATCAAACCACACGTGTCAAACACGACTAAAATATTCTTTTATTAACAAAAAAAAAAACAAAAAAAACAAAAAAAAAATGAGCCTTTATATTTAATTTTTATTCCGACGTTTTAAAAATTCATTTGGTCAACAAAAAAATGTGAATATTTTTCCCCGTAATTTTGAAACAAAAGAAATATTTTTTAAAAAAGTGTTTTTCCAAATAAAAACAAAATATGTAAAATAAAAAGTGGCATCTTCTACTACTAAAATCTTCTGTGTTGTACGGGCAACGCCGGGCTATGATGCTAGTTATATCTATTTAAGACAAAAGAGCACTTTTCTAAGTAGGTCAGATTGTTTTCTTGAATCGCCGTTGTATAATCTAAGTTCATGTTTCTTGTGACGTATGACTTTACAGAATTCTCCCAAGCATATAATTTCACATGACATCTCCTGAACCATAGCCATTATAGGATTTAAACGCCCCCCGGTTTTTACTGACCCTATAATCTGCAACAAAAAAAGCCGTAATGATTTAAAACTGAGTGATTTAGGACAGCGAAGTGGGAGTGAGAGCACCAACCTCAACAGCAATTATATCCCGAGAAAGAACAAGCCGAATATATAACGTGTTGCTATATCTGATCTTTTGTGTGTTAACTCGAGTGTAAATCCTTGTCTTTACTGCTATCTGTCTGGTGTCTTGTGATACATAACACCTCTTCGTGAAGTTTCTGCAATTGAATTGTTTCATGAGGTAGTGATTGGCGCCACGCCCAACTTGTGTAATCTGAAGAGTTGGTTTACTGTTGGAATTTTCTTGCCCTGAGACCAACACGTGTTTCGAAGCTGGATTTCACTTTCTTCTTTCTGTGCCATGTCTATTCAGGACGTAGGTGATCATAAATTTTCCGTTAATACTATCCCTTGTAACTTTTAATAATTTTCATCTTGGTATCTCTCTTAGACCCCCGCTTCGCCATCCAACTGCTGAAGCCCATCAATTCTCGCGCTGCTTCTCCCTGTTTCTCTTAGACCCCCGCTTCGCCATCCAACTGCTGAAGCCCATCAATTCTCGCGCTGCTTCTCCCTGTTTCTCTTAGACGCCCGCTTCGCCATCCAACTGCTGAAGCCCATCAATTCTCGCGCTGCTTCTCCCTGTTTCTCTTAGACCCCCGCTTCGCCATCCAACTGCTGAAGCCCATCAATTCTCGCGCTGCTTCTCCCTGTTTCTCTTAGACCCCCGCTTCGCCATCCAACTGCTGAAGCCCATCAAGTCTCGCGCTGCTTCTCCCTGTTTCTCTTAGACCCCCGCTTCGCCATCCAACTGCTGAAGCCCATCAAGTCTCGCGCTGCTTCTCCCTGTTTCTCTTAGACCCCCGCTTCGCCATCCAACTGCTGAAGCCCATCAAGTCTCGCGCTGATTCTCCCTGTTTCTCTTTGCCTCTATCCGTCTAGTTCTCCAAGCCCTCTTTTCTCTATTTTGGCAGCCATTCTAGGAGAAGGAAACTATTCAGTTGAAAAAGTTTAAGTTCTATATACCTAGGTTTTGTTAATTGAGAATTTTCCTTCTCCTAGAATGGTTGTCAAACAAAGCTGAAGTAACTGCGCTACTATTTAATTCATTGCTATAGGGTGTTAGCGCAACGGTCTCAACAGGAATTCGGACCTGGGTTGCCGATTAATCGTTTCGAACCACTAATGACTATACTGACCATACATCCGAATCCTTGTCTTTTCACAGATCTCATAATAGTGGCAGTGGAATGCCTTGCTTGGGGTGAAATGATTAAAAAAAAAAGTTTAAATGAACGATAATTTTTTTTTGTAATCATTTCACCCCAAGCAAGGTAGTACTGCCTCTGGTGCGCCGGGGTTACATAAGAGGAAAGTGATGATAAAGAGGAACAAGTTACAGGGGGTGTCAGAGAATGGGTAAGAGAAGGATGAGAACACTGGTCTGAAGAGAGTTGCACAAGAGGAGAGTGAAAAGGGAAAAGAACATGATGCAAGGGTTGTCAGGGAAAAGATGCGAGTCAAGGAGATAAGAGATGGCAATTGACATAGCATTTAAATTTTTTTTTTTTAATCATATCACCCCAAGCAAGGCGATAACGCCACTGATGCGCAGGGGGCTACGTAAGGGTAAAAAGAATGGAAAAGAGAAAGCCGGAACCCACATTCTAAACAGGGAACAAGGGATGAGCCTCTTCACCTGTTCAATAGATGTGGATGGAGTGTGAACCGGGCGATAGTTTAGTCTAACTACTCCAATTTAAATTCATGGAGATTGTAGCTGTCAGGGAAGCAAGTATACGGAAGGGAATTCTACAGGCGGGAAGTGCGAGCAAAGAAGCTAATAGAGTAGAAGTTGCCGTTACATTTGATCAGTTTCACTGTAAATGGTTGGGACCTAGTCGCTCGTATAGTAGCTCGATTAAATTCCTGCATTGGGGGGTCACCAAGGTGCTAAACTCATCGGAAAAGACAAATTCATTCGATAAGCAGTCATTATTAATACTGGCTGTTCCTCACTAGCCTGGTACAAGGTAATATTATTGAGGTATTGAAATCAAATGAAAGTCACCTGTGATACTAACTCTTAAGCACTACTCAACGGCAAGCGCCCGAATTTTACAAAAGTGGTACAAAGGCACAAAAGTTTATGGCCACATCAAGTTGATGATGCACCATTTCCCGTATGAATACCAAAGTTAAGCAACATCGAGCCTTGTGGCTATGTAGATGGGTGACCGCTTGAAAATAATAATTATTGTCAACAAGGATGAGAGGACATTATAACGCATGACGGTTCAGCAGTGTTAAACAGGGGTCCCGAATTTCAATTCTCGTACGGGTTAGTTAAAGTCACTTACGCACGCTAATACCCTTGGGAAAATCCACGTCTTTTCTACCAGTTATGAGTTAATTAGTAAGACTTGTATCACTAAACCATTATTATCTAAACAAATCTTACAATGTAAACGTATTTCCTGGCTTTAAATAACCTGCAATGGGTCGGTGATTCATAAAATCGAATCAACCTACAAAGTCACCAAAGTAGTCTCGGTAATAATAATAATAATAATAAATTAGTTTACATATTCATAATGGCTTCTTGATATATAAACTTCAATTATCACTCGATAACCTATAACCTGAGATGTCGACGAACAGGCATTTCTCGTTGGCACATTGTGGCAAGAGCAGAGCGCATAATGACAGGTGACAAACACCGATGATGCCTTCTCTGTCCGGCAACGTGCGCAATTTCATATAACAAATTCCACCGCTTGAATCGTGACGTCAATATCTCGGCACTGGACAATATGAGAACAAGATCACTTATCAGATCGTTAAGGTCTTTTCGGCTTGGGTAGCACGGGTTTCTCTCTTCAGATGTAACCTAGATCAATGACTTTATCCTATTCTGAATTGCTGCCCTCTCTCTTTGAAGGTGTGTGTAAGGGGTGCTCAGAGTAGTGTAGAATTGGGGAGATGGATGTCAAATATCTGTGTATATGATAGTAAACGCATTCTTGCTAGATGAGACGGAATTGCGTGAGTCGTCAACTGGTTTCCTCAAGATTTGTGAGATTGCAAATTTTATTCTGTGCCATCCTTCAAAGGAGCAAAATAAGGGTATGAGTATAAAATTATAAATATATTTCACATTGTGTTATTTAAATTTTTAAAAAAGTAATTTCAAAAATCGTGTGCTGTATCTCTTGTTATTGTGGAACATCCTGCCATCCCCGAGAATAGAATACTCTACGTTATAAAAGACGGTAACGAGCGTTACGACGGGAGAAAAAGTCTTCGGCATTCGCCTGACTGCTCTATGACACTGTCAGCCCTCTGCCTTCGGGTAGAGGGCGCTCTCTGCTTCCGAGCAGAGAGCACAAAACCCAGTCGTGGTTCCGCCGAAGGGTAGAATCACGACTAGGGAAAAATAGACAGAGATTTTTGGGCCCGGCTATATATACTACCCACTATAAAATGACCATGTGTCACATCTGGCCTTGCGTGGGAAGGCTAGTAAATACAGAATACAGAAAAAGGTCTTAGGCGAAGGCATTTACTATTCGATAGTCGATTACGCTCCAACCCGAGGCTTGCCTATTTGTGTATTTTTGTTAATTGCACCTTAGTACAATAAATCTGTATTTCTTATTCCTGGTGTTGAGTACTATTCTTCAACTGAATATTTTATACTGTATTATTTTTCGGAATATATTATATCTAAAGTTCAAAATTTGTATCACAATTTATATAGCAAACACCACAATGCATGATATTGAATACTGGACATCACTAATATTCTGTATTTAGATGGTGCTTTCCAGTGGTCCAGTTTAGAAAAAGTCCATTGACACTAATTAGCGATTTTGAAACATATTTAATAGAGTTAGTCATTTAAATACCAGATATGATACACGCTTGGTGACCACTCCCGACAGTGTAATGGTTAGTAAGCTTTTCTCACTAGAAACTTTAAAACTGAGTAGTGAGTTCGATTCACACTGGGGGCCCCATACTTTCGGTTTTGTGCCACATTTAAGCTGCGCTTAGAAAATCACCATCATACACGCTTGGGCAATTTGGAAAGAGGCATGACTTACTGGATAGAAATTTTCCTGCAGTAAGTTGCTATTACTTCAGCGGTAGACCGGTTGCCAACCATGGCTATAGAAGCCTATCTGCTTTGCTGTTTAACTCATATCTGGAGGGAGAAGCGACGGATTAATGCTTTTCCCGAAAGTATTTGCGCGCAAGTGAATGCAGCAAATTCAACTGGAATTCGAACTCGGCTCTCCGATTTCCGAATCGATATCCACACAGCGCGCTTTCGCATATTTAATACATATTTTTTAATAACAGTTAAAATAAAAAGTTAAAAAATCTAAACTTATATAATAAATGGTGCGTGTGTAATGTGTGTCTCTATGTCTCTGTGTGTGTCCGTTACATATAGACTCCGAAACGGCTGAACCGATTTTCTTGAAAATTTACACAGTTGTACTATAAGCGTCTGCGAGGGTTCTTAGCTAGGTCTTGTGACGAAGTGCTCCCGATAAATATCGAAAATCGATAATAAAAAAAATCGGGTTATAGAAGGAGTGGTTCGATTTTAATCAAATTTTATACACTCATAGACAAAGACATAAAAAAAGATATTCAGAAGTTTTAAGGTTGCAGTTCTTACAATAGTGCAGAAAATTGATAATATAAAAGGCAAGATGTTTGTGTGTGTGTTTTTTTTATTTGCTTTTATGTCTGTATTTTTTTCAGCCCTTTTATTTTAGGGCCAAACCCGAAGCAAAAACTAAGTAGGTATAATTGTAGTTCTTAGTCTCAGCCATGATACCATTTACTCAGAGGACTCATTTAGCCTTCAAAATTCAGCTTACGACGAAAAAAAACTAATTTGATATCGAAACCAGGAAATCAAAATTTGACTTACATCCATTCATTTTTCTTTCAGTCTATGGTTTCGCTTTAACTGGAAACAATTATTGCTTTTTAGTCTTTCGTCCCAACGTCCAGAGAGTCTGAGTTTCAGGACCATGGATTAGTTTTAAAGCTTTCATTACACGCGAACAACGCCTGGCTATACTGGTAGTATGTATATATATATATATATATATATATATATATATATATATATATTAGGTTCGATTGTTAAATTGTCGCAATTATTTTATTATTTCAAATATTCTTTAGGCGGAGACTGAGCTCCAGGACCATGGATTAGTTTTAAAGCTTTCATTACACCCGAGCAACGCCGGGCTATACTGCTAGTATTTCAATAAAAATGATTTACAAAACTTGTCAACTTTCCAAACAAGGACTACTCATCGTCTTTATTGCATTTGAAATAGGTGGGGAGGGCTCAAAGTTGGTCTTGATTCCCGTCAGGCATGTCGAAATAGTAGGCCCCACACATTTTTGCAGATGTTGTCAGAGAGTACTTTTTCGTTCTTCTCTTGATAAACTTGCCACAGACATAGCAAAAAGCGTCAGCCAGATACTTACAACTTTTTGATACCATCTGTGACGAATACATCGATCATAAATAACCTGTCTTCACTTTGACATCTGGAAGTAATTTTAGCAGTTGAGGTTACGTTTCCTGCATTCATACTATCATCGTCATCATCATCATTTTCTATGTGCAGTGTCCCTTCAAGAGATAGGCAATCATGACCTTCCACATCTCCCTATCCCTTGTAGCTTCTAACACTTTCTCTTGTTCAGTCAGTCAGTTAAGTGCCATACGTAATACACGCTTGGGCGATCATGTCTCGAAAGAGACATGACTGACTGGGCAGAAGATTATCCCGCAGTAGGTTACCATTGCTTTCTGCAGTAGACTGGTTGCCGACCAAGGCTATAGAACCCAATCTGCGCGTAAGTGAATGCAAGGAATTCGGTTGGAATTCGAACTCGGCTCCCCGATTTCTCGTTCTGAGCCGATATCCAATGCACCACAACCCCCTCCGAAACTTTTCCCTGCCATCCATTTGCTCAATTCAATCAAATATATCACGCGTTGCTTTCCCCGGTCTCTCCTTCCCTCTCTTATTCCCGTGAGTATCAGATTCTCCAAGCTCTCCTTTCTTATTATATGTTCCAGAGACATCAGCTGTTTTTCTTGATGCTAAATATCAGTTTCATTTTCGTTTCCATCCTGGTCGTTGCTCATATATTGAGTCCTTGGTATCCTCAGCATCCTTCTGTAGAAAACGATCTATGTTGCATAGAACATACTAGAAACTTTTAGAAACTTCTCTAAAGTTCTTGAAATTTGTAGAAAGTTCTAGAAAATTCTCCTTAAGCAACTTACCGCTGAATCAGTCTGGAATTACATGGAAAATGGGTTAGTTTCCAAACATCGATATCAAGCCGTAAAAATATATTTTAAAGGGAATAATATTAATTACTTTGGCTTGCTAAACAAAAGCCATTGAGTAATAAGGCTTGCAGAAGAAAAACAAAAGATTTTGTTGTCTATATATCAATACCATATTATCTACGTGTGTCACGCTCTAAAAAGAGATATGAACACACACACAGGCACAACAGATGAAACATAGGAATGCCAGACGACGTACACACAAGCACGCACGATTAATGGAAGAAAACCTCAAACAAGAAATATAAAATATAAAACGTAATGAGAATTACTGTAAAATATATATCATCTATAATAGAAAGTGAGAGAGTATTATTGTACTTATAGCGTTTTTGTGCTTTAAATAATAATTTCAGTTTTTCCTTTGCTGTCTTCATCTTGATTCTCCTTCAACAAAAAATACTTTTCATCCGTTTATTTTATCTAATCGGTCCTTCAATTCTCGCTGTGAACAACATAGCAAGTCGTAGTCTTTATATTATAATATAGTACTTAGGTATCGTCGTGTGTCACGCTTTTGCTGTAATTAATGAAATCAAACGTATTTTGTAAATGCATTATATTTCCGGGGAAAATCATTTTAATAGAAGAAAGAATAGCACAACAAAGAGAGGCGGCAAGAGAACGACAGAGAAGAAGACGAGAATGATTAAAAGCAGAAGATAGACAAGCAATCCGTAAACATAATAGAGAACGAATGCAAGCAAATGATATAGTGATTTTCTAAGTGCAGCTTAGATGTGGCCCAAGGCCGAAAGTGAGTGACACCTAGTGAGGTTTGTACTCACTACTCAATTGTAACTAGTTCTAGCGAGACATGCTTTCTAACCATTACACCACCCAGAGAAGCCCAAGGAGGAATGATATGAATGAAGAAGAGAGAGAACTTTATATTTATGATTGTTAATGTAATATTTTGTTAAAGTACAAATATTTAATGAGGCTATAGGAGAATTTCTAAGGATATTTTATTGTTATAGAATTTGTCATGCGTGTATTGAATTTTTAATTGAAGAATTGAGATTTATCAGAATATTAAAAGAAGAAAACCGTGAAATTTTCACAGCTTAAAATGTTGAGAGAAAAGGCATAATGGAAACTAGAAAAATGGGTGGGGGGACGTAAAAGAAGAGTCGCCAATTTAGCTAAAAACACAACTCTGCAAGGAGAGAGAAGAAAACAGAAGCATATCGAGGCGTAGTAGAAAAGAGAAAAATGAAGAGACTTACAATAAAATGAGGGAGAGAGAGAGAGAGAAAGAGAGTGTAAGAGAAATAATGAGGGTGTGTGCAAAGAGGAGAGAGAAGACAACAGAAGCATAACGAGACGGAATAGAAAAGAGAAAAACGAAGAGAGACTTACAAGAAAATGAGAGAGAGAGAGAGAGTGTGTGTGTAAGAGAAATAATGAGAGTGTGTGTAAAGAGGAGAGAGAAGAAAACAGAAGCAAAAAAAGAGAAAAACGAAGAGAGACTTACAAAAAATGAGGGAGAGAGAGAGAGAGAGAAAGAGAGTGTAAGAGAAATAGTGAGTGTGTGTGTAAAGAGGAGAGAGAAGACAACAGAAGCATACCGAGACGGAATAGAAAAGAGAAAAACGAAGAGAGACTTACAAGAAAGGCAGGGAGAGAGAAAGTGTGTGTGTGTGTGTGTGTGTGTGTGTAAGAGAAATAATGAGAGTGTGTGTAAAGAGGGGAAAGAAGAAAACAGAAGCATACCGAGACGGAATAGAAAAGAGAAAAACGAAGAGAGACTTACAAGAGAGAGAGAGAGAGAGAGAGAGAGAGAGAGAGAGAAAGAGAGTGTAAGAGAAATAATGAGGGTGTGTGTGAAGAGAAGAGAAGTAGACTTCGGCAGAATGTAGCCATGAAAATTTGAAAGAGATCGAAAAACGGAGATGGCCTGCTCGTTATGAACTGGAACAAACAAAAAGAGAGAAGAGGAGGAGGTAAAGCACACCAAAGAGAAATGGGAGAGTGAAAAATGGAGTGAGACTGAAAGAGAGAGATGGCGACTTCGTGAGAAACAGTAATCTGCTAATAGGGAGAGGTGAAAGAAAGTGAGTAAGAAAGATTTGTTGGTTGTTTTTGTTTTATGGCAAATCAACCTCGGCGGGTCATTTATTGCCAACTAAATTATATTTATAAAATTGCTGGTAATACCTTTTTTCTTTCAACAATTTATTGTTGTTTTTATGTAAGTTTTATGTCTAGCAATACTTTTTCCTTTTCGAGTACCAAGATTCATTGGGATTTGTTTTTAAGGGCAGAGTACCCAAGTCCTACCCTGTTATTTAACCCATAACTGGTGGGAAGGCGCGGATTAAACCTTTCCCAAGGTACCAGTGCTTGAGAGATTGCAGGGTAATCAACTGGAATTCGAACTCGGCTCACTGATTTCTCTTTCCGAGCCGATATCCACTGCTCCACAACGCACATCCGTCACTAAACGCTTACAGCACCGAGTATTCCTAAGCGGTCACCCATCTAAGTACTGACCAGGCTCAACGTTGCTTAACTTCGGTGATCGAGCGAGAACCGGTGTATTCAACGTGATATGGCCGTAAGCCGAGTAAGAAAGAGGGAGATTAGTTAGAAACAGTAATGTGCAAATAGGGAGAGATAAAAGAGAGTAAGAGAGAGAGACAGGGATTATTTAGAAACGGTAATATGCAAAGAAGGAGAGTTAAAAGAGAGTAAGAAAGGGATGTGAATAAGTTAAAAACAGTAATATGCAAATAGGGAGAGATGAGAGAGAGTAAGAAAGAGATGTGATTTAGAAACAGTACTGTGCAAAAAGGGAGAAGTGAAAGAGAGTGAGAAAGAGAGTGGGGATTAGAAACAGTAATATGCAAAGAGGGAGAGATGAAAGAGAGAGAGAGAGAGAGAGTAAGAAAGAGATGTGAATTAGAAACAGTAACGTACAAAGAGGGTGAGAAAGAGATGGAGGATTAGTAAAAGTAATGTACAAAGAGGGAGAGAGGAAAGAGAGTGAGAAAATGAGAGGGAGATTATTTAGAAACAGTAATATGCAAAGAGGGAAACGGACTAGAAAGAGACCGACAGACAGAAACTGAAAACCATATATAGACATAGAGCGAGAGGGCAGAATAGCAGAGAAATCCGGATAGGAAATGTGACACGTGACTTATGACGTAATTGTTTTGAAATTTGAAACTGTTTGTTCCACAAATTTCCCCGTTCCCTCTCGAATGTCTGGTTTATTTATTTACTTATTTCTCTCCTCTGACCCACCCGCATGTCGATTCGACGAAAATAATGCTTATCTGCTACGGTACACACCCAACAAAAACAAAAAACACCCGGATAAAACGAATAAGAGAAATATTAAAAAAAAAACAATGCCAATTTTGGATCCATTAAGTGATTCTTTCCTTTACCTATTCTCTGCAAAAATCCCTGAGGCAGGAAATATATTCATTTCTCGAATTATGTTGCCAATTATATCCGAAAGCAACGGTATAGGCAACGATAATTGCGAAGACCTGTTTAGTAATGGTCAAATCGGAACCAGAAAGAGATTACCGCGCCAAACATCCTGAAAAATATTAGCATTTGAAATACAACCACTGCTCAGTTAACCACTGGACGCTAAACGAGTTGGACGCTAAACGAGTTGGTTGCTAACCGAATCAGTAGCAAAACGAGTTAATCTCAGAACGCCCAGATCTCTGAGCGTGCTGGTCTCTAAATAGGCTGATTGCTAAATGGGTTGTATTCTCAACAGTTTGCCGCTAAACACGTTGGTCACTAAACTACAAGTCATACTTGACCGCTATTTCAGATATGTGTTCCATTTTTGAAGATTTATACAGTATGGTTATATACTCGTCCTATTATGCTCTTCATATACATGAGCCAGGTCAAGCCGAAAAAATAGAGTACTGCTGCCCTATATGAGCGGCAGTTACCCCATCTTCAATTCCTACCCTCGATAGAATGCAAAAGCGTCTCCGCGTCCTTGTAGGCGACGAGCTATTTTCCACTTTGCAACCCTTTCTCACAGACGAGAGGTCGCAAATCTCTCACATCTCTACCTCTTTTTCCATGGTAAATGTTCATACGAACGACATTCCTTAGTTCTATCAGTCATGACCTCCACGGCTAAGACCAGCCATTCCACAAATATTACCTTCATATCCTCCTTGTGAAATGTAAGTTCCGCTGAAGTAGCTTCTTCCTACGAACCACTGCCTTGTGGAACCTACTCACAAGAGACTGCTTCCCCGATCACGATATTCTTAACCTGCTGAATTTAAGGGTTAAACGGTTATGTTCCGCATAAGTTGGACCTCTTATTCTGTAGTTCTCAATCTCGCGCGGCCACTGTACAGGGTGGGGCAGAGCAACTTGCTCATTTGAAATAACAGATAAAACAAAAGTAATGCAGATATACATGTAATTCTTTAAACAGCATCAATTACAACATTTAAATTGTATGTTTTACAAGTTTTGTGAATTCTTGTTAAGGAACCAGACAAAATAATAAATAACAAAAGCAGATATGGAAATAGAAAATGAAAGTTAAATTGAACAAAAATATACAAACTGGAACACGGGTTAGTCAATTCAGGAATAATAAGAATATTGTTAGTAGGAATCAATATATACAGTCTTGTAGCGAAGAAGTATGTCCGGGTAATGAGTCTATATCCAAAAACACTCCAACTTACTAATCACTAACTTACGGGCAAACTGATTCCTTACTGATTCACCTTACTATTCTCTATATTTAGTTGTCCCTCCCAGTTAGGGCAACATATGACACATGGTCAGTTTATATCTGGGCTTTCCGGGCTATATGGCCCGGCCAAAAAATGTCTGTCTATTTTTGCCCAGTCGTGCTTCTACCCTTCGGCGGAACCACGACTGGGTTATTGCTCTCCGCCTGGAAGCAGAGAGCGCCCTCTACCTGAAGGCAGAGAGCTGACAGTGTCATAGTAGGAGAGTAAACTCTCTAACCACTACTCATTATTTAGTTGTCCCTCCCAGTAAGGGCAACATGTGACACATGGTCAATTTAACTGGGATTTCCGGGCCATTTGGCCCGGCCAAAAAATGTCTGTCTATTTTTACCCAGTCGTGCCTCTACCCTTCGGCGGAACCACGACTGGGTTATTGCTCTCTGCTCGGAAGTAGAGAGCGCCCTCTACCCGAAGGCAGAGAGCTGACAGTGTCGTAGTAGAGTACAACTACTCTGCCGTTTTCTGTATAATATGTACACATTAGGCGAGTCCATTCTTATGTGCAAAAAGGGGTGATCCCCAACAACAAGCTTTAAAGATGACATCAGTCATATGGCGTCCATTCTTCTCAATACACTGGGTTAATCGTACTCTGAAATTTCGATCAACTCTTTCCAGCATATCGGTGGGTATATTGACGACACCAATGTTGTTCTTCAGGTGAGCCAGAGTGTTAGAAAAATCGTTGTAAATAATTGACTTGAGGTATCCCTATAGAAAATTATCACAGGGTGTTAAATCAGGGGACCGTGATGGCCAATGCAGATCGCCCCTCAAAGAGATGAGGTGTTCTGGAAAGTTCTGCTGCAAAACTGTTATTGACACGCACGCTGTCTGTGCTGTGCAAAGTAAACAGAAACAAACTTTAAATCCCGCACTCTCGAATATGCCCCTCCCCACTATCCTCGAAGCAACCATCGCTTCAGGTCGCCAAATTCAAATAAGCAATTTGCTCTGCTCCAGCCTGTACAAAGTAAAAACCACTGTAAAACAAAGAAGAAAGCAAAATCACCACAAAATTTTGTATTTTTATACTGTCAACCTTCTTCTTTCTGTGCCCTGCCCCTTCATGACACAGGCAATCATGGACTTCCACTTGCCCCTATTCCCTTGTCGTTCTTAACGTTTTTCTTCTTCATATCTCTCCCAAACACCACTCCGCCATCCATTTCCTCAGGCCTCTCAAGCAGGCCTCGCGCTGCTTTTCCCTGTCTCTCTTTCCATCTATCCGTTCTGTGAGTATTAAATTCTCCAAGCCCTCCTTTCCTCATTATATATCCAAGAAACCTCATCTGTCTCTTCCTTATGTGAAGTATGTTTTCTCCTCGTTTTCCACCCTCTCCAACACCTCTTCGTTAGTCAGGTGCTCAGTTCATGGTATCCTCAGCATCCTTCTATAAAACCACATTTCTGTTACATCAAGCCTCTCCTTCATCCTTAAGGATATCGTCCAACATTCGCTTCCATACAAAGGGACAGATATCACATAGCAATCCAGCACTTTTCTTCTTAGTTTCCAATGAGATTTTCCTGTCTTTCAATTCCCTGGTTAGCGTCTTTGAATCTCAACATCGCACTTTCCGTCCTTTGTCAATATGCTTCCCAGATATTTTAATTTCTTTACTTGTTTTATTTTAGTTTCTCCGAACTGTAATTGGCATTTTGGGGTTTTCTTGTTACTGATTATCATACACCCAGTTTTCTTTACGTTTATGCTTAGTCCTTTCTTCTTGCTTTCTCGTGCTACCTTTTGTAAGAGGTCCTGCATTCTCCTTTCCGTGTCTGCTATCAGCAACGTGTCATGCGTGTATCTTACATTGTTGAGACTGTGGCCGCCAATAACGAATCCTGGCAAAGATTTTATTTCTCACAGAATAGTTTTACTGCATCTGCAGCCGCTCTCACACCGGCGTGATGTAGCTTCCCTGTGCCTCTTCTACAAGTACTTTCATGGCTACTGCTCCGATGAGCTTAGATCACTGGTGCCGCCTAAGCACGAATTTACACGAGATACTAGATTAGCAACTAGGTCCCACCCTTTTACAGTTAAACAAATAAGATGTAACCGTAAATTCTACTCCAACAGCTTCTTTTTTCGCGCTTCCCGCCTGTGGAACTCCCTTCCACAAGTCTGCTTTCCCGACAGTTACAATCTCCAGGTGTTTAAATGTAGGGTCAATAGACACCTCCTATCACACGAACTCCCAACTATTCTCACAACACTCTCATCTACCCAACCCTCATTCTCGGTATCCTCACCCGCCTATCACCCACCCTCTGTTATTTCCTATATTTAATCAGCCTTTCTCCACTCTACGTAGCCCCCTGCACAGTAGTGGCAGTGACATGCCTTGCTCGGGGTGAAACGCTTATGAAAAAAAAAAAAAAAGATCCGGTGAGAAAAATCATCCTTGTTTTACGCCCCTTTCCATTTTTGTATACCTGCTGAATCGACACGCAAGCGGTTTGCTGTCAATATAGATTCTGGATTATCCTAACGTCTCTTCCGAAAACGTTGAGTTTGTCGACCGGACGAAATATTCAATAATATTAGTGACAAATATGCACTTTTTTATGATGGCTTAGGAACAAAAAGACCAGAGAACTAAGAAAGTTTATCTTTTGGTCGTAGGTGATTATGGCTCTCCATAATTTCCTGTCTTTGTAGCTCTTAGTAATTTTGTTTTTATTTTTGTTATCTCTTCTTGTTTTTACATTCAACTACTGAAACTTACTCAGTTTTTATGTGTTGTTTTCCATTGTCCTTCTTGTCTTCACTCTTTTCTGAAGGTCTCAGATTTCCTAAGCTTTGTTTCCTCATTATGTGCCCTATAAATTTTCAACTTTCAATTTCTCTTCCTGTTTAAGAATAAGTTTCCTTTTTGGTTTAATTTTCGCTAATACTTAATCGTTGCTCATATTCTGTCCATGGTATCCTCAACAGTCTTCTGTAGAATCACACTTCTGTTGCATTTTCGTCTGTGAGGAGACTTCCCTGCATTCCCTGCCATATATGAGAGCTTATAATGGGTTATCCGTTCTAGTGAAGTGTAGTTGTGTGTTGAATCAGATTAACTGAATCTGGCCTTGTTAGTAGACAGCCCACTATAAGGGGATTTATAAAACAAGAAAATCAAATTGTGTATAGAAACAACATTTATATATTTATATATATATATATATATATATATATATATATATATATATATATATATATCAATTAAGTTTGTTTTTTTTACAAATAAAAGTAATGTCTTTTGGTTGGTACAAAGGTCGTTAAAATGTTCATAGCAGTAAATGCCGAAAGGAGTTTGTGCGTATGTATGTATGAGCGTTTGTCTGTTAGAAATGTCTTTGATGTCTCCGCTCAGTCCCTCGGGTAAGTGGCTCAGTGAACAATGAAGAAGATAATGAGAGAGAAAGGAGAGGTGAGCATGATGTGATCGCTTGACGTGGTCAAGGGACGTGCTAATTATGCTCGTATTTTCTCAACTGGCGATGCTTCCTGTGTTGGCTTTTTATTTTGTCTTTGGGAGTCCAAATAAGTCATTTGGGAATTCACACCCGGATTTAATTCTGGTCTTCCCATTTTTTTTTTTTTAATCGTATCACCCCGAGCAAGGCGGTAACGCCACTGATGTGCAGGGGGCTACGTAATAGTGAAAAGATCGGAAAAGAGAAAGCCGGAAACCATATCCTAAACAGGGAACAAGGGATGAGCCTCTTAACCTGTTCAATAGACGTGGGTGGAGTGTGAACCGGGCGATAGATAGATCTATCTACTCCAATTGAAAAAAAAAACAAACAAGAAAACAAAGTGAGAAGATTGGAAAAGAGAAAGCCGGAAACCATATCCTAAACAGGGAACACGGGATGAGCCTCTTAACCTGTTCAATAGACATTGAACGATAAACCAAATTCACGTCGGCTCGTGAAAAGAGTCCATAAAAGGAATTTGATATTTATTTTTGGTTTTCTGCCGGAACATCTGCGTCGAGCCAGGTGAAAATCTAGGGTCGTCGCAAGAATTGCAGTGATGGTGTGTGGCAAACACGTTTTTCTCGATCAAGAGCGAATGTCAGATACCGTCGAGGTTCCGACCGTAAACGATGCCGACCGGCGATTCGCCTCGTTCGCTTCCATGACCCGGCGAGTAATTTGCGTGAAACCAGAGTTCGGTTCCGGGGGAGTAGGATTGCAAAGCTGAAACTTAAAGGAATTGACGGAAGGGCACCACCAAGAGTGGAGCTTGCAGCCTAATTTGACTCAACACGGGGAAATTAACCAGGTCCGGACACCAGTAGGATTGACAGATCGATAGCTTTCTCGATTCGGTTGGTGGTGGTGCATGGCCGTTCTTAGTTGGTGGAGCGATCCGATAACTTCTGTAGAACCGCATTTCTGTTGATTCAAATCTTTTTTTGTCTGTGGGGCATTTTCCAAGGATTGATATTACCTAATAGTTTTTCCCTTTTCTTTGATTAAGTTGTTTAAAGTCACTCGGAAAATTAAACGAAATGTCTGAAATCAAAGAAATATTACATTAATAAAAAATTATAAACTTTCGTTTGTCATTGTCCCGAAACACGCATATTTTTTTTTTAATCATTTCACTCTAAGCAAGGGGAGGAATGCCACTAGTGAGCAGGGAGATATAGTTACAAAAAAGACTAGATACAGTGGGGATGTGCCTTGTAGTGCAATGAATGTCGACTCGGAACGACAAATCGGGGTGCTGAGTTCGAATTCCAGTTGAATTCCTTGCATTCACTTACGTGCAGGTCTGAATTCCTCTATTCCTTCCACTTATAGGCTGAATAACAGAACAGATTGGGTTCTATAGCCTTGGCTGGCAACCAGTCTACGGCAGAAAGCAATGGCAACCTACTGCGGAATAATGTTTTGCTTAGTCAGTTATCTCTTTCGAGACATGATCGTCCAAAGCGTGTATGACATTTAACTGAATGACTGACAGAGTGGATATTAAAGAAGGGATAAAAGATGAATGAGATAGAAGAAATTAGCAATTGACGTTGCATTTTTAAAAATCAAAGTAAACGGAATGGACTTAGACAGGTGGGAAGTGCGAAAAAAGAAACTGTTTGAGTAGATTACATTTATGGCAGTGAATGCTGGATAATCTCATCAAATATTAAGGAAAAACTTGAAGCAACTGAAATATGGTTCTACAGAAGGATGCTGCGGATATCATGGATCGAGCGTGTGGACAATGATGAGGTTCTGAAAAGGATGGAAACGAAAAGGAAATTAATACTGAGCATCAGGAAGAGACAGCTAAAGTTCCCAGGACATGCAATGAGGATCGAGGGCTTGGAGAATCTGATGCTAACAGGCCAAATAGAGGGAAGGAGAGACAGGGGAAAACTTTGTGCAACATACTTGACGGACCTGAGCAACTGAAATGTGGTTCTGCAGAAGGATACAGCGGATATCATGGATCGAGCATGTGAGCAATGATGAGCTTTTGAAAAGGATAGAAACGAAAAGGAAATTAATATTGAGCATCAGGAAGAGACAGCTAATGTTCCCGGTACATGCAATGAGGAAGAGGGGCTTAGAAAATCTGATGCTAACAGGCCAAATAGAGGGAATGAGAAACAGGGGAAAACTGTGTGTAACATACTGGACGGGCTTGAGCAGTTCGATAGCAGAACAGTGCGTGTTGTAACAGGAGAAAGCGTGCTCATAACGACCAGGGATAGGGAGACGTGGAAGGCCATGGTCACCTACATCCTGAAGAAGAAGAAGAAGAATTTTAACGGTAAAAGAGTGGGACCTAGATGCCAATCTAGTAGCTCGCTTAAATTCACGTATTCGGCGTACCAGGAAAAACGCTCGTCAAATCAGTTGCAATGAAAATATTTGAAGAGAAGAGGGGAGAAAGTGACTGAAGTTAAAATACCAAGTCAACTTAAAAGTTACTATTTAACTCAATCTGATACCTACATGCATCAATGATTGTTGTTGGTTAGTATGTTCATTGGGGGATAGAATTTCAAGATAAAATTATGACTTAGACAATCAAGCGATGTCTGTTCAAGAAATGCTATAAGTGGATCCATTCCACACTCTAAGTAAAAGCAACATATAACCCAAAAAGACAAAGCTATTCAGCATCCCTTGATGCTTTCAAGCCGCGGGTGTTCTCTGCGGAACATGTGGATCACTCTTCCGGTTTCTAGTTTTCGGGTCAACTTTGATCTTCAAAAATTTAAATGCATGTCAGTTATTATTTTCTTTCTTTTTTTTCTTCTTCTTTTAGTTTTCGCTCTCTTTCATAATGTTCTTCTTCTTTCTTTCTTCTTTTATTATTCGCTCTCTTTCATAATGTTCTTCTTTCTTTCTTTCTTTTTTTCTTCTTTTATTATTTGCACTCTTTCATAATGTTCTCTTCTTTCTTTCTTTTTTTCTTCTTTTATTATTTGCTCTCTTTCATAATGTTCTTCTTCTTTCTTTCTTCTTTTATTATTCGCTCTTTTTCATAATGTTCTTCTTTCTTTCTTTCTTTTTTCTTCTTTTATTATTTGCACTCTTTCATAATGTTCTCTTCTTTCTTTCTTTTTTTCTTCTTTTATTATTTGCTCTCTTTCATAATGTTCTTCTTCTTTCTTTCTTCTTTTATTATTCGCTCTCTTTCATAATGTTCTTCTTTCTTTCTTTCTTTTTTCTTCTTTTATTATTTGCTCTCTTTCATAATGTTCTCTTCTTTCTTTCTTTTTTTCTTCTTTTATTATTTGCTCTCTTTCATAATGTTCTTCTTTCTTTCTTCTTTTATTATTCGCTCTCTTTCATAATGTTCTTCTTTCTTTCTTTCTTTTTTCTTCTTTTATTATTTGCTCTCTTTCATAATGTTCTCTTCTTTCTTTCTTTTTTTCTTCTTTTATTATTTGCTCTCTTTCATAATGTTCTTCTTCTTTCTTTCTTCTTTTATTATTTGCTCTCTTTCATAATGTTCTTCTTTCTTTCTTTCTTTTTTCTTCTTTTATTATTTGCTCTCTTTCATAATGTTCTCTTTCTTTCTTTTTTTCTTCTTTTATTATTTGCTCTCTTTTATAATGTTCTCTTCTTTCTTTCTTTTTTCTTCTTTTATTATTCGCTCTCTTTCATAATGTTCTTCTTTCTTTCTTTTTTTCTTCTTTTATTATTTGCTCTCTTTTATAATGTTCTCTTCTTTCTTTCTTTTTTCTTCTTTTATTAATCGCTCTCTTTCATAATGTTCTTCTTTCTTTCTTTCTTTTTTCTTCTTTTATTATTTGCTCTCTTTCATAATGTTCTCTTCTTTCTTTCTTTTTTTCTTCTTTTATTATTTGCTCTCTTTCATAATGTTCTTCTTTCTTTCTTCTTTTATTATTCGCTCTCTTTCATAATGTTCTTCTTTCTTTCTTTCTTTTTTCTTCTTTTATTATTTGCACTCTTTCATAATGTTCTCTTCTTTCTTTCTTTTTTTCTTCTTTTATTATTTGCTCTCTTTCATAATGTTCTTCTTCTTTCTTTCTTCTTTTATTATTCGCTCTCTTTCATAATGTTCTTCTTTCTTTCTTTCTTTTTTCTTCTTTTATTATTCGCTCTCTTTCATAATGTTCTTCTTTCTTTCTTTTTTCTTCTTTTATTATTTGCTCTCTTTTATAATGTTCTCTTCTTTCTTTCTTTTTTCTTCTTTTATTAATCGCTCTCTTTCATAATGTTCTTCTTTCTTTCTTTCTTTCTTCTTTTATTATTCGCTCTCTTTCATAATGTTCTTCTTCTTTCTTTCTTTCTTCTTCTTTTATTATTCGCTCTCTTTCATAATGTTTCTTTCTTTCTTTCTTTCTTTCTTTCTTTCTTTCTTTTATTATTTGCTCTCTTTCATAATGTTTCTTTCTTTCTTTCTTTCTTTCTTTCTTCTTTTATTAATTCGCTTTCTTTCTTTCTTTTAATTATTTCTTCTTCTTTCTTTCTTTTTTTTTTCATATTCTTTCACATTAAGTAACCCGTTGCGTCTTTCTCGGGATGAAATGATTAAAAATATATAAATTGGTCAAAGTGACTTCCTGATGTTATCGACGTAGGGAGGTGATCCGAATTGAAAAGAATGGGTTGATCCCAATCCTTGTGAGTAAAACTGGTTAGACGTAACTATTCAAATGATTAGTTAGAAAAATATCTTCTTTAAAGGGTATAATAAGCAAAACTGCAACATTTAGAACTCATATATGACTAATTACAAAATATATGATGTTTTTTTTTTTTTCGGATGTGAGCTGTGGTACAGTGAATATCGGCCCGGAACGAGAAATCGGAGATCCGATTTCGAATTGTGGTTGAATTTTTAGCATTCACATCCGCACAATTACCCTTGGGAAATTTCCCTCTTAAATAGCAAGACAGATTGGGTTTTATAGCCTTGGTTAGCAATCAGTCTATCGCAGAAAGTAATGGCAAACTATTATGGTGTCAAAAATTGCAATATGAGCTTAGGTAAAAAAAATACTAGAGAAAACCATTTACAGCAAAAATACTAGAGAAAACCATTAACATCAAAAATATTGCAATATGAACTCTGGTATAAAAGGGTTACTGGACATTAGGTTTATAAGTTTTATATATATATATATATATGTCCCAAAATTTCAGTTGTTTTGTCCTTAAGGATACATGGCTATAGAGCGCATGGCACAGTGGATACAGACGTTGGTTAGTTCCTGTGACTTGATCCAAAGAGTTGCGAGTTCAATACCCGGCTACAATAGTGGTGAACAAGTAACTTGCAGGGGTAGAGGGAGATAACTCAAAACTTCCAATCGAGGAATTACTACGCAAGTGATTGTAATAAAAGGTTCGGTTCGAAATTCCTAGCACCTGAAAAAGGTTGAAGTATAAATGGCAATAGTCCGAATAATGTGAATACTAGTATAGCAAAATCTTCTACCTAGCCAGTCATGTCTCTTTCGAGACATGATCTCCAAAGCGTGTATCACGTACGGCACTTGACTGACTGGTTATCATTCCCAGTTTGGCTCGGATACCTTGTTTGTTTTTCGTCAATATCAAAATGCCCTCAATATATTTGGCAAATGAATAACAAAGTGACATTTAAAAGTAACTAACTTCTACAATATTTTTCTTCATCTAGGTACTTAGAGCTGCTTCGCTTATTTTTTATACGTACATATATATATATATATATATATATATATATATATATATATATATACTATAGTATACTACAGTCATCCGCAGACAGATCTGTTTCGCTGTATCACAGCTCATCAGTACGGTTAGACTCCGATTGCTTTTTAACCCAGGATTGGAACCCGACCGAATTGGCGTCAGTCGGGGATTCTGCCTCTGGGCTACGCGCGTTCGGTAGAAGAAGGCAGACTTTTAGCGCGTATATCATTATACACGCCCAATAGCCATAGTGCTCTAATTCATTATTGAATGAGCGATGCGTATATGCCGGAGTAGCTACTGTTTTCAAAGTCTCCCATTCTTCCAGAATGCTCAATCAGGGTGTGAGAGCGTATATATATATATAGTGTTGACTTGTGATGAGGCTTAGCGCCAAGATTGTTATTTTTATAGTGGTTAACTGATAAAAAGATTTTTTGGCAAGCAGGTTTTTTGTCGTAAAGTGCTCAGTATTGAGATACTGATAGAACATTAACAGGATATATATATATATATATATATATATATATATATATATATATATAACATTTATTAATAAATAAATTGTAACATATCAATGTTATAATTTATTAATAAATATTATTATTATTAGCTCTACTTTGTATTGAGCACTTTTTTAAAAATAGTGTTTCTTTGGATGGGGAATATTATTCCACCCATACTTGGATATATATATATATATATATATATATATATATATATATATATATATATATATACGAGTGCATGTGTGTTAAATCACTCGATAAGTGCTCCTATTTCTTACAGGTCAGATAGACGGAAAGAGAGACAAGGAAAAGTAGTGTGCAACATACTTGATGGCCCAGAGCAGGTGGATGGCAGAGCAGGTGTTGGGTGGTGTCAAAAAAAAAAAGGAGAAAGAGTGCTAAGATCCACCAGTGATAGGGAGACGTGGAAGACCATGATCGCCTACATTCTGAAAGGACAGGGTAGTTAGAAGAAGAAGATTGCCTGCCGTATGGTTATATTATTGGCAACAAAAGTAGATACCCCGCTAAGAAAAAATCTGGTAAGGAGAGGGGCTCGACACATAGGAGAACGAAACAAAATCACTCGGATGGAAAATAAACATTTTCGTGGAAACAAGGACCATCTAGCACTTTTTTTTAATCGTGTCACCCCAAGCAAGGCATTCCACTGCCACTATAGCGCAAGGGGTTACATAGAGGGATTGGGTATAGGAAATGTCAGAAGGAGG
>JBBBDQ010000282.1:1117500-1212500 GCA_037127315.1 Ascarosepion bandense
CCCAAAAAAACAAAGCGTTCTGGATCAAGGTACCGCAGCACTGGTTTCCGGCTTTCTCTTCTCTCTCTTCAGACCTTGATATTGGTGCTTCCGTGAGTTTCCTGCGATCTAGCCGGTTGGTGCCAACGGCTCATCACTGTGAAGGTACCGGGTTGGCAGTTTCCTGGTTGCTGCTTCCGACTGGTAGTTAGGAACCATAACTATTGCGTAGCGTCAAGAGCGGCTGCTCTGATCAACAGTGTTTTTCAATTGGAGTAGATAGATCTATCTATCGCTCGGTTCACACTCCACCCATGTCTATTGAACAGGTTAAGAGGCTCATCCCTTGTTCCCTGTTTAGAATGTGGTTTCCGGCTTTCTCTTTTCTAATCTTCTCGGTTTTTTTTCAATTGGAGTAGATAGATCTATCTATCGCCCGGTTCACACTCCACCCATGTCTATTGAGCAGGTTAAGAGGCTCATCCCTTGTTCCCTGTTTAGGATGTGGTTTCCGGCTTTCTCTTTTCCAATCTTTTCACTATTACGTAGCACCCTGCACATCAGTGGCGTTACCGCCTTGCTCGGGGTGATACGATTAAAAAAAACAAAAAAACTACCGCTCATCACCATCAATAACTATGAGCTGGATGCGGTCTATCAGTTTACCTATCTTGGTTCTACCATCACTGACAAGCTCACCCTGGACATAGAGCTCGACAAGAGAATTTGAAAGGCAGTTACAACCTGTCTTTGAGTTTAAAAAAAAAATCACTCTACTGGCGGTCGAAAGCGAGGAAAAAATTACTTGTTCCAAAATCATTTTACTCGGTCGACTCCATTTTCTTAATAGCCGCCTTACGTAAACATAACGTGAATCGCTGGCGGAAAACAAAAATGAAATTTTAATTAAAATTTCGAGCGTGTTAGAAACAATTTAAATTTTTAAAACAATAACAACAAAACTTTTAGCATCATGACATGTTGTTTTTTTTTTTGTTTTTTTTTGCAATTGAGTGGAGGTACCTAAATTCGTAGTTTCCTTCTTCTGTTTGACTACAACCTCCATCTCATAGATGATAAAAAAGTATCAAATCTGATTTTCTCAACGGTTTTCTATAAAAAATTACTTACTTGTATAATTTGTTTTTCGGTGCGTGGTTGAAAGAAGTATACGTATTTTTTTTTCTTTCTTTTAAATATTTGTTTTTACTTTTCGTAAGCGGGGAGGAAACACAAATGTTGAGTCAAGGATAATATTTTTGCAAATGAGTTTCTAAAAATCTGTGAACGTTTTTAATCTGGGCAACAGGGACATTTTGGTTTCACTTTGGAAGCGTTAATTAAACGAATTTTTACACTGATCGTGACGATAAAAGCTAAACAGGAGCTTGTCAATCTAAATTCCATTTGTCAGATCTTGCGTTGGTGATTGCGGGATGTCACTGTCTTTTGTTTAACCACACATCTCAACGTAAATTAGGTGCCATGCATAAGACCAAAGAGTTCAATAATGTGATTGTAGGTCATTCGAAGTAACTTGTAAATCTTCAATGGCATACTTTTGGGTTCTAAAAGGAATTCCTTTTTCTATATTTGAAAGGGCAGGTTTCATTGCGAGATTTTAAATCGATCGCGAACTAGTAAAGCAATAAACTTTAATCGTCTAATTAAATTTTTAATCGACTGAGTCGATCGGGCGAGTGAAATCTCAAAGGCTGGTCACAACAGTTGCACGCCTAATAACACGTGTTTAGAACAACTCCAACCTGACAGTGAAGACAAAAATGGAAATGTACAACGCCCGTGTCATCAGCATACTTCTATACGGCAGCGAGAAATGTACCACGTACGCCAGTCAAGAAAGGTGTCTGAACACCTTCTACGTAAGAAGTATCCGACGTATATTAGGAATCTCATGACAAGGCAAAGTGCCCAACACTGAGGTTTTGTCTCGCGCGGGCCTACCCATCATGTTTACACTCCTTAAACAGCGCAGACTTCGCTGGTTAGGCTATGTCCACCGCATGCCAGACGGTCTAATTCCAAAAGACCTCCTATACAGAGAGCTAGCCTCTAGAAGAAGATCCACTGGGTGGGCACAGCAGTGGTAGCGGATAATCGTAAAACGTGACATGAAGGCTGTGGGTATCAACACGGAGTCATGGAAGAACGTAGCAGTTAACCGGTTCAAATGGAGACGAACCCTAGCCCAACAACTCAAATCAAGGGAGGAGCAGCTGACACAAGTCACTAGGGAGATGTGGGTTTGCAGAAAGCAAAGTGACAGCTCCGACAAACGACAAACAAAACATAAATGTAGCCTCTGCAACAGAGACTGTCACTCCCGCAGCGGCTTCTACAGTCACCGATGCTCCAGTTAAGCAAAAAACTAGGGTGCTTATCCGTAGTCAACCCGACCGACGAAGGCTTACTACCAGACGGTTTTCAATGAATTTTTAATCGAACCCATTATTTCGATCGGTGGGGTATATCATTCTAATTCTATGCTAAAAATTTTCGATGCCAAAATTCGGGTCAAAGTTCCTTGCTCATGAAGAAAACCGGAGTGTGCAACGGCCGAAATATCGTAACCAGGGCAATAATGATGAGGACAACAGTCCGAACGGTGTAAATAATGTAAATATTACCTCATCTCAAAAGTATAGACAAATATTCCATTTGTTGTTCAGATTTGAACGAGTCGTTTGCTAGTGAAAGCGTTTTAATTTTTGGATATCGCGACGATATAAAGTTCAGGTTTCACAAACATATAGCACAGTTGAAACGACATCAGCATTATAGACCTTAATTTTTGTGTAGATTTTCTCCTGTTCCGCCATTGGGGTCTTTGGGGCTTGATCTCATTCAATATAGTCCCACCACCTCGACCTTAACGCCTTGGGGTAACCCTACAGTAGTTGGAAACCCAGACGGCTTCGCTCTTGGGATCACTGGGACAAGTAAGCCCTCTATAATGTCAAGGAACGGACATCTATATTGTACACTGGATGTCGGGGTGAACTATTTGTTATCAAATGTACCATTTGGACTTATTATTACTTTAATGACAATAATTTAAAAAAATCGATAATTAAGAAAAGAATAAAACTAATAAACGTATAAAATTATCTAGGCTTATTTATGAATGAAACTTTGTCACTGTGTGTGTGTGTCTGTGTGTGTGTCCGTTACTTATAGACTCCGAAACGGCTGAACCGATTTTCTTAAAAATTTACACAGTTGTACTATAAGCGTCTGCGAGTGTTCTTAGCTAGGTTTTGTGTCGAGGCACCCCCGATAAATATCGAAAATTGATAATCGAAAAAATCGGGTTATAGAAGGAGTGGTCCAATTTTAATCAAATTTGATACACTCATAGACAAAGACATAAGAAACGATATTCACAAGTTTCAAGGTTACAGTTCTTACAATAGTGCAGAAAATTGATTATATATATATATATATATATAAGGCAGGATGTTTTTGTGTGTATCTGTTTATCTGCATGTATGTCTGTATTTTTTCAGCCCTTTTATTTTAGTTTTTGCTTCGGGTTTGGCTATAAGTAGGTATAATTGTAGTTCTTAGTCTCAGCCATGATACCATTTACTCAGAGGACTTATTTAGCCTTCAAAATTCAGTTTACGACGAAAAACTTATTTGATATTGATACCAGGAAATCAAAATTTGACTTACATCCATTCATTTTTCTTTCAGTGTACGGTTTCGCTTTAACTGGAAACAACTGTTGGTTTTTTAGTCTTTCGTGCCAACGTCCAAAGTGTCTGAGTTCCAGGACCATGGATTAGTTTTAAAGCTTTCATTATATCCGAGCAACGCCGGGCTATGCTGCTAGTTTGATAATAAACTACATCTATTCGAAAAAAGAAAATGTGTGTAGAGTGATGCGTTGGGAAATCAACTCGATTACATTTTCAATTGATAAGTCATCGTGGCTAAATATTCTGGACAACCTCCTCTTCGACGGATTCTTCTTTATATATTCTCTTCTTTCGTGATGTAGACGATCATGGCCCTCCACTTATTCCTGTCCCTTGTAGCTCTTAATAAATTCTCTTTTCGCTTTTTTTCCTAAACACTATTTTGCCATTTATTTACTCAAGCCAATCAAGTATATTACACGCTGTTTTTTTTGTTCCTCAATATTCTCTCTGAGTATCAGATTTTCCAAGTCCTCCTTCCTCATTCCGGGCCGCAGAAATTTTAACTGCCACATCCTGATATCAAGTAGAAATTGCTGATTTTATGAAAACCTCGACGTTGCTCATGTGTTCGGTCACCTCCTAGACGGAAGTCAATCAGAAAAGAGAAAAAAACAGATATATTTCGAAACAAGTTAGGGTTTTCTTCAGTTCTATTTCTCTCTGTGTCTCTCTCGATCTCGCTCTCTCAGCGATCTTCCTTTCTTAAAATGTAGAAACTCAAATTTTAAAGAATATTCGATCACCACGAAGAATTTGACCGGTCAGATAATTAATTCCGTTAACTGCAGCTAGACGAGAAGAAAAAGTAATAGGTATATTTCAAACAAGAATTAAAAATTAATCAAATAATATATGTAGACGCATATAGCCGTACTTTAATAGAAGGTTGTTTCATTTTAGTGGGGTTAAAATTGAATCGAATAGATGAATATAGATCCGGAATTACAACTGTGTCGAAAATATTAATTATGGGTCTGGCTTACATCCGAATAAAAGAAGAGGGGCAGAGGTCAGCTTTTGATTCGAATGAAAAGGATAGATACAGATCCGGCTTTACAACTGAGTAAAAAACATTAGTTTTAGGTCCTGCTTAGTTTTGAATCAATAAGGAAGACAGAGATCCAGTTTACATTGAAATAAATGAGGTTGACAGAAATCAGAGTTTACAGTTGAATCAAAAGTCTCAGGTGTCAGTCCGGCTTACATTTGAATAACAATAGTAAAACATATTTCCGGTTTACACTTGAATAGAAAAATGTGTCTATATTCCGCACTTGTGTCGTTTCGTGTGGACGTTTAACATTCTGCCGAGGCAGATTAAAAGTGTCCAACAAAATGCCGATGTGACCTTTGGTTCGTAGATATTGCATATTTAGAAGAGCGAACTGGTTTGCATGCCGAAGATTGCACGCTGGCATAAGTGACGTTTCTAGTTTGGCGCAAGATGTAATCTTGTGTCCACTTATCTGTGCCATTTCGGTTGTCTTTTGCTAATATTTGTTGGTCATGTTTGAAAGTACGACTTACTGCACTAAGATGGTTGTTGTTCGTTGCCGTGTTTCTCTTGTGAGAATTGTGTGCACTTGGACGCATGATGTCTACAGGTAACCAAATTTTGTGGTTCATCAGAAGATCGAAAGGTAAGCTGACTTTTTTCTAATCGTTTCAACTCAAACAAGGCAGTACTGCCACTGGTGCGCAGGGGTTTACATGAGAGGAAAGGGAAGAGAAAGAGGAACAAGGTACAGGGGATATTGAAGAGAAGAATGAGAATCAAAGTGATAAAAGGAGGGAATCATGGATATTAGGGTATTTGTGTTTGGTGTGGTTCTGAAACTTGTTAGGAATGTCTTACCCACCATGTTAACCCACCAATTTTAATTTTTGGAGTGCTCTCTTGAAGGTCACCATAAATCGGAAAACTTGTCCATTTGATTGTGAATGGAATGGTGATGTGCGTATGTGTTTAATAGCATTCTGCAGGCAGTGAAAACAGTGGTCTTTTCGGAGACTAAAGCCTCTGGAAATTCGAATCTGTTGAAAATAAGCTGTAATGGTTTCCTCAGAGGTGATGCGATTCATCGGAAAAACATCAAAGCAATAACTTTTACCATCCACTAATAGCAGAAAACGCTTTCCATCGATAAGTTTTGCAAAATCAACATGAAGACGTGACCAGGGAGAATTTAGGAGAGGTCAAGAAAAGACTTCCGATTTTTCGGGGATTTTGCTGCTAAATCACATTTCGTACAGTTATGGCTGAGGCCTTCTAATCGCTTGTCCATGTTTCACTAATAGACAGCTATGCGCCAAAGCTTCCGTGTGGAAGCTTTGGCGCATAGCTGTCACCTTCATGCCCAAAATGAAATTCTTTTAGGACCCTATTTTGTAAATAGAATGGAACAATCACGAATTCCCCCAAAAGAACTCAGTCATCCACAAGGAAAAATAATGATTATCAATGTTAAAAGGTTTGAAGGTCATTGCACTGATCTGTCTAAGGCCATTTTGTAGGGTGGTAGTAAATCACCAGTAACAGTGAGTCAGAAGCTATGTTTTTCTGGACAATCTTCGAGGTGACAATGTTCTTGCAATAGTTGTAAACACAGAAACAAATTGTTTCCACCAAGTCTGCAGCAACAACGAAGCCTTCAGGCAAAATTTGGTGTGCGTCCATAAATCTGGATAAAGATTTTGCCTGGCCAATTAAATTTGTTGATTGGCATTTTATTGAAAAATATTAATCCAATTGTGGCTCATCTTTGTAACAGATTTACAGTATAAACAGGAATATATTTTCATTAAAAAATGTTTCTTATCTCTAATCGAGGTAAATCTACGTACATAAAATATTTTGTGAAATTACTTTATGACAAATATAATTGCCAAAATTACTTTCTCAGTTTGACTATTGTTCCACTGAGCAGGAGGAAAATATCTTGCTGCTTCAGAAATGGCCTTCTGACTACCATTAAGAAAAATGCGAGTAATCACAGCCCCAATATCACAACCCGAAGCATTCGAATCCAAAGTGATGTCAAGAAATGGGTAATATGTGAGAAGTAAGTCTGATGCAAGAAAAGGTTTTATCTTTCTGGAGGCAGACTGGTTTTTAGGTGGACATTTCTACGGAACATTCTGTTTTGAAAAAGGTTATTTAAAGGATTACAAAACATGGTAGAATTCCGGAAAAATTAAGTCTGTTAACTAGTCTAGAAAAAAACGCAATTGTGAAATGTTTATTGGTGATATCACACGTTTGAATGCCAAAATATTTTTCGGGTCTGGTCGTTGTCCATTTTTATTAAATATGAAACCCAGTTATTTGTTCAACATCCAGAAAGACTGACATTACTCGACTTGGATAGGAATACCCTTTTGCTGAATCCGTTTAACTCTCACAACAGATCTCAAGTTGAATGAGTATATAGAATCCATTGCTAAATCTGCTTCTAAGAAGGTCGGTTCTCTGTGTAGGGCCAGGAGGTTTTTCCCGTCTGAAACAATCCTGCACATATATAAATCTATCACCCGCCCGTGCATTTAATACTGCTGCCATATCTGGTCGGGTGCTCCTGCTATCCACCTCGGTGTCCTTGACAAAATCCAACGGAGAATCTATAATGTGATAGATCCCGATTTGGCAGCTCAGATACACTCACTTTCTCACCGGTGCAATGTGGTTTCTCGGTGTCTCTTCTACAAATATTTTCACGGCTTCTGCTCCGATGAACTTAGCTCACTGGTGCCCACTATATATAAATTCACTCGAGCCACAAGATTAGCAACTTGGTCCCATCCTTTTACCGTGAAACCAATAAAATGTAAACGCAAATTTTACTCCATCAGCTTCTTTTCTCGCACTTCCCGCCTATGGAAATCCTTTCTGTTAACTTGCTTCCCCAACAGCTATAGTTTCCAAGAATTTAAATGTAAAGTCAATAGTCATCTCCAATTTCACTAACTTGCATCCTCTCTCATATGCTACTTTCTCCGTCCACTCCACTCTCATCCGTATTCTCATCCACTTTCAGACACCCCCTATAACCTGTCACTCTTTCTCATAACATTCCTCTTAGTTAACCGCCTGCACGACAGTGGCAGTAAAATGTCTTGCTTGGGGCGATTTGATTATATATATAAAAAAAGAAAGTAAATAAACGGTTCAAAGTTTGTTCTGAGTTTCACTTGAAATAATGATATCATCAATATCATAATGATATCATCATAATAATGATATCATCAATATCATAATGATATCATCATAATAATGATATCATCAATATCATAATGATATCATCATAATTGTCTTTCTCTTTCGACCATATTTATCTTTACGCTTTGGGTTGATGGATCCAGATCGTTTCTTCGGCAGGGTTTATTTGGTCACGCTGTTACATTCTGAGGTCACGTTCATATTTATCAAATTTAAAACTCAGCTACTCGATCGACATCCGGAAAACTGATATTTCTCTGCTTGGACATGAAAACAATATTACTGACTCCGTTCAAAGACAGAGAATAAACGGTTCAAAGGTTCATCCTGAGTTTCACTTGCAATAAAGATATTTTCAATAAATGAAGCCATGCCTTTCAAACCGGTTAACACAGCGTCCATCACCGGCTGGAATAAAGCACACTTAACACCATAAGTAAGCCGATTCTATCGGAATAAACACTTTTTGGGTGTTGATCATTCGAATCCTCAACATATTCAACTTGTAAGAAAAAATTATCAAGCAAATCATTTTTTGCAAAACAAATTCCCTTATTAAGTTTAGTGAAAATATTTTCTGGTGTGGGTATCAAGTAGTGATGTGTATCTAGGGAATCACTGATACCTGTGGAAAAAATATATACATATACCAAGTTTACCGCTTGCTTTCTTGACTACAACAATGAGAGTTGCCCATGGAAAATAATTTGTTGGCTATGTTAGTCCAAATTGCTGGAGACGAGTTAACTTCTTTTCTACTAAGTCAAGAACGCCATAAGGAAGAGGGCGTTTGGGCCTTAAAACTGGCATCGATTCGGGATTCAACTTGTGGACTTCTTTGGCTTTGGTGCAACACCGAAGAACCTCTGTGAAAACATTACTGAGATTCGTTCTGAGAGAACGTGCAAAATAGTTTTCAATCTGGGAAACTATAGAAAGAGCAAATGTGTTAAACATATAAAGTGGCATAGAGAAAAGATCCAGTGCGTCTATTCAGTTAAGAAAGATCAAACTAAGACCAGAGTCTACAACGTCACACTTACGAGAGAAACTGCAATTTAGCGTAACTGATAGCACAATTTCATCACTAAAAGCACTTCGAGCAATGCGGACCGTTTTCCATAAATAAAGTTTCCTTAATAGTTCTCACGTCAATCGTGAGATTCAAGTAATGTCTGAAGCTGTATCAAATTGAAAAAGAAATCGGATTTTGTTGACAGAAAACTTTCGGTATTCACTTGAGGACGTTCAACAGCAGCAACAACTAAAATGAAAAGCACATGTCACGAGTAGAAAAAAAAGTTATAATTAACATACCGCAAGACAGAGGCCTCGATCTATACTGGAAAGAGCGACAACAATTACTTGGTATGAGAAACCTTTTTTGAAAAATTGTTTAAAATAAAAGATTTTATAAATTTCAACCTAGAGCAATGCTAAATATTAGTTCAATGAATAATGAATTTTTCCTGTATGAAAAAGTTCAAGATCAACATTACCATTATAATTTATAATACGAGATTGTATCAGAATGCTCCAAAATGCAGTCAAAAATAATGTTCATTTTTGCTCCCGTTGCACGTGTATTGTTTTTTAATTAAAAGTCATTTCAAATGTTTTCATGAATATATTTTCCCATTTTCTGGCGTTTTGTAATTGATTGGTAACCATCAACGCTCATCAACTCGAACTGATCTTGAAACTAACGTATTATTCTGTATTCACGTTGTAAATGTTCATCGTATGAGGCATTTCTGCAACATTGAACTATGGCTCAATGTTTGATGCGGGTCCGTGGCTCAATTGTCATCTGTCCAAAATATATTTTCTGCGGGATTCAGATTCGACTTTGAAAGTATCTAACACCGAATATGAATTTGTTCGCTTACGGTAAAGTTTGTTCACAGATTTTCTTTGGACAGCTTCGAAGTAAAATTGGAAGATTTACCCCCGACGGGTGACAAAACATTACCTTGCTAACTCAAACTAACTAGGTAGGTTATACGTTCCTTTTCTCTGTCTTATCTTAATCCGTCCTGTGAGTATCAAGTTTGTGACATTTATTTGATTTTTTTTTTGTAAGGACAAAACTGAGAATAATGGCAATATTTGCAAAATCAACGTGCAGATGTAGACGTTTAATTGACACGCGTGATGAATTTTCCTTTGCTTGAACGCTGCTGGTTGTGGAAAAATTTTGATGTCAGGCCAGTCGTTGTTGAAAACATTTTGTCTTTTTTAAAACCCCGAAATGCCAACTACAGCTCGGAGAAACTAAAATAAAACAAGTAAAGACATTTTGGAATCGTTCTGACAGAGGATGAAAAGTCCGACATTGAGATTCGATGACGGATTGGCATGGTCAAGGACGCATTTCAAAATCTAACCAGAGTACTGAAAGACAAGAACATCTCATTGGAATCAAAGAAAAGTGTGCTGGACTGCTATTTGATACCTGTCCTTCTTTATGGCAGCGAATGTTGAACGATCTCCTCAAGGATAAAGGAAAGGCTCGAGGCAGCAAAAATGTGCTTCTACAGAAGGATGCTGAGGATACCATGGACCGAATGAGCAACGTGAGCAACGATGAAATTTTGGAGAGGATGCAAACTCATACTTAACAGGACGAAGAGAGAACTGAGGTTCTTGGGAACGTAATGAGGAAGGAGGGCCTGGAGAATCTAATACGCACTGGACGGATAGACGGTAAGAGAGACAGGGGAAAGAAACGCAAGACATATTTGATAGGCTTAAGCAAACGGATGGCGGTGCGGGTTTGGGAAAGATATCAAGAGGAAATATATTGAGAGCGATAAGAGAGAGAGAGAGAGAGAGCCAAGTGGAAGTTCATGATTGCCTACGTCCTGAAGAAGAGTCTGTCGGATTCTGACGTGAGAGCCTTCACACGTTTTTGTTCTGCTCGAGTTTGGATAATATCCGTGTGCGCACATCAGAGTCATATGGCGATTTAAGGCCAGTGAGATATTTAAATTGGTCTTCAGTTAGTGCCTGAATCTCGAATTTCTCACGTTCATGATTATCGAAGACTGCGATGGTTACGCAGTCGGCCGACTCGATTTTCGTTATTTTCTAACAGTTGTATCAGTTGCGAAAACGAGACCGCTTAATACTGAAATGTCCGGTTAACTAGTAAACAGTTTCCGCGAAGGCATATGGCGTAAAATAAAATTTGCGAAACGCTTGTATACATTAGTTTCTAATTTACGGAGCAAAAGTGTTGATTTCCACGCGTGATCTTTGTGCGAAAAGCCACATTCAAAAAATGTCCCTCTAACGTTGAAATCACGAAAAAAAAATTGACTTTATTAGGAGTATCGGACTCGAACAGCGAAAGAGAATTTGCCAAAAAACCGACATGACTGTTTTTTTGGTCAAATTTGCTGAGTTTTTCCACTTGTATTTGAAACTGCTATCAGAGCTGTTATTAAATGTAATTGAAACTTATCTTTTTTTTTTTAATCATTTCATCCCAAGCAAGGCATTTCATTGCCTTGCGTATGGGGCTACATAGGGGAAGGTAAAGAGGAGGAGTGGTTAGGTGTAGGAAATATCAGAAGGAAGATGTTAGATGGGTAAGGATACCGAGAATGAGGGTTGGGCTGATGGGAAGAGTGTTTGAAAGAATGGGAGCGAGTTAGTGTGTTAGGAGGTGTCTATTGACCTTACATTTAAACTCCTGGAGATTGTAGCCGTCGAGGAAGCAATCATGTGAAGGTAATTGAGACTTATCAAACAGTTCTTGCTGCATACGGACAGGAAATGAGTTCAGCAAATATACAAAAATAGAAAGAGGTGTAAGACAAGGATGTGTGAATAAGTATCTTCTCGGAGTGTAGTTGGTAGACGAATTAATGACCGCTTGGATTCGTTCTTCCAGCTGCTTCACGTAGAACCCGGAACACTGCTTTACTCGGGACTCCGTTTCCTGAACACCGTAAACAAAACGCTGTCTCCCGAACACCGGTGTAGCCTTCACGAATCGCCAACACACACTATATTTATTTTTTGTACAGAATACAAAAAATTGTGGCACAAGGCCTAAAAGGGGAGGGGGAAAGGTTGGTTCTCGCTTAACTATCCTATACCTAGCTAAACACTATCACGACCCATTCACTCGTTACAATTTTCACAGTCACCAAAAGAAGCTATCCATCTACTCCCAATCCTTCGTACACCACAATGCCAGAAATGTACAAGGGACACCTAAAAAGTGGGGAGAATAACCCATGACAATCGCCAACATACACTGCCTCCGAAACAGAAGTTGGCTCTTTTTATGTGTTTTTGGTCTTGAGCGAGAAACCGTAATTTCTCGCTTCTGAAAAGCCTCGTTTTCACCAATGACGCATGCGCCGTGTCATTCCAAAAACTGCCTTGCATGAGCTCGCCTCGCGGTTCCATGACGTCTACGAACGCACGTGCAGACAAGACCGCCTTCTCTTGCTTCGGCGAAGTACGTTTCCAACACAGGATTTATTCAACTTAAAGAGCAAGGCAATTCTAAGAGAAATAGAATTCTGCCAGGATTTGACCCCGGCAGCCATAATCTGAACAATATAAGATACGCAGGTGATACATTGCTGATAGCAGATACGGAAAGAAACTACAAGACCTCATACAGAAAACAGCTAAAGAAAGCGAAAAGAAAGGACTAAACATAAACTACAAGAAAACTGAATGTATGGCCATTACTACAAAATATCAACTAGAAGTCGGGAATAAGGAAATTAAACAGGTACAGAAATTTAAATACCTGGGAAGCGTTTTAACAGAGGACTGAAAGTGTGACACTGAGATGAGACAGCGTATTGGGATGGCCAAGGATGCCTTCCAAAAGCTGACTGAAATATTGAGATGCAGGGAGATTTCATTGGAAACAAAGAGAAACGTACTGAAGTGTGATGTGATATATGTCCTCCTTTATGACAGCGAATGCTGGACAATCTCCTCAAGGATGAAGGAGATACTCGAAGCCACAGAAATGGGGTTCTACAGAAGGATGCTGAGAATACCATGGACTAAACATGTGAGCAACTACAAGGTTTAAGAGAGGAAGAAAACGAAAAGAAATCTTATAGCGTCAGAAAGAGACAGCTGAGGTTTCTGGGAGATGTAATGAGGAAGGAGAGTTTGGGGAATCTCATACTCACAGGACGGATAGAGGGGAAGAGAGGCAGGGGAAATCGGCGCTTGACATATTTGATCAAATGGGTGGCGCAGCGGGGTTAGGAGAGATCTCAAGAAAAAAAAAGTTAATAACGATAAGGGAAAGGGGAAAGTGTAAGTCCATGATCACCCACGTCCTGAAAAAGCACGGCAGTTAAAGAAGACGATGAAACAAAGGATTTTTTTGTTTCTTTTTAAACTGGAAAAAAGTGATATAAATTTAAAATTAAATTTAACTTACCAAAACATGTCAAATAAAAACTACTATAATGATTTGTTTTTACTGTATAACTTGGAGCAAGGAAACAAAAATTGAAAACGATAAAATGAGTTCAGTCAGTCATTTAAGTACCATACATAATAGACGCTTGGGCGATCATGTCTCGAAAGAAACATGACTAACTGAGCAGATTTTCCCGCGGCAAGTTTCCATTACATTCTGTGGTAGACGGGTTGTCAACCAACGACACAGAAGCCAATCTGTTCCGCTTTTCCACCCATAGTTGGTGGGAGAAAAGTTTCATTCACCCTTTTTTCCAAAATTATTTGTGCAGAAGTGAATGCAACAAATTCAACTGGAATTCGAACTCGACTCGCTGATTTCTCGTTCGAAGCCTATATCCACTGCACCACAAAGCACATTAAAATAAACACACGTGTCGAAACGGGTGGTGCAGTGGATATAGGCTCGGAACGAGAAATCGGAGAACCGAGTTCAAATTCCAGTTGAATTCATTGCATTCACTTAGGCGCAAATACCTATTGGGAAAGGTATTAATCCGTCTCTTCCTTCCAGTTATGGGTTAAATAACAGGACAGAAAGCAATGGCAACCTACTGCGGGATAATCTTCTGCCCAGTCAGTCATGTCTCTTTCGAGCGTGTTTCACGTATGGCACTTCACTGGCTGGTAGAAACGGGTCAACACGATTTTTGGTGCCAAAAAACACGTTCTTTAGATAATTCTGAAAATGACCTTAGATTTTTATGGTTACCGTTCTTGCTGTACTAAAATTGCTCATTTTGGGGAAAAATATTAATTTCCGATCTTCGTAGATCGCGTCATTTAGTTAATAAAGGTCATAGAAACCCATCAATTTTCAGGTTTTCTTCTATGTGCCCTGTCCCTTCAGGACGTAGGCGATGATGGCTTTCCACCTTTCCCTATCCCTGGTGGCAATGAGCACACCTTCTCCTGTTACACCATGCAATCCTCGTTCCATCATCCACCTGATTAGATCCTTCAAATATGTTATCCGTTGCTTTCCCTTGTCTCTTTTTCCCTCTATCTGGCCTGTTAATATCAGATTCTCCAAGCCTTCCTTCCTCATTGCGTGTCCCAGGAACTTCAGCTGTCTCTTCCTGATGCTCAGTATTAATTTCCTTTTTGTTTCCATCATTTCCAACACCTCATCATTGCTCACATGCTCGATCCATGATATTCGCAGCATCCTTCTGTAGAACCACATTTCAGTTGCTTCAAGTTTTTCCTTCATCTTTGATGGTATTGTCCAGCATTCGCTGCCATACTGAAGGACGGACATCACTTAGCAATCCAGTACTCTATTCTTTGTTTCTAGTGAAAATGTCCTGTCTCTTTATACCTTACTCAACTTCTGGAATGCTTCCTTCGTCATGCCAATTCGCCTTCGGATCTCGGTGTCTCACTTTCCGTCTTCTGTTTTAACGCTTCCCAGCTATTTAAAATTTTGTACCTGCTTGATTCTAGTATCCCCGACCTGTATTTGGCATTTTGGGCTACCCTTTTTACTGATGACCATGCATTCGGTTTTCGTGCAGTTTATTTCTAGCCCTTTCTTCAGTTACCTTCTGTAGGAGGTCTTGTAGTTTCCTTTCTGTGTCTGCTATCATCAATGTATCATCTGCGTTTTTGTATCAATTTATCGTCAAAATTAAAATTAACTGATAAACTTTATCAGTAATGCACTAATATGAGTATTAAGGTACATTTTTTTACATAGCCGTCTAGATAAATTTCCGGATAATTCCGGCAATGGGAGTGATAAGCAAGGAGAACGATTCCATCAAGATATCAAAATAATGGAAGCGTTAA
Organism: Ascarosepion bandense; assembly: GCA_037127315.1. Taxonomy (NCBI): domain Eukaryota; kingdom Metazoa; phylum Mollusca; class Cephalopoda; order Sepiida; family Sepiidae; genus Ascarosepion; species Ascarosepion bandense. The sequence continues at coordinate 1,132,681 of JBBBDQ010000282.1, forward strand.
CATTGGACATGACAGAATCAAGAACGAGAATCTTTTGCCATAGTTCTTTTTTTTTTTTAAATCATTTCACCCCAAGCAAGGTATTCAACTGCCACTATTGCGCTTGGGGCTACATAGGGGGAGGTAAATAGGAAGAGTGGTTAGATATAGGAAATGTCAGAAGGAGGGTGATAGATAGTTGGGTGGGTGGGAAGAGTGTTTGAAAGAATGGAAGTTAGTTTGTTAGGAGGTGCCTATTGACCTTATATTTAAACTCCTGGAGATTGTAGCCGTCGGGGAAGCGGTCATGTGGAAGAGAATTCCACAGTCTGGAAGTGCGAGAAAAGAAATATTTGGAGTAGTGAGTTGCGGTTGCATTTTATCGGTTTCACTGTAAAAGGGTGAAATCTAGTTACTAATCTAGTATCTCGTGAAAATTCGAACCTAGGGGGCACCAGTGATCTAAGTTCATCGGAGCAGAAGCCGTGAAAGTATTTATAGAAGAGATGTTCATAAAGGTTTTATTTCTGTTAGTTTATTAAATGATTTGATGAAAATATTTGTTCCTCTTAGTATATTCAATCGTGTGATTTTTAAAGACTTATGGTCGGATTGTTATTCAAAACAGTATTTCTCAATATTTGTTGGAGCAAATACGAAGTGGGAGGTTTCTACGATTTTATTTTGAGATATATTCCGATCAGTCAATATCATATATACAAAAAACAAAAAATAATGTTTTTTTTATAAATATGAAGCCTTTCTGTACAACAAAAACAGTAGCTAAGAAAACGTAAGGTAATTTTCAGAGTCAGCGCCCTCAATTTAGCTAAAAATTTCATTTTTCTTTTTGTTGGCCAGTTTAATAGATTTATTTTATTGCCACGTCACGTTTTCGCGAGTAAACAACTCAACTTTCTTCCATTGTCCTCATCATTGTTGCCATTTGCACGACATTTCGGCCGTTGTACGCTCCGGCCTTCTTCAGGTGGTAAAAATTTCAAACCGAATCCTTTATTACAATCACTGGGGTATATGAACGCCATTCTTTGCGTAGTAGTGGTGTCATGAGTTATCTCCCTCTAACCCTGTAAGTTACTTGTTCACCACTGATGTAGCCTGGTATTGAACTCACAACACTTTCAATCAAGTCACAGGAACTAACCAACATTTATATACACTGGGTCATGTGTCCTTAAGAACAACTGAATTTTTGAAACTTATAAACTTGATGTTCAGTAATCCTTTTTTACCAGAGTTCATATTGCAATTTTTTGATGTTAACGGTTTTCTCTAGTATTTTCTACTATAGACAAAGATATAAAGAACTTTAACAAATCTAAAATCGTTTCATTGAACGTCGATTTGATTACGCGTTTCGCCTTTCTAGGCTTTGTAAGGTTCAAAACCAAAAGAAAGAAATTTATGTGTATTTATTTCTATAGTCTATTTGTGTGTGTGTGTGTGTGTGTGTGTGTGTGTGTGTGTGTGTGTGTGTGTTTACAGTCTTTGTCACAATTCTTGGCACCTACGAAATTTCTGCACATAATATAGGATTTCTCCTGAATAATTATCTAATTGCTGATGCTTACGCATGAATGAAATAATATACGGGTATATATACGGGTAAATATATACGGGTAAATATATACGGGTATATATGGGTAAATATATACGGGTAAATACAGGTTGTATTTAACGTTCAAAAATGTTGTCTCGTCGGAGTCTATAGAATAATACCGCATGACTGGTTATTTGAAATTAAGAAGTCCGAATAATGTAAATACTGTTATTTTCCTTTGTTTCCCCGAACAGGTAAGTTTTTCGCAATACAGCCAGATGCCACATAACCAAAACATTAACCTAAAAATTCGAGCCATTCATAAGGAAGTTATATTTGGCGTCAAACCATTCAGAAATATCTAAACCGTTTTCTCAGATCAATGTTTAAAAATAGCTGCTATCGAATGAAACCCCCACAATGCTCATCCAATCAATTCCGGGCAATTTGTGCCAGTAATATTGTGTTATCCCGTGGGAATAAACCTGTTGTCATTGGTGACGATACAATGAAATGGACAGGTGCAACGGAACAGGTGCAAACTGTCATGCAGCAGTGAAACATTATCAATTTAGATGCACCAGCAAAACCAATCCATACCACGTGAACACATCTCACAACATCATGGAACCAACGCAAGCCTACATGTCAGTCAGTTAGGTGCCATACGTGATACACTAGGCAGAAGATTATCCCGCAGTAGGTTGTCATTCGTGTATCAGCAGTTGGACGCGGTTTGTGCTGTAGTATTAATACGATACTGGGTTTGTATTACTGTTTCTTATTGTATATGTGGAAGTGTTCTAACAGGAGATGGAACCCTACTTTTGGAAGATATTTTTAAGGTTGAAAATTTGATTTGTATTATACCTTTTTATAATCATGAGGATCATGAAATTACAAAATCTGCCCTTCATCTGGTACTGTAACATCCAACATCGGGATTTTTAGGTAGAAGTTTCTTTTTGTGGCTCGATTATATTCGTCGTTTAGGTAGAGGTTTCTCTTAGTGGTTCAAGTATTCTTCATCATCAGTGTTAGTAACCTATTTTGTGGATTTTTTTTTTGGTAGAGGTTTCACTTTGAGGTACGGGTATTCTTCGTCGCCTGTGTTCTGGCGTAACCTTTTTGTGTAAATTTTATGTAGAGGTCTCTCTTTGTGATTCGTCGCCAGTGTTATGATGTAACCTTTTTTGTGAAATTTTAAGGTAGAGCTTTCCCCTTGTGGTTTGAATATCCTTCGTCGCCAGTATTATGGCGTAACTTTTTTCGTGGAATGTTTTAGCTAGAAGTTTTTCTTTGTGGTTATTCTTTGTCGCCAGTGTCATTGCGTAAACTTTTTTGTGGACTATTTTTGGTCGAGATTTCACTTTGTGGTTCGAATATTCTACGTCGCCAGTGTTATTGCATAACCATTTTTAAGGAATTTTTTTAGGTAGAGGTTTTTCTTTATGCATGGTGTATTCTTCGTCGCCAGAGTTATGGCGTAACATTTTTTGTGGAAACTTTTAGGTGGGGGGTTTTCTCTTTGTGGTTCGAATTTACTTCGTCGCCAGTGTTATAGCGTAACCTTTTTTTATGGAATTTTTTATGTGGAGGTTCCCCTTTGTAGTTCAAATATGAGAAGAGATTAGTTAAAAATCCAAATTATAAAAGGACTGATAGAAATAGTTATTTTAAAAGTTTTTAATTTTGACTGAGTTTAAAGTAACACAAAACATTGTGAATTTAACAGTTTTTATTTTAAATTCAATTTAAAATATTTGCAAAACGTTGTGAATTGAAGAATTTAAATTTCTTCAAAATGCCAAAGAATTAGAGTTAAAGTGAGAGATCTTGTGCTTGAAGTTTTGAAATTCCACAGAGCATGTGTTTTAGAGAACAGGATCCAATTGAAATTTCACTGAGTTTGTGATTTGAAGAAATTAATTTTCGGCTTGAAGTCGAATTTCGGCCCAAATTGGTCTTTTGGCTGGAATTGGACTCATAGGCCGAATCAGAGTTAAACGGAGGTTTTGAAGTTCCATTGAACTGAGTACTTCAAAGTTATTTCTTCAAAATTATCATGTTTTTTTTAAGCTGGACAAGAGATTCGTTCATTTAATTTAATTTTAATTTTAGCCCTCCACAAAAACTTGTTTAAAAGTCTGCACAGAGTGCGACTTTTAAGCTAATTACTAATTTAAAAAACGAAACAATAATTTTTGTTATTAGAAAATGTCTGGTTAACAGTATGAACAAAATATCCAGTAAAACTTCGTTATCCGCTCTCTGCGAATGATGAAATCACATTGACATTGACTAACCCTTTATGTATGTAGAAAACAATTCACCGAATAAATCGACTATCGATTTTAAAGTCATGCTCAAAATTAGGCAATTCGCCTAATAGTTATAGGCGTCGAAAATAAACTCGACAAGGCGAGGTCAAATCACTGTTAGGCCAGTCGCATTCAAAAAATCCTCTCTATTATAATAAAGATAGTAGTACATTTATTTGCACACACACACACACACACACACACACACACACACACACACACACATATATATATATATATATATATATATATATCCCTTCTGTCACACTCATCGAGAGAGGGACAGTTGCGAGGGAATGTCTGCTCATTTAGTTTTCGAGACAATAGCTCATTTCGTTATGGAGACAATAGAGTGACAGCGTCAGCTAAGTTCATTCTCTTTCCTAGCACTTATCAAACTTTACAACCAGTTATGAAAGCTCTTGACGTGTTGACTCTTTAATATTGCCGTATTATTTTATTTAATTTTTGTGATAATTATGTCATCAAGTAGTGAAGAATATATATATATATACTGTTAAATATAAGAGACAATGAATGTCTATTACGTTTAATTATGAGCCGTTCTAAACGTCGTATTTTGGCTTTAATTTCAGTCGAAAATAAAGACAAAAATTCTCCAACAATTGGATAGTTTTTTGTTAATTTGGATAATTTTTGGCTCAAGTGAGCCGAAAGCTTAGAACCAAATTAATAAAAAATTATCCAAATGTTGGAGAATTTTTGTCTTTATTTTCAACTGAAATTAAAGCCAAAATACGACGTTTAGAACGGCTCATTATTAAACATAATAGACATTCATTGTCTCATATTTAGCAGTATATGTTTAGAAAATTATTTGCTGCTTCGATACACAGATTCGAGACGGCACTATCAAGTAGATTCTGGAAAATGAAGGAGGAAGGGCAGGACCCTATAATCAGCTGGAAATTAATAGGCTCAGCTTGTACCCCTAAAAATTTTCGTGATAGGTGCCGTCTATGTTTATTGGAGAAGATACTGATTTTGAAGTATCCTCATCAGGATTTACTTTTGAATCTTAGGAAGGAATTCATAAATAAGTGCCGTCATAGGGCGGATTTTAAAATTTAAATTTTAAATTTTAAATCTTAATTTTTTAATTTTAAGATTTTAAATTTTTTTTAATTTTAAATTTTTTAATTTTTAATTTTTAATTTTTAATTTTTCTTTTTATAATTTTTAGGTATATGTGTATGTTTGCGTGTGTATGTGCATATTTGTATATATGTATATATGTATATATGTATGTGTGTATATATGTATTTATGTGGAAGAAAAATTTTTAGTTTTTTATAATATTCATTAATTTTTTATATTTTTATATGTATGTGTGTGTGCATATGTATAATGTATATATATGTGTGTGTATGTATACGTGTGCATGTGTGTGTGTACACATATATATTGTATGTGTGAATTTTTGTATATGTGTGTACACATATATATGTGTGTATGCGCATGTATGTGTATATACGTATATAAGTGTGTATGGAATTGAATGTATGTGTGTGTGTATGTGTATGTATGTATATATGTATTCATGATCGAAGAATTGTGTGTGTGTATGTGTATGTATGTATGTGTGTACTTCTGTATGTATGTATAATTATAAATGAATTTTTTTTTTTTTTACCTAGCGATGTCTTTATTTAGTTTAAATCAAATGACCTAATTTTTTTTTAAAAAGATTTATTTTAAATCCTATAACTTTTTATTCCTTTTAAAAATAATTATGCCTTTTTAAGTAAAGGCCTTTTTCTAATACTTCAACGTTTTTGGGAAATTAGGTTTTTGAATATGTCCAGCGTCTGTAATATATAAATTTTTTTTCTTTCTTTCTTTTCTTTTTCCCTCCCTTCCTTCCTTTATCTCTCTTATCTCCCAATTTTTTTCCGTGTTGCTTAACCGTACATCAATTCAACACGGCCACCTGTTAATTTTTAATTCTCTTTCTTTTTTTGCGAACCCAGACGATGTCAATTTTTTCTTTTCTTGGTTATTTGTTTTTATTTTGTTTTATCTCTTTCTTTTTTTCTTTTTCTTTTTCTTTTTTTGTTTTTATTTTCTTTTTTAATTTCTTTGCAAATCTATTTAAAAAGGAAAATTAGACTGATTTTTCTCCAGTTTCTGAAGGGATTTTTCTGTTGCTGAGGTGATGTGTTATCCCCCGTGGGGATTTTCATATCGAAATGGTCATTCAACATCATTGAATTAATCCTTTTTTAATTTATATATATATATATATATATATATATATATATATATATATATACAAATAAATATGTAACACTCTTTATTATAACAGAAAGTATATATATATATATATATATATATATATATATATATATATATATATAGTCGAGTGTGATATGTTTTAGCCACCTCTGATAACAGCAATTTTGTTTGGTGTAATAACGGTTTTTTATTTGTTTTTTTTTTTGATAATACCGTTTTAGTGTTAAGCTACACTCATCTATGAACGATAGTTGACATATTTTACAATGAAAGTTCGCAGAAGTAAGCAGAATGGTGACTTTCAACGAGGGTAAACAATAGGATGAGATTAGTGTGGCAAATCAAATCCAGAAATTACTATTTTTTTCAGGTTAATCATCAAACGGTTAATAATATTGTCAAGAAGTTTACTGAAGGAGGTCATTGTCATGTAGAACAACTTTCAGGAAGTCCAAGCATCGGGTCTGAGTTCGTGTGCACTTTAAAAAATGTCTAACTTTATTTGTATTTTCGATAGAAATAATTTTTTAAAAAGATTATGAAGCAAATCTATATTTTCAAAGGTTTTATTGAAGTTTTATTTAAGTTTCCACATGTCCTCCATCATTAGCAATACAAAGGGTAATACGATTTTGCAATTCACGGAAAACATTTGCCAATTGATTTACAGTAATACTTGAAATCACATTAGTTATTTTAGCATTGAAATCTTCTAATGAACTATGTTTGGTTGCATATACACAATTGTTTTCATATGAAAAAAAAATCTAATGGGGTCAAATCTGGAGAACGTGGAGTCTAATAAAGTTGTCCACCCCTTCCGATCCATCTATACGGAAATCCAAAATTTAGAAACTAACATGCGGAGCAAAGTGACAAAGTGCTCCATCTTGTTGAAACACTGTATTATCTTTCAAGTTTAATTGTTCAAGCAAATATTTACAGATTATTTCTATCACAAATATAAATAAAGAAATAAATTTGAGTATGTGTGTTGTGGGACAGTGGATATCGGCTCGGAACGATAAATCGAGGAGCCGAGTTTGAATTTCAGTTGAATCCATTGCATTCACTTACGCACAAATACCCTTTGGAAAGGTATTAATCCGTCTTTTCCCTCCAGTTATGGGCTAAATGGCAGGACAGATTGGGTTCTATAGCCTTGGCTGGCAACCAATCTACCGCAGAAAGCAATAGCAACCTTATGCGGGATAATCATCTGTCCAGTCAGTCATATCTCGAAAGAGACATGATCGCCCAAGCGTGTTTCACGTATGGCACTTAACTAACTGAATAAATTTTCACACGAACTTTATGGACACCCTGTATAATTATCCTCTCAAATATTTTACCGTCATATTTTACAGTAGGGGTACGCTAGTAAATGAATATTAAGTGACATGCGACCCATTGAAATGGTGCTAATTTTCAGGTGGATGTTTTCAAACATGGATATAATTCTGATCAAGTCTATCTTTTTGTGTAAACAGGTGCAATGTTTATATTATTTTATGGTAAACTGAACATATGTCTACCGTTTTGACTCTGGTATAAACCGAAAAAATGTCTACACTTTTTATTCTCGTGTAAACCGGACATATTTAACCTTTTTTTATTCTTGTGTGCATTAGACATATATATCCAGCATTTTATTCTCATGTACACCGGAACAAACACAGAATGGAAACTACAAGACCTCCTACAGAAGGTATCTAAAGAGCGTGACAAAAAAGAACTACAAATAAACTGCAAGAAGACCGAATGCATGGTCATCAGTAAAAGGGCAGCCCAAAATGCAGGTGGGGGATACTAAAATCAAGCAGGTACAAAAATTTAAATACCTGGGAAAGGTTCTAACAGAAGATGGAAAGTGCGACACAGAGATCCGAAGTCGAATGGCAAAAGACGCGTTCCAGAGGCTGAGTAGAGTATTAAGAGACAGGAAAATTTCGCTAGAAACAAAGAAGAGTGTACTGGATTACTATGTGATGTCAGTTATTCAATATGACAGTGAATGCTGGACAATATCATCGAAGATGAAGGAAAAACTTGAAGCAACTGAAATATGGTTCTACAAAAGGATGCTGCGGATATCATGGATCGAGCATGTGAGCAATGATGAGGTTTTGGAAAGGATGGAAACAAAAAAGAAATTAATAATGAGCATCAGGAAGAGATAGCTGAAGTTACTGGGACATGCAATGAGGAAGGATGGCTTGCCAAACCTGATAATAACACGCCAGATAGAGGGCAGGAGAGACAGAAGAAAACAGCGTGTAATGTACTTGACTGGCCTGAGCGGGTGGATGGCAGAACGGGGGTTGTGCGGCGTAACAGGAGACAGCTTGCTAAGAGCCACCAGGGATAGGGGGACGTGGAAGGCCATTGTCGCCTACGTCCTGAAAGGACAAGACACATAGAAGAAGACACCTGATAAATGTCTACCTAAGTACAGATAACGATTTATGTAATTAAGAATCGATTTGACACTGTATGAGGTTTGATAAAAAATTATCGGGACTGTTACTATGGCAACAGAGCTCAAGTATGGAGAAGCCACTTGGCTAATATTTAACACGAACTGTGTCGCACATACATACTGTGATAACGTTCTCGCTCAGTTCCGTTGTTTGTAACATTGCTTCGAAAGCAAGTCTGCTGAGTGTTGTCTTCCATCATTTTATTCTCGTGTACACCGGACATATGTCTACATTTTTTGTTCTCGCATACACCTGACACATGTCTACATTTTTTATTTTAGTGTGCGTGAGACAGATGTCTACTTTTATCAATTCTCGTGAACACCGGACATATGTCGACCATTTAGAAAAAAATGGAAAACAAAAAGAACAGTTTCACCTCATCAGAAAGTGATAGCTGAAATCTTTAGGGTAAACAATGAGGAAAGAGTCCTTCGAAAGCCTGATACCCACAGGTACATACTGAAGAAAAAAAGGGACAGAGATAAACAGCGCAAAACCTACACTACCGGCCATAATTATTAAGTCACCTTAGTTGTGTTTTTTTAAATGATGTATTTCATACTATTTTTAGTATTTATTGCCAAATGAAAATGGACTTTTTTTTTGTTATTATGACTATACAAAAGTTTGCAAGGCAAAGATGAACTCGTCCGAATCACCCTAAATTTTCTTCATTCTTTCATTGATGAAACGGCAATATTGCTAATTATTAAATATTTATAAAATTCATGTTATGCACATGTTATTGTGCAATATTAACAAAAGAACCATTCTATTTTCATTCACAATTATTCATTGGCAATAAATATTAAAAAATAGTATGAAATACATCATCTGTTAAACATTGGGGTGACTTAATAATTATGGCCGGTATTGTACCTAACCACCTTGAGTAAACAGATGACAAAACAGAGTTTAGGGGAAGCAACAAAATGGCAAAATATATATTTAGAGGACAAGAAAATGTGGATAGCCATGATCACCAACGTCCTGAAAGAACACGTCACAGAAAAGAATAATAGTGCGGAGTTATCGATGTCATAATTCCACAATTAAATATGACATTTGTAAATGAAAGCAAAGTACAGATAACAGTTTATACAATCAAGGAACAATTTGACACTGTACGAAATCTGAACTGTTATGGTGCTCTTCTACGAGGAATGGACTCTTCCTCTTATTATATAATTACCTGCAGGAGGCAGTTAAGAGAGCAATTATAGACGGCGATTGACGACAACTAGTACGCAATTAAAACAAGCTACTTCTACTTCTATGAGCCCTGTCCCTTCAGGACGTAGGCGATCATGGCTTTCTACGTCTTCCTATCCCTGGTGGCTCTTAGTACGCCTTCTCCTGTTACACTCGTTCCATCCTCCACCTGATTAGGTCCTTCAAATGTTATCCGTTGCTTTCCCTTGTCTCTTTTTCCCTGTATCTGGCCTATTAGTATCAGGTTCTCCAAGCCCTCCTTCTTCATTGCGTGACCCAGAAACTCCAGCTGTCTCTTCCTGATGCTCAGTATTAATTTCCTTTTTGTTTCGATCATTTCCAACACCTCATCATTGCTCACATGCTCGATCCATGATATTCGCAGCATCCTTCTGTAGAACCACATTTAAGTTACTTCAAGCTTTTCCTTCATCTTTGATTATATTGTCCAGCATTCACTGCTATATTGAAGGACGGACAGCACGTAGCAATCCAGTACTCTCTTCCTAGTTTTTAGCTAAATTGTCCTGTTTCTTAATACTTTTCTCAACTTCTGGAATGCTTCCTTCACCATGCACTTTTTATTTATGACCATGCATTCAGCTTTCTTGCAGTTTATTTGTAGTCCTTTCTTATCACTCTCTTCAACTACCTTCTGTAGGAGGTCTTGTAGTTTCCTTTCTGTCTCTGCTATCAGCACTATAACATCTGCATCCCTTATGTTGTTTAAATTGTGGCCCCCGATGACAAATCCAGACCTAACTTCTAGAGTCCTCAAGCTGAACAGATCCGATGAAAAGACGCCCGTTTCTATCTTTTTATATCTGCTGAATTCGTTCCCTGTCCGTATACAAGCGGTTTGCTGCAAGTAAAGGTTCTTGATTACTCTTAAGTCTTTCCCAAATATGTCAAGCCTGCCGAGCATCTCCATCAATTCTTTGTGGCGTATTCTGTCAAACGCCTTCGCATAATCAATAAAGCACAGGTATAAGTCCTTCTTCATTTGTATTGCCCTTTCAGAGATCATCCTAATAATAAATATGGCATTCCTTGTTCCAGTGTCTTTGACGAAATCGCACTGTTATTGTCCTGTTTCTGGTCTGATTCTGCTTTTCTCTATATTCATCAGGATTCGGACGATCAGTTTTGTTATATGTTATATATGTTATATGTTATATATGTTATATATGTTATATATGTTATATTAAACTGATGGTTCTGTGGAGTACACACTCGTTTACTCCTGGCTTCTTATGTAGTGCTATGAAGATCGACTTGCTGAGGTCATCAGGTATTACACCACTATTTTAAATTTCATTTATTAATTCTGTAATTTTCTCTATACCAAATTCTTCTAGGGCTATCAGCAGCTCTATGACTATGCCGTCTGGTCCAGCTGCTTTGTTTCTATTCAGTTTGGCTATTGTAAATTCCACTTCACACTTTAACATTTCCGGTCCATCCTCATCTTTGCGTATTATTGGTTGCTCTCTCTTGTCGTGGAAAAGTTCTTTTATATATTCTTCCCATCGTTGAAGTATTTCCAATTTCTCCAGTATGATTGTTCCATCCTTGGATTTTATACATCCTGTTGAAGAGCAGCTTTTGTTGTCCTGTCAGTTCTTTTATTTCTTTGTGTATATCTGCTTTATTATTCCTGCTCAATCTCTCTACTTCTGCATATTTTTCGTTGTGCTATTCCTCTTTAGCCTGTCTGCATTTTCTTCTTATTTCCTTGTGTAGTTCCATGTACGCCATTCCATGTCTTGATATCATTTTCTGCCTCCTTTGCATCATTTCCAGAATCTCTTCAGTCATCCACTCGTTTTTTTTTTCTGTGCCTAATTTTCTTTGGGGCAATGTTGTTTGCTGATGTCACTATTGCTTCCTTTAGCGAGTCCCATTTCGAGTGCCCTTTTCCAATTTGTTCTTCATATTTGATTTTCACGTTGTTAGTGTATTCTTTTTGTAGGTTGAGGTCATTCACGAGTGTGTTGTATTTCAGTTTTGGTGCTGCACTAGGCTCCTTCAATCTCCGGAGTTTCACCTTTAGTTTGCCGATGAGTGGGACGTGGTCTCTTCCACAGTCAGCGCCTGAATAGGCTTTGCTTTGAATCACTGCATTTCTGAATCTGTTGTTTATGTTTATGTAGTCTATCTGTTTTTTTTGTGTCACCTCCTGGGCTTCTCCATGTCCATAGACGTTGTGGGTGTTCTTGAAACCAGATGTTATTTATTACCTGGTCATTTGCTATGCACGATTGGACCCATTTTTCTCCTCGTTCGTTGTGGATTCCTAAACCAAAGTTGCCAATTGTCATACCTTCCCTCTTCTTTCCTACTTTGGCATTCAAATCTCCCATGATGATTTTGATTTCTTGGCTTGTACATTGAGCCTTGGCATTGTTTAGAGTGGAGTAAAAAGATTCTATTTCTTTCTTGTTGCTTTGTGTTGTTCGTGCATAGATGACTACAGTTGCTATATTGAACGGTTTCCCTTTTTGTTTGACCAGGAAAACTCTTTCGGAGAACTGGCAGTATCCCAAAACACATTTCTTCCTTAAGCCGACTCCTTTTTCACTATTTTTCCCTCCTGCGTATATTATCCTATGGTTGTCGCTGCTGAAGTCTCCATTATTTAGCCATCTGGTTTCGCATATTCCCAGAATATTGATTTTCACTCTGTTCATTTCCTGCTTGACATTTTCTAGTTATCTGCAGTTGTTTAACGTCCTGACTTTCCATGTCCCCAAGGTAATCCTTTCTTTGTTGCGCACAGTCGCAGAGTAACCGTCCAGAGACACCTGTTGCTCATGTCGTTCCTTCCTGGACGAGGGACAAATTTTGGAAAAAACTGTCCCCTTTACGCCGTTGTTGCTAACAGTTGTCGAATGACGGTCAGGTGACACCTGTTGCTCATGTCGGTCCTTACCGGGTGAGGAATTGCTCCACGCCGTTAGATTTAATATATTTTCCTTGTATAGCTATGATTGATGGTGGAGTGGTATCCTGTTGCCTTCTCTACGGTGATTTATTGAGATGCCACTTCTAGTTAGCTAGCCGTTGACTCATCAAGAGTTCCTCCGCCCTTTGTAGGTATTATTTTTTTTATCCTACCGGGTTGCTAATATCCCGTAAAAAAAAGTTCAAAACAAGCCTGATGTGGAATATACTCTGCCAGGTTGCTTCTCCAGAAGCGCAGCACTTCTTCTATGACTGCATAAAATTGGATTGCCTTGATGTCGTGAAATCTTGTTCCTGTAAAGTGGGGTTTTTTTAAGAGATAAAAATTGCCAGGGGTAAGACATATTGAATTTGTTGACTGTCATACCTGGAGAATGTTGGACATGGCCAACAAATGCTGCAGAAGCCATGTTACTGACGAAAACTCTATAGCGTGATGTGACGACCACACTCTACACACTTTCCTTCCCCGCACTGCTACAAACGAGAAAAGTGAGCGAGAATGTTATAAAAGTCTATATGCGCGATACGGTTCATGGCCAGTGTGTACCAAGCGGTTTTACTCCACTGTCAACATAGCAACTAAAGCCTTATCTGCACTTTCTTTCTATGTGGTGCTCTAACTAGCCTAAAGGGTTAATCGAATTGTGACCTCTCCGCTGCGCGTGGTGAGATGATTGTGCGCATCTGCATAGCTACACGCATAGCGTTTTGCCTTGACACCGGGAAACCTATATTTTATTTATGCCACATGATTTCTTTATTTGATTAATTCTTTCACATCCTCTTCTTTTTCCGTTACACTGTACGCAAGCACCTTCCACATTGCCACTACCAGACTCGGCCCGACCCGACCTCTCCGACTGGCCTTTCAGAGACGTCCTTAGTAAAAAGGAAATAATTGTGAAAACAACTAGTGACGGTTCGACACTAGTCTTTGTTCGTACGCACTCAATGACCGACAAACAAAAGTACTTTAATTATACCGACACACATACAAAAAAAAAAAAAAAATTCAACATACTCACACATAAATATACATCTATTTTCAAGTACTTTAACTAAAGATACGCCTCCGACAATATCATGTAGAAATACCAATTCTTGAAGTTATGTAACGGTGAGCCTGATTAATGCCAGATGGGTGACCGCTACGTGATGAAAAAGATCTAAAGGGCGGCCAGAGAAGCACAACGATCTGAACTGATATTTCAGCTCCACATCGCAGAGATAGGGAAATCAACTTGGTTACTCCGACAGAAGTGAAAAGGCCCTAGATTTTGATTTTGATATAGCCACTAACATTTAAAATCACTTCTTGCTATTTAACAAGTAACACTTCAGCACAGTTTCAGTAAAATTACGAAGGTTTTCACAGGAAAATATTTTCAACAAACACTTCAATATTGTTTTCGTTGGAGAATGTATTCCTCGTCAAAGCGTTTCCCTACAATCTTATTTATAATTCGGTGTAGCTAGATCTAACATTCACAAATCTGTCACGCGATACATTTTGGTCCTGCATCAAGATAGAAAGGTCAATGGGATGCCATTCTGTGTCACTGTAGGTGATTACTGAGCGACCAATCGGTCTTGAACCATGGCAATGCGTACAGAGTAGTAAATCACTAGCAAGTTCTTGATTTGCTCGGCAGCAGTGTACTGCAAATCACATTCTGCGTTCGCTTAAGATTCTAGAAATATCAGAGATGGGTCCTGTGATTTAGTTGGATGTTGTATCCAAGAGATGTTAAGTACAGCTCTTGGCGTCCGAGTATAGGTTTCATCAAGCTTCGACTCTAGGGTTTTAGTTAATGTCGAGTTAGCACCATAAATTAACCCCACCTCTAGAGTAACACAAAAAAAATCTCCGATTTTCGTTATCTGGTAGATCAAATTTCCAGATTACATCCATTTTATTCAATGCTGGATTTTCAGATTACATCGATATATATATATATATATATATATATATATATATATATATATATATATATATCCGAGTGAATAAGGCATTAAGAAAAATTTTTTTTAACAACGTCCAAAGCATTAATTTAAAATAGTGCTCCATATATAATATATAGAACTGTGAATATTTATTATAAATTATATTTTAGAGCATGTACAAATTTTTTGTCGAAAGAAATGTATGATTTGCAGTTGATATATAAAAATGTGTACATATTCTAAAATATAATTTATAATATATATATATATATATATATATATATATATATATATATATATATATGTATATCTTTGTAAAAATGAAGACAGACACGTTATTCCATCGTTAAGCGGAGGTATAGGACTATTTCAGGCGGACCATCGTCAGCTTCCATCTTTATTGTACAGAAGATTTTACAGGAATGAAATTTACAAATAAAGACCTCGAAAAAACTAAAAACAGAAATAAAAATAAAATCATACATATAATCAAAGTGCCCGTATTATACGTATGTGTATATGTTTATGTGTGTATGCGTGTATGTATACATGATTATGTATGTATGTGTGTGTATTCGCTTAACTGATGTAATGATGCATTTTTCTTAAATTTTCACTTTTAAGGGAGCGATCTTTATTTCTACACCGCATATATATATAATGCGGGAAAGTTAGTCACTTAGCTGAGCAATGTGATTTCAGGTATTTCATAAAACTTCTTCACATTGATTCTATTAATGGTCTATCTATCTATATATATATATATATATATATATATATATATAAACCTACTTGTCAAAAATGCCTTTCTACCAGTAAAAAAAAAAACAACAACAATTATCGCACTAAGCGTCATTACAATTTAACAATATATTTTCTAGTGTCTCTTCTACAAATGTTTTCACCTTTAAGACCAGGTGGTTTAGTAACAGATCTACATTTAAAATAAAATAAAAAAATTAAGAAACAATACAAAATTGGCTAACCACGTGTGGAAATTGAAATCAAAATATGGAAAAAAACCCAGACATAACGTGGAGCATTGTAAAAACAGCCAAGCCTTACAACGGTGGAAAAATATGTCGACTGTGCCAAGTAGAAATATTAGAAATTATTATATTCCCAAATAAAGACGAACTGTTAAATGAAAGAACGAAAATTATGACTAAATGCATCCACACTAAGAAATACTTCTTAGGTTCATACAACCATGGATGAAAACACCATAATCCGTTTTAATTTTAAAATTCCGCGGTCATAAATTCCCTGCCACATGAACGTTCAAATAAAACACTGTTACAAGAGCGTTCTTAAAAAAAAAAAAAACGGTAAACGGTAAAATAAGTTGTTAAAAATTGCCTGAAGACACCACTCATGGTAGAAACCTGGGTAGCAAAATAACTCGTTTAAAAATGGAAACTATTCAAAAGTTCAACAATATAATTGTATCGAACACTTTTTAATACAAATGTGTACTAGGCTAAACCTATTATAACCAAAAACTAAGTATTAAACAATATATATATATATATATATTTCACAGCCTGATTTTTTTTTAATCATTTCACCCCGAGCAAGGTGGAAACGCCACTGATGTGCAGGGGGCTACATAAATGTAAAAAGATTAATTAGAAAAAGTGAGGAGTACAAACTAGTTAGAAAGGAGCACTCTGGAAGAATGGTAGACTTTGAAAAAACAGTAGCTACTCTAGCATCTACACAGCGCTCATTCAGTAATGAATTAAATCACTCTGGCTATTGGGCGTGTATAATGATAATAAACACGCTAAAAAGTCCTTCTTCTACCGAGAGCCCATAGCTCAGAAGTAGAATCACCGACCGACGCCAGTTCGATCGGGTTTCAATCCTGGGTAAAAATCAATCGGAATCTAACCGTACTGATGAGCTGTGATACAGCGAAACAGATCTGTCTGTGAATGACTATATATATGTGCCTTCTTCTTTAATGACGTAGGCGATTATGGCTTTCCACATCTACATGTCCCTGATGGTTTTTAGCAAGATTTATATCCTGTTATATCAAGCAACCCGTGTTCTGCCATCCACCTCAGGCCCGCCAAGTACGTTACACGTTGTTTCCACCAGCCTCCCATTCCCCCTATCTGGCCTGTTAGTATCAGATTCTCCAAGCCCTCTTTCCCCATTGCATGCCCCAGGAACTTTAGCTGACGCTTCCTGATTCTCAATATCAATTTTCTTTTTCGTTTCGATCATTTCCGAAAACTCAACATTGCTCACATGCTCGATCCATGATATCCGGTGCAACCTTCTGTAGAACAACATTTCAGTTGCTTCAAGTTTTTCCTTCATCTTCGAATAGATTGTCCAGCATTCACTGCCAAATTGAAGAACTGACATCCCATAGCAATCCAGTACTCTCTTCTTTGTTTCTAGTGAAATTTTCCTGTCTCTTAATACTCTACTCAGCTTCTGGATTGCGTCTTTCTTCGAGCCAATTCGCCTTCGGATCTCTGTGTCGCACTTCTGCTAGAACACTTCCCAGGTATTTAAACTTTTGTACCGGCTTGATTTTAGTATCTCCCACCTGTATTTGGCATTTTAGACTGTTCTTTTTTTGCTTATGACTATCCATTCGGTTTTCTTGCAGTTTGTTTGTAGTCCTTTCTTGACACTCTCTTTAGATACCTTCTGTAGAATGTCTTGTAGTTTCCTTTCTATGTCTGCTATCAGCACTGTATCACCTGCGTACCTTATGTTGTTCAAATTGTGGCCTCCGATGGCAATTCCTGGCATAACATCTCGAGTTTACAGAATAGTCACTCTGTACAAGTTGAATAGATCTTGTGAAAAGTCGCATCCTTGTCTTACGCCCCTTTCTATCTTTGTATATCTGCTGATTTCGTTACCTGTCCGTATGCAGGCGGTTTGCTGCCAGTAGAGATTCTTGATTACTCTTATGCCTTTCCGAAATATGTCGAGGTTGCTTAGCATTTCTATCAATTCTTTGTGGCGTATTTTGTCAAACGCCTTCGCATTATCGATAAAACGTAGGTACACGTCTTTTTTTTCATTTTTATTGCCCATTCGGATAGCATCCTGATCATAAATACGGCGTTTCTTGTTCCATTGTCTTTGACGAACTCCTACTTCTTGTCCTATCTCTGGCCTGATTCTGCATCTTGCACTATTCATCAGGATTCGGATGATCAGTTTTTTAATGTGGCTCATCAAGCTAATAGTTCGGTGAAGTTCTCACCTGTTTGCACCTGGCTTCTTAGGTAGTGCTATGAAAATATTATTAACTATTACATTAGAAAGTGTACAAATGACTAGAAACTCGTACATTTCGTTTCGACATTGAAAGAACAATGTCTCATCAGGTAGTTAATAATAATGTTAAACATTGCAGCTGGCATTATTGTTAACTACATGATAAGACATATTTCTTTCAATGTCGAACAAAATATACATTTTTGTAGTAGTTTGTAGTTTGTACATGTTCTAACGTAATAACTAAATAAATATACATTGCTCTATTTTTATATTGAACACTGTTTCAAATTAATGTTTTGAACGTTGCAATTACTTTCTTCGTTTTTATTCATTTGGATATATATATATATATATATATATATATATATATATATATATATAATAATAATAATAATAATAATATTTATTAATAAATTATAACATTGATATGTTATAATATCACTACAAAAGTAGCTATTTTGTTTCGACACTTTTTGTGTCTTTTCAAGTGATGTTGTTATTTCAAATGAATGGCTTTAAAACCATTCATTTAAAATAACAAAGCCATTCATTTGAAATAACAACATCACTTGAAAAGACACAAAAAGTGTCGAAACAAAATAGCTACTTTTGTAGTGATATTATAACATATCAATGTTATAATTTATTAATAAATATTATTATTATTATTAGCTCTACTTTGTATTGAGCACTTTTTTAAAAAATAGTGTTTCTTTGGATGGGGAATATTATTCCACCCATACTTGTATATATATATAATATATATATATATATATATATATATATATATATATATATATATATATATATATGAAAGCAGATTTAATTTAAAATGACAGCCAAAATATTATCACTTAGTTTAATATATAATTTTTTGTGTGTTCTTAATTTTTTTTCCACGGTTGACGAGAATTTTGACAATGTCCCTTTCAGATCAGAATTCAATTCGATCTCATTTAAACACACCCAGAAATATATGTTGACAATGCACACATACTAGCATCGTCCAAATGCAAATTAAGTTTAAAAATAATGGAGATCTTGTTCATAAAAAAGCAACAAAAAAAAAAGAAAAATTCAACACTTAATAATATCAATCATGAACACGGTAAGAATGTGCTTACCGTGTACGGTATATAATGTATACATAAATCTACATACATAAATTCTACACATATTCCGTTACACGCAAAATAAACATCCTTGACAATGTCAGAAAAGTATAGCTGAAAGCCTCCGGAAACACTTAATTTCTATATAATTTGTGTTCTGAAAAGAAAAAAAAATATTACAACACACGAACGATTATATAAAAACCTTAATGATAATACCTTGCCTGTCATTTCAATGAAACCTGCATAAAAGAAAAATTGCTCCCCAAATACACAATAAATATATATTGTCGTTTCTTGGAAATCTTCCATGTCAACAAAAACAGACTGTAATTATTGTCATTATTGTTCGTGAATTGTTATACTATAATGTAATTTGAAATCTTTGCAAATGGCTTATGTAAGCCGAAAGCTTAGATTGGATTATAAAATAAATTATGTATCAATATAGTAGTTTTCTTTTATCATTTATTGATAATGCTATTAAGCTTATAAGACAAAATGAAAAAATTACATAAAATAGACAAAACTTGACAATATTATTCAATGAAACATTCGTCAATGAAAACATCCTGACTAAATACACACACACACAATATATATATATATAGGTGTCCAGTCCGTAAACGGTGAGGAGAATCCAACAAGATTACCTTAATATAAATATTAAGTGGTAAATAGAGAGCTCGATGGGTGTTAACCAGAGCGATATGAAATTTATGAAGGAAAACTTAACACGTCATTTCAATTATATATATATATATATATATATATATATATATATATATATATATATATATTGTAATATTGTATGTTATACAATATTAAGCTCTACTTTGTACTGAGAACTCAAAAGTAAATTCATGAAGAGTAGGCTTTAATCTATGTGTTTTTTAATACTTTATAATATATTAATGTGTGTGTGTATGTGTAGGTGTGTATGTTTCTGTGTCTGCTTATCTGTCTCTCTGTGTGTATATAAATGTGTGTGCGTGTGTGTGTGTGCTTGTGTGTATGTGCATGTGTGCGTTTTTTTTTGTTTTGTTTTGTTTTCTTTAGTAGTTTTTTTTTAAATTTTAGATATAGACATGTTTGTACGTGAATAGGGAAGGTCGGTGGTGGGAAGACTGATGTGTCAGACCAGAAGCGATGAAACATAGTTTAATAGATGGCAACAGTGGTAAACTGTAGTCCATTAATATAATTCAGTGTCAAGAACTGGGATTATTTTCACTGCTCCGCGGCAAACTTGTTGTTTCGAGTTAACTCCTTGTGGACTGTATAAATTTAAATAAACTTTCACACTGATTGCATTTGAAAGAAAAACAACAAAGAAAAGATTTAATAGAAAACGCATACCTGCAGCTACGTGGGTGGCCTGAGAATGTAGATTTCTAATACAGCTTTGATAGATCCAATAAGTATCTTGTGAATGAGAAGAACAAATATCATGCTAATCATTTATAAGTTTTTTTTGTTTTTTTTTTTTAGTCGTGTCACCCCAAGCAAGGCATTCCACTGCCACTACAGCGCAGGGGTTTACTAGAGGGATTGGGTATAGGAAATGTCAGAAGGAGGGTGATAGACGACTTAGGATGTACATAGGAAGAGAGTTGGAGAGAGTGGGTGTGAGTTAGTGTGTTAGGAGGTGTCTATTGACCTTACATTTAAACTCCTGGAGGTTGTAGCCGTCGGGGAAGCAAGCATGCGGTAGGGAATTCCACAGTCGGGAAGTGCGAGGAAAGAAGCTGTTGGAATAGAAATTGCGGTTACATTTCATCGGTTTCACTGTAAAAGGGTGGGACCTAGTTGCCAATCTAGTATCTCGTGCAAATTCACATCTAGTGGGCACCAGTGATTTAACTTCGTCAGAGCAGAAGCCATGAAAGTATTTATGGAAGAGGCACAGGGAAGCCACGTCACGCCGGTGAGAGAGATATTGCTGGCGGTCAGCCAAGTCGGTATCAATCACATTACAGATTCTTCGCTGTATTTTGTCAAGAACCCCGAGGAGAATAGAAGGGGAACCCGACCAGATGTGGCAGCAGTACTCAATACACGGGCGGATGGTGGGTTTATATAATTGCAGGATAGATTCAGGCGGAAAGAATTTCCGAGCCCTGTACAGAGAGCCAACTTTCATAGCTGCGGATTTAGCAATGGATTCGACGTAGTCATTCCATTTGAGGTCCGCTAATGTTTGGTTTTCTCCAGGCCAGGCCCCGACAGTTTTTAAAAATCATTTCACCCCAAGCAAGGAATTCCACTGCCACTCTTGCGCAGGGGGTTACACAGGGGAAGGTGATGAGAGAGTGATTAGATATAGGAAATGTCTGAAGGAAGTTGATAGACGGGTAAGAATGTACATAGGAAGAGTGTTTGAGAAAATGGATGCGAGTTAGTGTGTTAGGAGGTGTCTATTGACATTACATTTAAACTCCTGGAGATTGTAGCTGTCGGGGAAGCAAGTATGTGGAAGGCAATTCCACAGGTGAGAAGTGCGAGAAAAGAAACTGTGGAGTAGATATTGTGGTTACATTTTATCGGTTTCACTGTAAAAGAATGGGACCTAGTTTCTAATCTAGTATCTCGTGCAAATTCGTACCTATGGGGCACCAGTGATCTAAGTTCATCGGAGCAGAAGCCGTGAAAGTATTTATAGAAGAGGCACAGGGAAGCCACGTCACACCGGTGAGAGAGTGACTGCAGCCGGTCTGCCAAGTCGGTATCGATCACATTACAGATTCTACGTTGTATTTTGTCAAGAACCCCGAGGAGAATAGCAGGGGTACCCGACCAGATGTGGTAGCAGTATTCAATACACGGCGGATGGTAGATTTATATCTATGCGTATTGATGAAAAATATCTATCCGTCTTAAATTAGAAGAGATGTGATAATAGAATCGCAAAAGGTGCTCCCAATCACATTCGATACCTAAACTTTAAATTGCTCGCTGCCAGGCTTGAATTTTAAATTTGTTAGGTGCCAGGCCTCAACAAATAACTACGTGTATCAATGAAAAATATTTGACTTTCTTGAATTATAAGAAATCCGATTGTAGAGTCGCAAAAGGTACACCCACTCACATTCTGATACCTAAGATTTAAATTGCTCGCTGCCAGGCCCCAACATTAAATTTCTTCTGCACCAGGCGCCAATAAATATCTACTCGTATCAATGAAAAATATCTGTCCTTCTTGAATTAGAATCGCAAAAAGGACCTCCACTCATTGTTGATACCTCGCTTTTAAATTGATCGGTGCCAGGCTCCAATATTAAACTTGCTCGGTGTCAGGCCCTAACAAATATCTACGCGTATCGATGAAAAGTATCTGTTTTTCTTGAATTGGGAGAGATGTGTGAGTAGAATCGCAAAAAGGACCTCCACTCATTGTTGATACCTAGCTTTTAAATTGATCGGTGCCAGGCTCCAATATTAAACTTGCTCTGTGTAGGCCCTAACAAATATCTACGCGTATCGATGAAAAGTATCTGTTTTTCTTGAATTGGGAGAGATGTGTGAGTAGAATCGCAAAAAGGACCTCCACTCATTGTTGATACCTAGCTTTTAAATTGATCGGTGCCAGGCTCCAATATTAAACTTGCTCGGTGTCAGGCCCTAACAAATATCTACGCGTATCGATGAAAAGTATCTGTTTTTCTTGAATTGGGAGAGATGTGTGAGTAGAATCGCAAAAAGGACCTCCACTCATTGTTGATACCTAGCTTTTAAATTGATCGCTGACAGGCTCCAATATTAAATTTGCTCGGTGTCAGGCCCTAACAAATATCTACGCGTATCGATGAAAAGTATCTGTCTTTCTTGAATTGGGAGAGATGTGTGAGTAGAATCGCAAAAAGGACCTCCACTCATTTTTGATACCTAGCTTTTAAATTGATCGGTGACAGGCTCCAATATTAAATTTGCTCGGTGTCAGGCCCTAACAAATATCTACGCGTATCGATGAAAAGTATCTGTCTTTCTTGAATTGGGAGAGATGTGTGAGTAGAATCGCAAAAGGTAACTCCACTCATTTTCGATTTCTTAACTTTTAAAGTGAATTTTTAAAAATCAAAAAAAAATTTCTTAACACTTTTATTTTAGTTTTAATTAAAAGCTAAATGATTAAATATACTATTTCCAGCAAGCAAAATACTCTGGTGTATTTCAAACAGAAACTATATTAATTGAAATCTAAATTTTTTAAATTTTAAAAAAATTGTTCAATTTTTCGGCTATTTTTGAATGATCGACAGATTTGTAAACAAAAGTTAATTCTTCGTTTAAAAAATCTTGCAAAAATAAAATATACATCTGTGACACGTTAGTTTTGGAAAATTAGCAAATTTAAAGTTAAACTAATCTGATTTTAAACAAATATTACTTGTTTATAGCATGAAATTTAGAATAAAGGTATTTCGTAATCTGGCAAAGCATATGGTTGACCAGAATTCACATAAATTTATAAAACCTAAGTTCATGTTCCGTAAGGGTAACACCCCTTGAAGCACGTGATCTTTATGACCTACCATAATAAAAACAAAAAAAACCCAGATATTTGCACGCAAATAAAATGTTTTAATTATTTTAAAAATCCTAGTGCGTGAAGATTTGTATTAAGCTTTTCAATTTTCGATTAGTAAATATAGTCTTCACTTATTAACTTAACTTAATTATGGGCGATGACTGGAAGGAATTTTATAAAAAGTTTTTAAATGTATAAATTATTACAATTCAAAATAAAAATGAAAACAATTCTTGTAAAAATTCATTATTCATTTGATTTTTTTCTTCTTCAGACTATGATATCCTTAATATATATTGTTTATGAAAGCAATACAAAATTTATCTAAATCTATCTAAAAGGCATAGTTTTATTACGTTTTTGTTTTCACTATATCAAGCATGTTTTCTCAAAAAAATGTAAGAAAAAAGGGTTATTTATATTCCCTAAGGAGTCTTGCATTTAATTAATAAAACAAAGTCAAAGTCAATTTCTAGAAATTTCAGGAAATTAATGGGAGGGGAGGTAACACGTAAAAAAATTTTAAAAAATTACCAAGATTATATAAAAATAATGATTTCAAAAATAATTGCAATCATTTGTGAAAAAGTCCTGAATGTTTCATCAAAATCCAATATTATTTGATTTTTCAAGAATTTCCAATTTAATGTGCTTTTCACCAGCAAAAAGTCAGTTGAGTAATGTTACATTAGCCCTTAGTTAATTGTTGTTAAAATCTGCATTCGCTGACGAGAAAAAAGTTTTTAAAAGAAAATTTCGAACGAGTTAGAAAGAATTTAAAAAATTAATAAAATAATTAAAAAATAGTTTGGTCCTTCCTCTTAATAATAACGTAAACATTTTGACGATAAAACTTTGCTTCTAAGTTTGGGACCTTTTAACATCATGCTATGCTGTTTTCAGTGAATGCGTAGAAATAACTACGCCAAAGATTGTAAAAAAAACAAAAAAAAAAAAGAAAAAGAAAAAAGAAACAAATGTCTCAGTAATCCACATCTAATATTCAAAAAACTTTCTTTGCTTGAAACATTAATTTCTACTCTTTAATTACAACAGGTTTAACAATTTTGACCTCCATCATCATGGCTGATGCTAACCTCCATGAAAGCAACTCATTGCATCTTCTTTTCTACTGAAGACATAAAGAGCCATTGTATTGAATCAGTTTCTAAGTATGCTGGTTGTTTTGTTCTTTCTCTGTTCAGAATCCATCTTTTTTTTTTTTTTTAAATTTTGTTTTACACTCAGTACAAAGTTTGCGGGCCACTCAAAGTAAAGTGTTACTTTAGGAGGCAGCTTGTACGAATAAGAGAAAAAGATAACGGTTAAACTTAGTCTTGAACGTCCTCTTGGGAGTCGGTTCCACAGAGCAGTGATTCGCGGGACGAACCTGTTAGAGTTGAACTTACGTCTCACTAATGGAATACGGAGAGAATATAGGCGGTTTGCTGCTATGTAAATGATATGGCGTATTATTTCTATGAAGGTTTGAGCAAATGGAAGCAATGAATATAATTCGTCTGAGCACCTTCCGCGGGAGTAGCGATAGACCAGCGAGGGGCTTGCCAAATCCCGTCTTTGAGAACGACGCATAAGCGCTCGGAGGCGCTTTTGGACTCAAGGCTGGGGATTTAGGTCTGGACAGGCTCCCACTCAAATATGAGAACAGTACTCTATTTTGGGCCTAATCTGGCTCTTCTAAAGATAGCGGATATGAGGAGAAGATAAGTGGCGCTGTACAAGGAGCCGGTCATTTTACTTGCACCTTTAGCAATGGATCTTACACATTTATAGATCTACCATTTGTCCGTGCGTTTCATATTGCTGACACATCTGTATATCTTGGAATTCTAGTATAAACATGAGAATGGTCTGTAATATTATCGATCCTAACCTGGCACCTCGACAATAGTCACTTCCTGTCGTTGTAGCATGGTTTCCCTCTGTTTTTACGCAAACGCTTTCACGGCAATTTTTTTTTAATGAGCTCCCCTCGTTGGTATCTCGAATGTACGGATTTAAGCGTACTACTCGATGAGCATTTAGGCCTCATCCTTTTACTGTTAAATAGCGAAACGTAACCGCAAGTTCTATTCTAATAGTTTCTTTTCTCGCACAACTTGCCTGTGGGAGTTCTTTCTATCTTCTTGCCTCCCTGCCACCTACTATCTTGCATGGTCAGAGGCCGTCATATGTCTTCCTGAATAATGTTCGTTTATTGCCCTTTCATTGTACGTTATGGTGCAGTGGATATCGGCTCGGAAGGAGAAATTGGAGAGCCGAGTTCGAATTCCAGTTGAATTCGTTGCATTCCAGGCGCAAATACCCTTAAGAAAAGTATTAATTCATCGCTTCTCCATCCAGCTATAGGTTGAATATACCTTGGGTTCTATAGCCTTGGTTGGCAACCAGTCTACCGTAGAAAGTAATGGCAACCTACCGTGGGAAAATCTTCTGCCTAGTCAGTCATGTTTCTTTCGAGACATAATTACCCAAGTATGGCACTTAACTGACTAACTATATTGGCGGTAATGTTCCAACATTATACGCATTATATGGTTAGAACCGCAAGTTTTATGCTAACTGTTTCTTCTATCGCACTTCTCATTTGTAGAATTCCTCCCGACTTCTTGCTTGCCAGTGAACTTCAAAGATTTAGTGCAGTGTCAAACGTTATCTTCTGTCTTTTTTAAATCTTGTACTTTTATTGTTCTCTCTTCTTAATACTATTTTTATTCGCATATTTCCTAACACTCCATAGCTCTCTTGGTTCTTAGTGGCTTTATTGCCTTGCATCAGTTTTTTTCCGCCGGAATCTATCTTGCACAAATACAAATCAACCTTCCGACCGCGCATAGATTACTGTTGTGATATCTGATCAGGCGCCCATGCTCTTCATCTCAGTGTTCCCGACAGGCTCCAAAGGAGAATCTGTAATGTGATTGATCCCGACCTGGCAGCTCGATTCCAGCCACTTTCTCACCGGCGGGATGTAGCTTCCCTCTGTCTCTCCTACAAATATTTTTATGGCTTCTGCTTCGATGAACTTAGGTCACTGGTGCCAACCTCCACAAGAATTTACTCGTGCAACCAGACTGGCAACGAGGTTTTACCCATTTACAGTTAAATCAACCAAATGCAGCCGAAGATTCTACCCCAGTAGCTTCTTTTCTCGCACTTCCGTCTGTGGAACTCCCTTACGCATACTTACTTTCCTGACGGCTACAACCTGCAGGAATTTAAATGCAATGTCAATTCCCATCTCTTATCCACCTGATTCCCCTCCTTTCTACATCACCCCGTATATATTTTTCTTTTCCTGTCTCTCTACCGTCGCAAATGTCTTCACTCCTGTGTTCCTATCCTTCTTTTGCCCTCTTTCTGATACCCCTTGTAACTTTTACTCTCTTATGTAGCCCCCTGTGCATCAGTGGCGGTACCACTTGTTTGGTGTGAAACGATTTTAAAAAATAATTAAAAGTCCTTTCGATTTTCTAAATAAATAATTATTTAGAAAATCGAAAATCCTTTTAATTTTTTTTTTTTCGTCGTTTCACCCCAAACAAGGCGGTACTGCCACTGATGCACAGGGGGCTACATAAGAGAGTAACATATTCTGTAAATTTAGGGACATCCACAAAAAAGCGACACATAAGGTTTAAAATTAATTTTTAAAAATTAAAAATATTTCTTGAACCTTTTCTTTTAATTCTGATTTCAAGTAAATGGTTTAAATTTAATATTTCCTATAAGCAAGATAGTTGGCTGTATTTCAAAAGCTAATTTAACTTTACTGGAAATACTTTCTTACTAAATTGATTAGCGTTTTTAGTAGTTTTTCATCGCAGTGTAACTCTCTTTATTAAGAAATCTTCCAAAAAATAAAATGTACTTTTCTGAAACTTTATTTGAGAAATATTAGTTGATTGAAAATATAATTAATCTGATTTGAAACAAATATTTTTTACTTTAATTTTAAGGTATAGCAGAAATGCATTTTTAACCACACAGTAACCGTTTTTTTAATCAACAGTAACTGTGTTGACGTGTTTGTCAAGGTGATGAAAGATCTAACACTGTTATATATCGACAAACAACAAACACGCATATATATAAAAATATGAAGTTATATTTTTATTAATGACGATGAACCGTGTAGAATAGGGAACAGAGAATTGAGAGAGCGCGCTTCTAATGGGTTGACGGGAGTGTAGTCTTATCTGTTGTGTCTCTCTCTTCACCGGCCGATCTCTGTTGCTCCTCTACTGGCGAATCCGTGTGCCGAGGTCTTTTTATAATCTTCCAGAACCGGGACTTTTTCTTCCGGTTTTGCCTCGCCCACGCACGCCCACGTAATTCTCAGAGACACCTGTTCTGTTTGCCTCTGTAGTTATTTCCGCTGCTGCTGGAAATAAGGTCAAACGACATCCGTTCCTTTCAACGACCGGAAACACCCTCGCTTGCATCAGCCTTCCTCGGGTGGGGCCAGATTGTTATATTACAACACTACTAAGATTTTACCTGTAAAACATAATTTAAGAAAATGACATGGGCTCCATTCTTATTTAATTTTGAAGGACTCAGTAATCTTAAAAGTGTAGGAAAATATTCCCCATCATCTCATGTTTTATTGAATTTTAGAAATGTTGACTTTAAATTTACTGTAGTCATCGCTCTTATTTTCTGATAATGTCGTTAAATGCCAAACGTGATACACGCTTTGGGCAATCATGTCTCGAAAGAGGCATGACTGACTGGGCTGAAGATTATCCCGCAGTAGAAGTAGAAGATTATCCCATTGCTTTCTGCAGTAGACTGGTAGCCAGACAAGGCTATAAAACCCAATCTGTCCTATTATTTAACTCATAACTGGAGGGAGATGGATTAATACATTTCCCAGGGGTATTTGTGAATGGAAATAATTCAACTAGAATTCGAACTCGGCACCTCGATTTGTCGTTCCGAGTCGATATCCATTGCAGCACAACCCACACCCATGTATGGCTGGCCGTAATAACAAAAAGCAAATACAAAAAACTGCCTGCTTACCTAATTATAATGAAATTTTTTTAATTATTTTAAAAATATTGATGTTTGATTATTTTTATTAAGCTTTTCCAGTTATGATTTTTAATTATAGTTTCGACTTAATAATAATATTATTTAAGTGGCTGAAATTAATACAGACTTTTAAAAACTGTAAAGTTTTCTAATTAAAATTTTAAAAAGATTAATGCATTCTTTTAAAAATTCAATATTCATCGAAAAAAAATTTTCATAAAAAAATATTGTCCCTAAAATATCTTATTTCTGAAAGCAATTAAAAGCTTTTGTAATTGAATAATGTCAAAGTTTTATTGCATTTTTTTTTATTTTCAGATTCAGAGCAGAATTTAGGTAAGTCGTTTTTCTGTTTGACAAAAACAAATTGATGGTTTAAATTCTTCAAGGTTTCCTGCTTTTAAGTTACTGGGATTGTAATTTCTCGGAATTTCATAAAATTGAGATTGGGATTGACAGGTTTAGCTTTTCTTTTTCTAAAAAGAAATGTTTCTATGATAATTAAATTTATTTGTAAATAAGTGCTGAAAATTTCATTACAATCTGACACTTATTTGATCTTGTAAGAATTTTACAGAATATTTTTTACTTAAAAAAGACGATCAATTTGCAATCTTTGGCCCACTCGCTGATTTTTAACCAAAATGTCTAAGATGCTAGATAGGGTTAAAAACTGTAATAAAATGCTCAAAATATATTTTTGTTTTCCTCTTAATAATAACAAACATTTTGACGATAACATGTGATTTTTATCATGATTCAACAGTCTATGCTATTTTGTAGAACGTTTTTAGATGTACCGAAATAGATTTTATTCTTAGGATGCTTCTTTGGGTATCTTGACGTGGTGTAACGGTTAGAAAGCTTGTCTCGCTAAAAATTATTATCAGTTGAATAGTGATTTCGATCCTCACTGGGTACCCCATACTTTAGGCCTTGTGCCACACCTAAGCTACGCTTAGAATATCAATTTAGCATCCTTCTTTTGAATTATATTTCAATTGTCCCTAGTTTTGTCTTCTTCTACGCGGAGTGAG
The DNA here is from genome assembly GCA_037127315.1 of Ascarosepion bandense. Lineage (NCBI taxonomy): Eukaryota > Metazoa > Mollusca > Cephalopoda > Sepiida > Sepiidae > Ascarosepion > Ascarosepion bandense. The sequence goes on from JBBBDQ010000282.1 coordinate 1,162,397, forward strand.
TCAGCCAGTTAAGTGCCATACGTGAGACACGCTTTGGGCGATCATGTCTCGAAAGAGACATGACTGATTGGGCAGATTATCCAGCAGTAGATTGCCATTGATCTCTGCGGTAGAATGGTTGCCAGACAGGGCTATAGAACCCGATCTGTCCTGTTATTTAACCCATAACTGGAGGGAAAAGACGGATTAATAACTTTCCTAAGGGTATTTGTGCGTAAGTGAATGCAAGTAATTCAACTGGAATTCGAACACGGCACGCCGATTTGTCGTTCCGAGTCGATATCCGCTGCACCACAACGCACATATTCATTAAACACTAACATACAAGAGATTTGATCTTTTTGCCGCCAAAGCATGCGATTTTGTGGTGAAAAGTTCTTCACAACATCTAACAAAGAATTAAAACTCAGATGTGTGTGTTTGTTTTTCTTTTCTTTTCTTTTCTTTTTTCATAAATACTTCATTGCTCGGTCGGAAAACATTTCAGAATCACACCACGTCGTCAATTCCTCGAATCGAGACGGGCAACGCCTCGAGACTTGGAGAGTTTGTTTTCATCTTCTATAAGCTTGGAATACTGAGTTGTGGTTAATTCAGAATCTAGCAAACAAGAAATTTGCTGCGGTATATTTTTCCTCTTCCCACGCTAACGAAATGCAACACCAAAATTGTTTAACACTTAGGCGTAGTTTAAAGGCGAGCTACACTGGTTGACCACTTGAGGCCTCGTGCCAAACCTCACTAAGCAAATACAGGGTGCGATGGGTAATTTGTCGCCATTTTATATTCTTAATTTTGCGCATGCGTGTTGTTCGAGTATCATTCACTACGTCAGAAATTTGGAAACTGGATACTGTACTGCTTGGCATTTACACCGGAGGATCCAATACGGACATTTTATAGTATTTTGGTGTCAACCAGAAGATAGTGCTGAGGATTCGGAAAGAGGTGGATGAGTTTAATGGTGATTATCAAGGTATTTGGAGTTATCACCAATGATGGCGACGTTATGCCGCCATTCATCTTACCACATTGCCTCAGACTCAACACGGAGGTCTGTCTTGAAGGGGTAGTGCTGACCTAGATCAAGAGGGTGGCTGCTGGAAGGCTCCATATCTGGTAACAGGATTTTGCACCACACCACACAAGCAGGAGAAACCACATCACACCTTACATCTGGTCACCTAACTACCCAGACTGCAACCCCCTTGATTAATATGTACAGGGCGCAGTTGAGCGAGAGATCAACAAAAACCTTGGTAACACCAACGTTAAAATAATGGAAAAGATTATAGTAGCATTCATCTACTTGTTATTTAGAGAGCGTCCATAAGAGTTGTAGGAGATTCCGAAGTCATTTGGAATCCGTGGTTGAATCCAATGGCGATTTTTTAAAATATATTTGCTTTTTAGTATTTAGAGATATTTTTGTGCAATTTTGGTAAATGTATCAGTGAAAATGTATCTACGTAAATGTATCTTGTACAGCGAGACTATTTTGAGGACCCTAGATGTTATGCCAGGATTTTTCATCGGAGGCTACAATTTGAACAACAGATGAAACAATGCTGATTGCAGACACAGAAAAGAAAACTACAAGATCTTTTACAAAAGGTATCTAAAGAGAGTGTCAAGAAAGGACTACAAATAAAATGCAAGAAAACCGAATGGATGGTAATCAGTAAAAAGAGCAGCCCAAAATGCCAAATACAGGTAAGGGATACTAAAATCTAGCACTTAAATAAAAGTGAAGTTTTCTAACAGAAGACGGAAGGTGCAACACAGAGATCCGAAGGCAAATTAGCATGGTGAAGAGCGCATTCCAGAAGCTGAGTAAAGTATTAAGAGACAGGAAAATTTCACTAGAAGCAAAGAGGAGAGTACTGGATTGCTATTTGATGTCAGTTCTTCAATATAGCAGTGAATGATGAACAATATCATCAAAGATGAAAAAAAACTTGAAGCAACTGAAATGTGGTGTTGTATGCTGCGGATATCATGGACTGAGCATGTGAGCAATGATGAGATTTTGCAAAGGATGTAAACGAAAAGGAAATTAATACTGAGCATCAGGAAGAGACAACTAAAGTACTTGGGTCATGCAATGAGGAAGGAGGGCCTGGAGAACCTGAAACTAACAGGCCGGATAGAGCGAAAAAGAGACAGAGGAAAGCAGTGGATAACATATTTGAAGGGTCTGAGCAGGTGAATAACAAAACGGGGCTTGCATGGTGTTACAGGAGAAAGCGTGCTAAAAGCCACCAGGGATAGCGAGACGTGGAAACCTATGATCGCCTACGTCCTGAAAGAACAAGGCACAGAGAAGATCTGTGAAATGTCAGTGTTATTTACAATTTAGACGAATTTATCCCTCGCTCTCTTTATATATGGGCATCTGTTTCTTTCGATCTACAAGTGTCCCTTGTTCGTCTTTTGCCTGGTCATTGTCTATTTGACTCCACTACCCCTCAGCCAAAAGATAAAATATTTCTTTTTTTCTACTGGCATTAATACACGTGTGGTTGGGTTGGGATCAGCTTTGAAATATTCTTAAAAGTAAGTTATAATTTTGCTTTGATTTTATTTTGTTTTATTTTTTGTGGCTAATTTTAAAAATGTTTCATGGTTATTTAAACGAGTGTTTTTTATCTTTTTTCAAAGAAATTTCTTTGACCGGACTTTACACTTAGTTAACTCACCACCGTTACCTTTTTCTTCTTCTTCTTCTTCTTCTTCTTCTTCTTCTTCTTCTTCTTCTTCTTCTTCTTCAGTTGGAGTAGATAGTCTAAACTTTTGCCCGGTTCACACTCCACCCACGTCTATTGAACAGGTTAAGAGGCTCATCCCTTGTTTCATGTTTAGGATGTGGATTCCGGCTTTCTCTTTTCCAATCTTTTCACTTTTCTTCATTTTTTTTTTTCAATTGGAGTAAATAGACTAAACTATCACCCGGTTCACACTCCACCCACGTCTATTGAACAGGTGTAGAGGCTCATCCCTTGTTCCCTGTTTAGGATGTGGTTTCCGGCTTCCTCTCTTCTAATCTTTTCACTCTTACGTAGCCCCCTGCACATCAGTGGCGTTACCGCCTTGCTCGGGGTGATATGATTAAAAAAAAAGTACATGCGGTCTTGTGCGAAACTAAACTTAGTAAATAACTTAGGGCGCATCGTTCTAGGGTCATAGTTAGGAAGCTCGTCTTGTTGGTCAAAAATAGTAAGTTAGATCCTGTGTATGTATCTGATTCCTATATATATATATATATATATATATATATATATATATATATATATATATATATATTAAATAGGATTAATTCAAGGATGTTGAAAAAATCCTTTCTGAAACTGGAGCCAGTTTCAGAAAGGATTTTTTGTTGCTGAGGTGTTGTGTTATCCCCTGTGGGGATTTCATATCGAAATGGTCATTCAACATCCTTGAATTAATCCTATTTAATTTATATTTGCTCTGTAATATTTTATTACATGGAGCTCTCTTCCTGTATCATTTTTTAATATTAAAATAAAATTTTAATATTAATTAGGATCGGATTTTTGGAATTTATCTTCCTGCTTTTTCCGCTTGGATTAAAATATCTGAATATATATATATATATATATATGTGTGTGTGTGTGTGTGTGTGTGTGTGCGTGTGTGTGTGTGTGTGTGTGTGTGTGTGCTAGAATTGCCGACTGACGCCATTTCGGTCGGGTTTCAGTACTGGATTAGGAAGCGAACGGTGTCTGAACCATACTGATGAGCTGTAAGACAGCGAAACAGATCTGTTTTTATGCGGATAACTATATAAACAGACCAAATAAAAAACAGACAAAACAGCACATTTTTCCCTTTAATAGCTAATCCATTTCGGCCAACACCTCGTCAGAAAAACCTCTGAAGCAATTGGATACTAGGTTTTATTCCGATGTTTTTAATGAAACATACTAAGAGCCACAAGGGATAGGGAGACGTGGAGATCCATGATCGCCTACGTCCTGAAGGGACAGGGCACATAGAAGAAGAAGAAGAAGAAGAAGAAGAAGAAGAAGAAGGTAGTATAGACCCCGGCGCCCCAATGATAACTGAAACAATAGTGAGCTGAACGTCGTCCACATTGTGGCAAACTCAAACCGGAAATCGCTGTATTTGTTAAGCTTATAAATATTTTTGATGTATGTTAGTATTATGCACGTCAGTCAGCAGGCATTTTCTTGTTTATTTATCAATGACTGTGACGCGTTGTTGGGCAACTTCCATGACGTGATTTCTTTGGCTATCAAAATCTTGTCTTGGTCATTTTCGATCGCACTCTCTGGCTTGTGATGGTAATATTTCTTGTCGACTTTCAGTTATTTTTTTGTTATATTGGAACTAAGTCAGATGAGTTTTCTCACTAACCCGACTTTGTTTAATATCTTTCTGTGTAAGCATTCCTCATGAGCTAATGACGTGGGTAACATTTTTTTCCATTCCTTGCAACAAAGTTTGCTGGTTCTTTCCCAGTGATAATAAGTGTTTTCATCATGTTTTAATAATTTTTTAAAATTTATCATAAGGATAAATTATTTTTCTGCAACATTGAAAATTTCGAAATTTACGTACAAAACTATAGCGTTTCGTTGATTTCGGAGTAGTTTTTATTTTCTATAAATACTTTCACGGCTTCTGCTCCGATGAATTTAGATCACTGGTGCCCCCTAAATACGAATTTGAACGCAATACTAGATTAGCAACTAGATCCCACCCTTTTACAGTGAAACCGATAAAATGCAGCCGTAACTTCTACTCCAACAGTTTCTTTCCTCGCACTTCCCGACTGTGGAATTCTCTTCCACACGATTGCTTCCCCGATGGCTACAATCTCCAGGAGTTTAAATGTAAGGTCAATAGACATCTCCTAACACACTAACCTGCTTCCATTCTATCAAACACTCTTCCCATCTGCCCAACCCTCATCCTCGCTATCCTTACTCATCTGTCACCTTCCTCCTAACATTCCCTATGTCTAACCACTCCTTCTCTTTACCTTCTCCTATGTAACCCCATGCGCAATAGTGGGAGTGGAATGCCTTGCTTGGGGTGAGATGATTAAAACAAAACAAAAAAAGTTAATAAACTTTCGTAAAGTATTGAAAAACTTTAAATCTTTAAAAAATCGAAGTGTTTCCAATTGATACCAAGTGTTTTCATCATGTTTTAATACTTTTCATTAATTTGTCTTAAGGGTAAATTAATTTTCTGAAACTTTAAAAAATTCAACATTTACGTTCAAAACTATATAATAAACTTATTATTGTTATTAAGTCCGGGAAAATTATTTCTGTTATTTTCATAATTTGGATACGTGGATAGTGTAACGCTTGTCGGCGCGAAAAATTACACCAGCATGCCAATTTTAAATTATGAATGAGTCTGGGACATTCATTTCGCACTAATATCCTTAGAAAAGGAAATCACGAGTTAAATAATATGTCAAAATGTGCTCTAAAGAGCAAACAAGTCTAAGCGAAATACAAATCTGAATTCTAAAACACCTTGAAAAATAATGTGTCTTGTCAGGCTGGCTTACCCGAGATACCCACGATTGCTGCCACATCTTCAGTACATGTGATGCGCCATTCACACTTTGTAATTACGGAATGAAGGATGTGCGTTGTGGTGCAGTGTATATTGGCTCGGAACGAAAAATTGGGGAGCTGAGTTCGAATTCCAGTTGAATTCTTGGCATTCACTTGCGCACAAATACCCTTGGGAAAGATATTAATCCGCTCCTTCTCTCCAGTTATGGGTTAAATAACAGGACATATTGGGTTCTATAGCCTAGGCTGGTAACCAGTATACTGCAGAAAGCAATGGCCACCTACTGCGGGAAAATCTTCTGCCCAGTCTCTTTCGAGACATGATCGCCTAAGCGTGTATCACGTATGGCACTTAACTGACTGACTTACGGGAGTCATGATCGATTTTTCGTGATGGTGTCCTTAGTTCCAAGTCCGATTATTGTATAGTGTCATATCGGGGAAATATTTCATCAGTCATTACCGAAAATAAAAAAAAAAGACATAAAATAAAATCTCCGATGGCTCTAAGTCGTTACACTAAAACTTCCAGGCTTTATTTATATATTTGTTATATTTTATTTATTGCTCCCGCCCACGAGAGACACGGTGCTAGAAATTCCATAACGTAAGCGACGGCGCCAGCACTCAATTGTCTGAAAACCGAAAGGGCGATCCTTTATTCTTGTGTCTCATACAAATATAATGTTTTTTTCACGCTTAATTCTGTATTCTCTAGGTTTTCTTTAATACAGAGACTATATTTTGGAAAATCACTTACTTCATTAGGAAATTTCGGCGCCGGTAAATCTGGGTTAAAATTTCCGCCTTCAAACAGACAAGTAGGAAATAAAACATTTCGCTTGTGCAGGTATAATTTTCTGTCGTTTAGATTATCAAATTTCATTCGTTAAATCGTACGACGCAAACGTACACTACATATTTATAGCCATACTAAAAGTGATCGTGTGAATATTTGCAAGCCTTTGTAACTACTTTAAACATGGATATAAGTACAATACTCGTGTATAAACCGAGAAAGAAATGGTGATAATAGAATAGTATCAATCGTAAGACGAGGTTGTCGGCTTATAGTCGAGGTTAATGTTTTCCCCCTGCTTTAACTTTTATTTAAAAACGTACAGAAATATCTACAATGTTCACTTTACAGTGGAACACTGTCTTACTAGATTTTAGAAACATTTTACGGAATATTTTTAGTATTAACACTCACAGTATTTAATTATATCTACATCAGTCAGTCAGTTAATGCCATGTGTGATACACGCTTGAGCGATCATGTCTCCAAAGAGACAGACTGGGCTGAAGAAGTCATGACTGACTGGACAGATTTTCACTCAGTAGGTTGCCAATATTTTCTGCTGTAGACTGACTGGTTGCCAACCAAGGTTGAAGAACTGTTCTGTTATTTAACCCATAGCTGGAGGAAAGAGACGGATTAATACCTTTCCTAAGGGTATTTGTGTGTAAGTGAATGCAACGAATTCAACTGGAATTCGAACTCGGCTCTCCGAATTCTCATTCTAAGCCGATATCCACTGGACCACAACACACATCCGTATATCTACCTATAAAGTTTTTAAAATGTCGATAAAATGAATCAAATGGCTTTCAATTTAATTTTTATCCTAAATAAAATTATCTTACATTCGGAAGATGGAGCCTTTTCTTAGACAAGTGTTTGATTAATTTTAATCATTTCACCAAACCAAGGCAATCAAGCCACTAAGACACAAGAGTGTGAAAATTTAAAAAAAAACAATATTAAGCAGCGCAAACAACAAATAAAGAGGAATCAAGACGACAGTAGATAACGATTGACATTGTCTTTAAACATTTAAAGATCAAAGTTGACCGCGAGAGAGAGAGAGAGAGAGGAATAGAGAGAGAGAGAGAGAAAGTTCCACGGTTCCAAGTACAAGAGAAGAAACAATTAGCAAAGACTTTACGGTTACATCTAAAGTCAAAGTATTTAATCGATAGCAGGGAGAAGATAAGGACTCATATCTTCCCAAGATTATTTGCCTGTAAGTAAATATAGCGAAGACACCTGAAATTGGAACTCTGCCCTCCGATTAAAAATTTCGAGCTGTTACTCATTGCACCACTCATACATTCAAGATTACAGCACTTAGTAGACCTAAGTGTTCACCCATCTAGATACAGACCAGGTTCGACGTTGCTTAACTTCAGTCATCGTACGCGAACGGGTATATCAACCTGATATGGCTGTGCGTTGTCGTGCAGTGGATATCGGCTCGGAACGAGAAATCGGGGAGCCGAGTTCGAATTCCAGTTAAATTCTTTGCATTCACTTACGCGCAAATACCCTTGGGAAATGTATTAATCCGTCTCTTCCCTCCGGTTATGGGTTAAATAACAGGACACATTGGGTTCTATAGCCTTGACTGGTCTTCCGCAGAAAATAATGGCAACCTACTGTGGGATAATTTTCTGACAAGTCAGTCATGTCTCTTTCGAGACATGATCGCCTAAGCGTGTATCACGTATGGCACTTAACTGACTGATGGCTGTCAACCTCCCCTACCATATGAAGAGGGATATTTTTCATCGAGCTCACGTCTCAACAGAATGTTTACACAAGGTCAGTTTAAAGTGGACTTTTTGTTTGTTTTTGTCTTTTTTTTTCTTTTCATTTATATTTATAAAGATTTTTTTTCCTCGTTCTCTTTATTCTTTCTAACCAATCATTTGCCGGCATACCAATAAAACCAACTCTAACTCTTTTTCTCTTTTTTCTTCACAACGCATAACAAACACCAGCGAACCTTTCCTGGGTCGACCGGCCGAGAGCCATGAATCCAATTTCAACGCCGGTCTGACGTCATTCAGTTCCGTTCCATGCATCGTCAATGCGGTTTGTTTAACACTTGTAACACGATTTGACCTTAGCGCTTTCCATCATCGTCCTCATTCCACTGATCTCTTGTATCCGTGGCGTTGTTTGTTCGAAAGAAGATGAAGGACTTTTATGCATGGTTCTTATCACGCCAAGGTGGAGTAATGGATAGCAGCTGAGACTCGGGGAGCCGAGTTCAAATTCCAGTCGAACGCTAACAGCCTTTCTAATAGCCTTGAGAAAGGCATGAATCAACATTGCTTCTTCAGTATAAAGCCATATTTTTTTTTTTTTTTTTTTTAGATTGTAAGAATTTTCTAACCAACCCATACCTGGGAAGATAAAAGATGAATTCATATCTTTCCACTTAAGTGAATATAACAAACCCGACTTGGAAGTCAAATCTCTAATTAATAATTCCAAGTCATTATCCATTAAATTACTTGCACATTCATGCTTACAGCACTTGTTATTCCCAAGCAATCTTCCATCTAGTTACTAACCAACCTCAACATTGCTTCACTTTGGTGACTGTACAAGAACCGGTGTTTTAACATGATGTGGCTGTAAGCCTATAATGTTTATAGTAATAAGAAATAAGCAGTTTGGAGATCATGTTTCACTGTGTTGTACTTTTATTTTCAGCCATCATATGTGTGTATGTCTTCATATTTCTTACTAGCAGTATAGCCCGGCGTTGCTCGGGTGTAATGAAAGCTTTAAAAACTAACCCATGGTCCTGGAGCTCAGACTCAGCCTAAAGAATATTCGTGTAAAGTTTAGTGAGAATCGGATAAAAATTGTAGATTTGTATAAAGGAGATACACACACATAAATAGATACACACACAAACATCTTACCTTTCATATATATATATATATATATTATCGATTTTCTGCACTATTGTAAGAACTGCAACCTTGAAACTTCTGAATATCGTTTCTTATGTCTTTGTCTATGAGTGTATCAAATTTGATTAAATCGGATGTTAATCGAACCACTCCTTCTATAACCCGATTTTTTCGATAATCGATTTTCAATATTTATCGGGGGTACCGCGACACAAAACCTAGCTAAGAACACTCGCAGACGCTTGTAGTACAACAGTGTAAATTTTCAAGAAAATCTGTTCAGCCTTTTCGGGGTCTATAGTTAACGGACACACACACACACACACACATATACACACACAGACAATATTCCATTTATAAATAAGTTTAGATTAAATTTCATAACACACTGTAAAATAATAGAGTATAATTATATTAAATTTATTAGCTGCTATCTCTGTCATGGTTAAATGAACACAGTAATGTATTCAGAATGTACATTCTGCTAATGCCCTTGCAAAAGGTATGAATCCATCTCTCATCCCCCAGCTATTGGGAACTAGCAGAACAGACTGGGTTCTCTAGCCTTGGGTGGTAACTGGTCTAGGAGAAGGAAAACTATGACGTAACTTCATTCTACGACCTACTTTTCACAGTCCATTCGGTTAGTTTTATTAAATTTATGAAACTTTTGACAAGTACTTGCTTCAACTGACAATTTTAAAAGGTGATTACGGAAAGCGGTTATTTTTGCAAAGTGAAGCTTATTATAAAGATCATATTCATTCTTTTAAAACTTGTTAAACAACTGCTTACAACGACTTACATTCAAGAAGAGTCACTGTACCTGTTTACTCAGCACAAATAGCCTGTGATCGTGTCTGAGCATATTCATTTAACTTCTTTCCAAAGATGAAAACAAAAATGGCGCTGTTTGTCACCGGAAATGAAAAAATAGATTCATTTGGAGAAAACGTAGTGTCGAATACGATAGGTGTATCCAGGACAGATTGCATTATCAGCAGTAAAAGATACATATTATGTGGTTTAGGCCAGGGATTACCAGACGTCTGACTCGAATTTAACGAATTTATTACTATAAACAGGATAGGCTTACAGCCACATCATGTTAAAACACCAGTTCTTATACAGTCGCTAGAGTTGAGGTTGGTTAGTAACTAGATGAGAGATTGCTTGGGAATAACACGTGCTGTAAGCATGAATGTACAAGTAATTTAATGGATAATGACTTGGAATTATTAATTAGAGATTTGACTTTCAAGTCGGCTTTGTTATATTCACTCAAGGGGAAAGATAAGAATCCATCAGGAACCTTTAATTTAAAAAGAACTGATCTTTAGTGACCCCCAATATCTACTAAGTTTTCTACTCAGTTTCATCTTAGAAAGTCAGAAGGCCTACGAGCTCTGAAATTTAACCTAAAATATTTCCTCAAAGGAACTAAATATAAAAATATGTGAAACAACAACAAAAATAATGAAAAGATGTAAGAAAACAATATAAATTAAACATAAATTAAAACGGAAAAAAAGAAAAAGAAAGAAAGACACCTACTTAAAAAGTAACAAACAATGCCTAGGTTATGCAAGATAGAGTAAGTACCCTCCTCAGACTCAGAAAAAAGGTCAGTTTCACGCTACTGTGATCTTCAGGCGTCCAGAACGTTTAAGCTGCCTAAAGAACACGGTAGGTAGTTATCTATATGTGTGTGGGGAGATGTATAATAGTATTCAGAACAAAATTGGAGATGCTGTGACAGAGTGAACAATCTATAAACGGTGCGGTACGCCGAACGTCGGTTGCTTTAGGGCTTCTTCAGCTCAAAAGCGTATTTGCTCTGTCTTGGCAACCTAGGCTTTCTGATTTGAGGAAACCAAAAGCAACAGACGATCGGCAAAAAGCGTCGTTTGTAGCATTTCCGGATTGTCTTATCATTCTTCCTCACTTCCTTAATTTCCCCCTTTCTTTCTTTCTTTCTTTCTTTCTTTCTTTCTTTCTTTCTTTCCCGCAAATATTACAATTAATAAACTATGAATCACACACCTTTAATATTTGATCCCCGTAATCTAATATTTTTTACATTTTACTTTTATTTTATTTTAATTTTATATTTCAATCTTTAATTAAAATTTTAACTTCAATTTTTTATCTACATGTAATTTTAGAATATCTAAATTTTATGGATTACGCCCCTTTGATTTCTACTTCCTGCATTTTAATATTTTTAATATTTTTTAATTTTATATTTTTTAATGTTAGTTTTTTATTTACATTTAATCGTGGAATATTTTAATTTTTAATCCTGTAATTAAAAAAGCAGCAACTTCACTTTATAAGATTTAATTCCCATGAACATCGAGGGAACTTAAATTCAAATCTATTAAACTGCCAGTTTGAAAGATGCAACTAATGATTGCATAACGCATGTAATTTCAAATCGCGACGTCGACGTAGAACAACATGCATGCGTATACACACACACACACACACACACACACACACACACACACGCGCGCGCGCATATATATATATATATATATATATATATATATATATATATATATATATATACTAGCAGTATAGCCCTGCGTTGCTCTGGTGTAATGGAAGCTTTAAAACTAATCCATGGTCCTGGAGCTCAGACTCTTTGTACGTTGGCACAAAAGACTAAAAAGCAATAGTTGTGTCCAGTTAAAGCGAAACTATAGACTGAAAGAAAAATGAATGGATGTAAGTCAAATTTTGATTTCCTGGTATCGATATCAAATAAGTTTTTTTCGTCGTAAACTGAATTTTGAAGGCTAAATAAGTCCACTGACTAAATGGTATCATGGCTGAGACTAAGAACAACAATTATACCTACTTATAGCCAAACCCGAAGCAACAACTGAAATAAAAGGGCTGAAAAAAATACAGACATACAGGCAGATAAACCGACACACACATACAAACATCTTGCCTTTTATATATATATATATTATCGATTTTCAGCACTATTGTAAGAACTGCCACCTTGCAACTTCTGAATATCGTTTCTTATGTCTTTATCTATGAGTGTATCAAATTTAATTAAAATCGGACCACTCCTATAACCCAATTTTTTTCGATTATCGATTTTCGATATTTATCGGGGGTACCTCAACACAAAACCTAGCTAAGAACCCTCGCAGACGCTTATAGTACAACTGTGTAAATTTTCCAGAAAATCGGTTCAGCCGTTTCGGAGTCTATAGTTAACGGACACACACACAAAGTTCCATTTATAAATAAGTTTATATATATATTGTGTATTTGACCAACAATCCCTCTTTTATTCAGATTTCATTAAAAATGACAGACAAGGTATTATCATTAAGTTTTAAGTTTCTATATAATTTTACATGTGTTCTTATTGTTTTTCTTTTCAGAACTTAAATTGTGTAAAAAACTGTCCAAAGGTTTTGTACTTTTAAGCGGTTTTGGCTATACTTTTAGCCATTATCAATAATTAATTTTGTCTTACTTTTAAATAATCATATGTAAAGTTTACGTACATATAGTGCCTTGTGTATGTCAAGTTCCGAACATGGGAAACACATTGTTACCATGTTCATAACTAACGTTATTAAGTGTAAGATCTCTCTTTTTTATGAGTAATAACTGCATTATTTTATATCTTCTTTTGCATATGGATGATGTTATTATGCATGTATTAGCAACAAGTATATCGCGGATAGGTCTTGAGAGATCTCGATGTGTGCTTAAATAAGATCGGATGAAACTGTTGTGGAAAGGTGTAAGGTCAATCTTCACGTCAATTTTGTAGGCATGTGATTGTTCACAGATTTTCAAAGGATTTTTGAATTCATCAACGGCACTGGTTCTCTGCCATTTATATTTTGCAGGTGAATTATTATGATTGAGGATAAGGTTGGGAGTTTTGAATTTTTTTATAACAGATAATTAATTTAATTTTCTTATTTGAATTGTTCGGTGTTGCATATTTTCGGATGATATTACGAAGCGAAGATTCGTCCTCTCTGTATTTATTATGCATTTGATTTTTACGCTCCCACGCCCTAATTGAGTACTCTGGAAAAATGGTAAATTTTGAAAAACAGTAGCTACTCTGGCATCTACGCATCGTTCATTCAGCAATGAATTAGAACACTCTCAGCTATTGGGCGTGTATAATGATAATATACACGCTAAAATGTCTGCCTTCTTCTACCGAGCGCCCGTAGCTCAGAGGTAGAATCGCCGACTCACGCCAGTTCGGTCGGAATTCAATCCTGGGTAAAAAGGAATCGGCTGTCTAACCATACTGATGAGCTGTGATACAGCGAAACAGATCTGTCTGCGGATGACTATATATATATATATATATATATATATATATATATATATATATATACTCCGCCTTCCAAAAGTGAACTAAAATACATAAAACAATAATTTTCCCAACTGCATCATTGATAAACTAATAAAATTGTTTATGCAAAAAATACATGACACCAGCATATTTATAATACGGTATTTAATAATTTTTCGCATAAAAAATTCGTTCTGTTTATAATTAATGTCAATTTGGGTGCAAGAAAATATGTTACTGTTCTTTTGTGTGTTATTTTAGGACAAAAGAAAAGACATTAATAATAATAATAATAATAATAATAATAATAATAATAATAATGATAATAATAATATAAAAAGTCTACAAATGTGAATCCGGATCAACGTTTTTGAGCAGATATTTATTTCTCTCTCCGTAAGTTGTCATCAGTTGGCTTCTTTTGTCTAGTGAATATGCACCTGATAATTGCGTAGTGCATGAAACTTCGAATCGTGCTATAGATGTAGAATAATATGTATATTTATTAATATATACTTCATAGCTCTGTTATATTACATTGAGCACTGTTCTATTAAGATCAGAAAAATACTTTTATATGACTGGTACTTGCTTGTATATGCATATGTATATTTAATTATATATATTGCTTCCAGCATGGAATACAATATATATATATATATATATATATATATATATGTGTGTGTGTGTGTGTGTGTGTGTGTGTGTGTGTGTGTGTGTGTGTTTTCTAGACATATGCTATTAAATATAAGAGACAATGAATGTCTATTATGTTTAATCATGAGCCGTTCTAAACGTCGTATTTTTGCTTTAATTTCAGTTGAAAATAAAGACAAAAATTCTCCAACATTTGGATAATTATTTATTGGTTTTCTTCTAAGCTTTCGGCTCACATGAGCCATCTTCAGAGAGGTAGTTTAAACTGAAATATTATAAAATCCACCATCACCGACGATTTTATTTTGGGTTGACATAAAACTCCGCTTGCCAACGGCAGTAGTTACCAAAAATAATAAACGCAGTTCTTAAGTTTGCGATGCGGTTTTATGACGTCACACCGCGGGATAGCGCGAAATGACAACAAAACCATCTAGTCAAATGCAATGTAATATGTTATTTCCTGTTTTAAAGTTGATTTTATTGAGTGTTGGTTGTTTTGATTTGATGTACATGGCCTCCAATATCTGCAGGTTCCTCTTACTGTGTGTATGAGTAAGGATCACCGTATTGTTGACCAAAATCTGTCTGATATTACCTACATGTTTATGTTTTTCAGAGAAATGTTGTTTAATAGTACTCTGATCAGAAAGATGACATGTAAGTCTACGGGAGAGCGTGGTTGTGGTAAAACCAATATATGTACTAGGTTTTTGAGTAGTATCAGAGATGCAATCTCTGAATGGGCATGTAAATTGGTACACTACATTGGTTTTTTGTAAAGAATTTAGTTTAGTGCCTGTTGGGTTATTATAGACTATGAGGTCAATTGTTTTAAACTTTTTATAATATATAATGAGTTTAATTTGATTATTACTTTCGACTGGTTTAACATTTCTACGTATTATGTTTTTGAGAGTTTTTTCATCTTGTTTATAATTATTATGTATTTGGTTGCAATAGTATAAGTTAATAGTGTTATGTTTATTTGGATGTAAACCATTATTATTAATATTATCATAATTGTTAGAGCTATTGTTAAGTTTGTTGAGATACATTTTAATTTGTTGATCAATAACGGAGTTAGGAAATCCATTATTGACTAGTGTTTGCTTAATGTTGTGTAATTCATTATAAAATATAGATTTGGAAGAAGATATTTGTGTGCGTTGAAGTAAGTTTTTTATAACAGCTAGCTTATATCGTTGGGGGCATTCACTATTATAATTAAGAAGACACGAATTTATGCTAGTTGGTTTCCTATATAGAGAAGTAGTAAATTTATGTGTGCTAGAATCAATGAATACATCAAGGAATGGGAGTTTGTTATTAATATTAAGTTCTAATGTAAATTTGAGGACGGAGTGACTTTCAAATTTGTTTTTAAGATATTTAATTTGATCGATATTCTTAGCTAAAACAAAGATGTCATCTATATATCTTACATATATAGAAGGTTTATTGTTGTCATTAATTATTTTATTTTCTAGATTTGCCATATAATAATTAGAAAAGAGGGGGCCTAAAGGAGATCCCATCGCAATACCATCTATTTGTGTATAAATATTGCCTAAGGGATCGTGAAAGGGTACTTGTGTGGTGCATGCTAATAATAGTTTTTTTTTAATATAGTGGGTTTAATATTGATTGATGGGAGAGTAGCATGGTTGTATACATCACAGATAATGATGTCAATTGTTTCCTGGACGGGAACATTTGTGAATAAGTTTTGAACATCCAAAGATGCAATCATTTGATTATTAGGTTTTACGGAATGGAGAATCTGTAAAAATTCGTCTGTGGAGTTAATGCTATATTTACCAGGAAGATAGGGAGTAATTAGTTTGTTAAGTGTTTTGGAAATGTTATATATTGGTGTGGGTATTTGAGAAATGATAGGTCGGAGGGGATGATCTTTTTTATGGATTTTTACATTTCCATAAAGGTAGCCGGGCTGATAATCACCTATAATCTTTTGAAGTTTATAGGATCCTATTTCAGCATTGTTTGCAGTAATAAGTTTATTAATATGTTTTTTAAGTTGGGTTGTGGTATTACAAGTTAATTTTTTAAATTTGTTGTGATCGTCGAGAATGGCCTGTAATTTGGAGTGATATTCCTGTCTGTTTAAAATAACAAAAGTATTGGTTTTATCGGCACGTCGGATAACAATATTTTTGTTATTTTTTAGATGTGTAGCTGCTTTTATGAGAGGCATATTTATAATATCATTAGGATTTTTATGGTAACGGTGTTTGATTGATTCAGCTTTGAGTAATTCTTTTAAGCCTACCTGTGTAGTAATATGGTTGTCCTGTTCGAGTTGAAGTATTTGTTGGTATAAAGCTTCAATTTCCATTTGTTTAAACATTGAATTAGGTTTCTGTGCGACATGAAAATTTGGTCCGAGATTAAGGAATTCTATTTCATCTGGAGTAAGTTGGTAATCCGATAGGTTAATGAAGTTGTCATTGATGTTTGGTAAGAGTATTTTTCTTTTATATAATTTGTTTAGCTTTTTTTGGATGACTTGTTTATGGGATTCATGTTCCTTTTGTGTTGTATTGTATAATAAATCCAATATTTCCTTGAATTTTTCACTTGTGGTAGAAGACTGTAAAATTTATTTGATGTGTACAATTTCAGTGTTGATTTCTTGTAATTCCTGTTTGGCTGTGTGCATTTGACGTTTTATGAGGTTCCATTGCAATTTCTTAGCGGTGGAATCATTTAATGCTGCAGCATCATGTAACTTAAATTTAGTATATCGAGGCAGCAAGTAATTTTCTAGACATATGCTATTAAATATAAGAGACAATGAATGTCTATTATGTTTAATCATGAGCCGTTCTAAACGTCGTATTTTTGCTTTAATTTCAGTTGAAAATAAAGACAAAAATTCTCCAACATTTGGATAATTATTTATTGGTTTTCTTCTAAGCTTTCGGCTCACATGAGCCATCTTCAGAGAGGTAGTTTAAACTGAAATATTATAAAATCCACCATCACCGACGATTTTATTTTGTGTTGACATAAAACTCCGCTTGGAAGAAAGAATCTGCAATATTATCAGTCCTGACTTGGCATCTCGGCTTTAAGCCACTTTTCCACCGTCGTAACGAAGATTCTCTGTGTCTTTTTCTGGAAATATTTTCATGGTAATGATTCCGGCATGACGACTCGAGAAATCTTATTAAAAAAGAAAGATTCGAACCTGCGTTTCCTTTTGCAGAAAAAAGCGTCCTTAGGTTCGAAACGCCCTATACCGATTCAGCCTCTTCTCTTTGATCGGTAAGGCACTCTGTGGCAAAGTCTGTCAAAAGCAGGTCCAATCTAATGACAGTTTCCTTTGCAAAGGTGGGCGCAGGTTACAATGCTTCTGAAGAGTGCATTTTTAATTTAATACGATTTCCCGTGTATTAAGTAAACAAAGTCTCTATTCAAATATGGTTATCAAATATATATATATATATATATATATATATATATATATATATATATATATGCGCGTATTATTGTTCGATATTTTGTTTATCTCATATCCACTTGAGGTTGATTACAGACTTCTGCTGTATGTACCGTGTCACCTCAGATCGTGAGAAATCATGGATCTCCCAAACTTCATATAACGAGTAATGTTTGTCTCCTTGATATTCACCCAGTCTGTCATCCATTTACAATCTGGTAAGTTACGTTAATCGCTGTTTTCCCTCGCTTCTTGTCCTCAGTGTGTCTTCTGAGTGTTAAATTCCTCAAGACTTCTTTGCTCATTAATCGTTCCGGAAATCTCTCTCTCTCTCTCTCTCTCTCTCTCTCTCTCTCTCTCTCTCTCTGTGTGTGTGTGTGTGTATGTGTGTACATTTAAGTGTTCTCGTGATTTTTATTTTCCTTAAAACTTCCTAGCGACATCCATGTCATGTCTATAGGATTCTTAGCATCTCCACCAGGCAGTAGGATAGAACATGTTAACTGAATGCTAATTCAGTCAGTTCTGATCAGTCAGTCAGTTAAGTACCATACGTGATACACGCTTGGGCGATCATGTCTCGAAAGAGACATGACTGACTGGGCAGAAGATTATCCCGCAGTAGGTTGCCATTGCTTTCTGCGGTAGACTGGTTGCCGACCAAGGCTATAGAACCCAATCTGTCCTGTTCTTTAACCCATAACTGGAAGGAATAGGCGGATTAATACCTTTCCCAAGGGTATTTGCGCTTAAGTGAATACAATGGATTCAACTAGAATTTGAACTCGGCTCCCCGGTTTCTCGTTCCGAGCTGATATCCATTGTACCACAACGCACATCTGATCAGTAGGATGTATAAAAGCAAAGGATGGCACACTAATATTAGAGAAAGAAAAAATACTTCAAAGATTGGACGAGTACATCGGAGATTTCTTCCACTACAAAAGTGAGCAACCAGCAATGCACAAAAATACGAATAAACCAGAAATATAAAAACCGAATTAGAATTGGCAATGGCCAAATTGAAGAGTAAACAAAGCAGAGGGAACAAAGGAGATTGTAATAGAGATTTTGATGTCCCTAGAAGGATTTGGTGTAGACAGACTAGCAGAAAAAATAAACGAATTCTGCAACAGCGGAAATATACCGTGGGACCTAAGCAGATCAATCTTCATAACACTACCCAAGAAGCCAAGTGCAAATGAATGTGAGCTCTATCGAACAATGCTTACTGAGCCACGTAAGAAAAATCATCATCCGGATTCTGATAAACAGAGCTCACAGCAGAATCGGCCCAAAGAGAGGACAGGAACAATGTGGATTCGTTAAAGATATCGGAACGAGTAACGCGATATCCATGCTCAGAATGATTTTTTTTTTTAAATTATATGACCCGAGCAAGGCGGTAAGGCCACTGATGCGCAGGGGGCTACGTAAGAGAGAAAATATTGGAAAAAAGAAAGGCGGAAACCACATCCTAAACAGGGAAAATGGGATGAGCCTCTTCACCTGTTCAATAAACGTGGGTGGAGTGTGAACCGGGCGATAGTTTAGTCAATCTACTCCAATTGAAAAAAAGAAAAGAAAAGAGTGAAAAGATTGGAAAAGTGAAAGCCGGAAAACACATCCTAAATAGGGAACAAGGGATGAGCCTCTTCACCTGTTCAATCAACGTTGGTGGAGTGTGAACCGGGCGATAGTTTAGTCAATCTACTTCAATTGAAAAAAAGAAAAGAAAAGAGTCAAAAGATTGGAAAAGGGAAAGCCGGAAACCACATCCTAAATAGGGAACAAGGGATGAGCCTCTTCACCTGTTCAATAGACGTGGGTGGAATGTGAACCGGGCGATAGTTTAGTCTATATACTCCAACTGAAAAAAAAGAAAAAGGAGTGAAAAGATTGGAAAAGAGAAAACCGGAAACAACATCCTAAATAGGGAACAAGGGATGAGCCTCTGCACCTGTTCAATAGACGTGGGTGGAATGTGAACCGGGCGATAGTTTACTCTATATACTCCAATTGAAAAAAAAGAAAAAGGAGTGAAAAGATTGGAAAAGAGAAAACCGGAAACCACATCCTAAATATGGAATAAGGGATGAGCCTCTGCACCTGTTCAATAGACGTGGGTGGAATGTGAACCGGGGGATAGTTTAGTCTATCTACTCCAATTGAAAAAAAAGAAAAAGGAGTGAAAAGATTGGAAAAGAGAAAACTGGAAACCACATCCTAAATAGCGAACAAGGGATGAGCCTCTGCACCTGTTCAATAGACGTGGGTGGAACGTGAACCGGGCGATGGTTTAGTCTATCTACTCCAACTGAAAAAAAAGAAAAAGGAGTGAAAAGATTGGAAAAGAGAAAACCGGAAACCACATCCTAAATAGGGAACAAGGGATGAGCCTCTGCACCTGTTCAATGCTATCTGAACGAACAATACAACTGCAGAAGGACCTTTATCTGTGCTTTATAGACTACGCAAAGGCATTTGACAATGTACTCTACAAAGACATGATAGAAATGCTCGACAACCTCGACATTTTCGGAAAAGACGTTAAGATAATTCAGAATCTATATTGATAGCAAACCGCTTGTGTACGGTAAGGAAGGTTACTCCGCAGGTATGCAAAAATAGAAAGAGGCGTAAGGCAAGAATGTATTTTCTCATTAGAACTTTTCAACCTGTACAGCAAAACAATTATGAGATCAATAAAAGCCTTGACAGGATTCATCACTGGCAGCCACAATCTCAACATTATCAGATACGCAGACACGAAAAGGAAAATGCAGGATCTTCTACAGAAGATAGCAAAAGAAAGTGAGTAGAATAACTGAGCAATAAACTTCAAGAAAACTGAATGTATGGCCATCAGCAAAACGAGGAGACCAATATGCCAACTACAAGTCGGAGAAACTAAAATAAAACAAGTAAAAAAACTCAAATACCTGGGAAGTATTTTGACAGAGGATGAAAAGTGCGACATGGAGGTCCAAAGACGCATTGGCATAGCCGAAAACGCATTTCAGAAGCTAGCCATAGTTCTAAAAGACAGGAAAATCTCATTAGGAACAAAGAAAATAGTGCTGGATCACTATGTAATATATGTCCTTCTGTATCAAAGTGAATAGTGGATGATCAAATCTAGGATGAAGTGGAAGTTTGAAGCAGCAGAAATGTGGTTTTACAGAAGGATACTGAGGATGCCATGGACAGAGCATGTGTGCAACGTTGAGGTGTTGGAAAGGATGCAAACAAGAAAATTCATGCTAAATATCAGGAAGAGACAGATGAGGTATCTGGGACACGTAATGAGGAAGGAGGATCTGGAGAACTTAATACTCACAGTTCGGATAAAGAGAAGAGACAGGGGAAAGCATCGCAAGACGTACTTGTTAGGTCTGAGAAATGGATCTTGGAGCGGGGCTTAGAAGAGGTACCAAGAGAAAACATATTGAAAGCGACAAGAGACAGAGCCAAGTAGAAGTCCATGATCGCCTACGTCCTGAAGGGACACGGCTCATGAAAAAGAAGAAAAGGTTAAGTGCTGTACGCTTGAACGATCATGTCTTGAAAAAGACATGACTGACTGGGGAGAATACTTTCCCGTAGTATGTTGCCATTACTTTCTACGGTAGACTGTTTGCCAGCCAAAGCTATAGAGCGCAATCTCTTCTGGTATTTAACCCATAGAGGGAGATGAAATGATATTTGCACTTAAGTGAATGCAACGAATTCAACTGGAAGTCGAACTTCAGCTGAATATTAATTATAGAGTCCAAATACCGGAATTCTCACGAGTAGCGAAGGGGCGCTGATATAAAGCAGACTTATGTCTATTCTCACACCTGTACACACCTCAGGGCACGAAAGACGAGTTTTAATTAACCAAACATCCACATCTTATCTAGGCCATCATTAAAACTATGATTATCACCTCTTCTTTTTCCCCTTCTTCCGGCATCTACATTACCTCCTTCCACATTATAGCGGAGGATGAAAGTTTTCCATCTCACCTCTCCTTGCCCAACTCATCCCATTAACAAACAACCTGGCTTCATTGGGTTCTGTTCCACTTAAGCTAGTGCCAGTGACGCCCACGCCCCTAGTTTCTTTTATATGCCTTTCAAGAGGTCGACGTCTTCCCGTTTTTAATGTTGTAAGTAGGTTTTGACACTTTATCAGCTCTCATGTCTCCGTTCTAACATCCATTTACACAAACTCATTGCCTGCTGTTTAGCAGATCTTATCTTTGCCTTCAGTATATCCCGCGTGCGTTAAAAATTCTCTAGGCCATATAATTCTGAGATGAGGTATTGTAATTATTTACAGTACTTACATTGTTCGGACTGTTGTCCTCATCTTTGTTGTCATATTCACGACGTAGCACGCTCCGGACTTCGTCAGGATCTGGCTATCTTTCTCAGATGAGGAATTGTAATTATTTTTTTTTTTTTTTTAATCATATCACACCAAGCAAGGCGGTAACGCCACTGATGTGCAGGGGGCTACATAAGAGTGAGAAGATTAGAAAAGAGAAAAACAGGAAACCGCATCCTAAACAGGAAACAAGGGATGAGCCTCTTCACCTGTTCAATAGACGTGGGTGGAGTGTGAACCGGGCGATAGTTTAGTCTATCTACTCCAATTGAAAAAACAGTGAGAAGATTAGAAAAGAAAAACCGGAAACCGCATCCTAAACAGGAAACAAGGGATAAGCCTCTTCACCTGTTCAATAGACGTGGGTGGAGTGTGAACCGGGCGATAGTTTAGTCTATCTACTCCAATTGAAAAAACAGTGAGAAGATTAGAAAAGAAAAACCGGAAACCGCATCCTAAACAGGAAACAAGGGATAAGCCTCTTCACCTGTTCAATAGACGTGGGTGGAGTGTGAACCGGGCGATAGTTTAGTCTATCTACTCCAATTGAAAAAACAGTGAGAAGATTAGAAAAGAAAAACCGGAAACCGCATCCTAAACAGGAAACAAGGGATGAGCCTCTTCACCTGTTCAATAGACGTGGGTGGAGTGTGAACCGGGCGATAGTTTAGTCTATCTACTCCAATTGAAAAAACAGTGAGAAGATTAGAAAAGAAAAACCGGAAACCGCATCCTAAACAGGAAACAAGGGATAAGCCTCCTCACCTGTTCAATAGACATGGGTGGAGTGTGAACCGGGCGATAGTTTAGTCTATCTACTCCAATTGAAAAAAAAAACAAAAAAAAAAACAGTAAGATTAGAAAGGAGAAAAACCGGAAACCGAATCCTAAACAGGAAACAAGGGATGAGCCTCTTCACCTGTTCAATAGACGTGGGTGGAGTGTGAACCGGGCGATAGTTAAGTATCTACTCCAATTGAGAACAAAAAAAAAAGTTAAAGATTTCAAAAAAAGAAAAAAAAAAAAGTGACTTATTAAGTTTTAAAGTCCAGTCAAAAATTTCTTCTAAAAATATAATCAAACGTACAGTTAGACATGAAAAGTTCTAAAATTAAGCAAAAATATTGGGCAAAAATGAATGAATAAATAAAAAAATAAGCGAAAAATACCTCACAGTTTAACACAGGAAATTTGAATTAAAGTTTCATTCTTCAATTCTTGCTTTTCCCAAAAATCAACATCAAGTTAACCTGCTTGGTGAATTCTCATTCAAAGAACAGAACATGGCGTGGGGGGGGGGGGGACTAATGGCTGCTGATATCTTGGCCAGTGTAGCTTCGCATAACAGAATAAATAAAAAATTTCAAACTTTTTTTTTCCTCCCAAATGAAGCATGAACTCCAAAAAGGGGGAAAAAAAAAACGAAAAATACAGATATATATATATACAGAAATAATAAAAAAAAAAAATAAATAAATAAATGAATGAATTTATTTACAGTATTTACATTCTTCATCTTTGTTGCCTAATTCACAACATTTCGACTGTTGCACGCACCGAACTTCTTCAGAATCTATCTTTCTCACATAAGGTATTGTAATTATTTACAGTATTTACATTCTTCAGGCTGTCGTCATTTTGACGTTTCGACTCTTGTACGCACGGAACGTCTTCAGGATATGTCTGTCTTTCTGAGATGAGGTATTCAATTTATTTACAATGTTTACATTCTTTGACTGTTGTCTTCGTCTTTGTTGCCATATTTATGACGTTGTACGCTCCGGACTTCTTCAAGATTTTAAGATGAAGTATTGTAATTAATTTACAGTATTTACATTGTTCGAACTGTTGTCCTCATCTTTGTTACCTTATTCACGACGTTTCGACTGTTGTACGCACGGAACTTCTTCAGAATCTTTCTCAGATGAGGTGTTGTAATTATTTAAAGTTCGAACTGTTGTCCTTATCTTTGTTGCCAGATTCACGACGTTTTACTGTTGTATGCTCCGATCATCTTCAGGATCTGACTTTTTTCTAAGATGAGGTATTTTAATTATTTACACTATTTAAATTCTTCAGGCTGTTGTCCTCATCTTTGTTGCCATTATCACGACGTTTGACCGTCTTAAGGTGTTTAGACGTTTTAACATAACCCTTTTATTTCAGTGGGGTAGATTGTTCTATTTCCATAAGTCCTGACTCTTCCAGATATCGTCAAACACATATGGCCTAGTGGATAAAAGCGTTGGTTGGATCCAGTGACTTGTTCCAAAGGGTTGTGAGTTCAATACCTAGCTACAGCAGAGGTGGACAAAAAACTAGAGAGTTGAGGGAGAAAACTGATACTGAGACATCTGGAAGAAGCATGATACATGAAACTAGAACAATCTACCTCGGTGAACGAAATAATGGAATCAGATCTAAATTATAATCACCTGAAGATGTTTGGAGCTAACAAAGGCCAAAACATCGTGCATATGTCAAATATAGTCGAGAACAGCAGTCTGAACAATGTAGATAGTGTTTTCTTATTACATTTATCTTTTTAATCATTTCAACCCACGGAAGGCAATAAAGCCACTAAGAAGCAATTGACGAAAAAGAACAATAAAAGAACAGAGTTCAAGGAGACAGAAACTGACTATTGACGTTAAATTTAAAAGCTTGACGATCGTAGTTAACAGGAAAACAAGGAGTTGGAAGTGAGTTTCATTGAGAGAATAAACAATTAGAATAAAACTTACGGCAGCTGTATTCACTGCACAGGCGGATGGTAGATTTATATATATATATGCAGGATGGCTTCAGACGGGAAAAACTTCCTGTCCCTACACAGAGAACCGACCTTCTTAGCAGCGGATTTAGTTATCGATTCTATATAGTCATTCCACTTGAGGTCTATTGTGAGAGTTAAACCGAGGAGGCGCAGGGTTTTGCTTTCTGAGAAACTAGCCTGATCCATGCTTATGGTTGGTGGGGGTGGTGGAAGCAATTGTCTCTGATGGTTAATAGATAGCAGCTCCGTTTTGGAAGCATTAAAATTCATTACACCAATCCACCGCGGATTAGAGGTCTTTTTAAGCTCGGCAACGAGGTTTGTTTTGTCAGCCTCGGCAGATTTTTGATCGAGGCGAGAGTAAAACGTATTGACGTCAGTGTATATGCCTACTTGGGATCTTATTACACCGGGGATATCGTTAATGTAGATCAGAAAACGAGTAAGACCTAGAATAGAGCCTTGAGGGACGACCGTGTTCGTATGATAGTACTGGGAGGCATGTCCGTTCAATACTAGCTTCTTTGTGCGATTTAAAAGGAATGACTAGATTAGGTAAAACAATTGCCCAGTTATACCATAGCCCCGTAGCCTGCGTAGAAGGCCAGCATGCCAGACTCTGTCAAACGCTTTGGAGATTTCTAGGGCAACAGTTCGAGCTTCGCCGTTCTTGTCGAGAGCCTGGTGTATATACTCAGTCATGGTCGTGAGCATATCAGAAGTAGACCTGGTGAAGCGGAAACCATACTGTAATTACAAGAAACTCACATTACCATGAACAATATACTTTAATTGTAACTTTTTGAACCTACACCCTTGTGCAAATTAATTGAAACAAAGTGAATTATGTCTTCCTAAGATCTTTCACACTTTTCCTGGTCACGTATACGTCGTCTCTTGGCGTTGCTTTTCTTTTCCGACCGCATTTCTTTTTACGTTTTGGACTGATGAATTCAGTTTGTTTCTTTACCTTGATGACACTAGTGACAATTGTAAGGTTCACACCAACAATATCCGCAATCTCTCTGTAAGGCTTGCCAGTGTGTTCGTGCATTGTTACAATTTTCGTACGCTTCCTTGGAATAACGTCCATCGTAGATAATGACCGTAGGACAACTAATCGACAGTCGAGTCAATAGTGTCTGGGTGTGATAAAAATCTGATGCAGTCAGGGATGAAGCAATATTTTTCAAGGTCAAACAGATTTTATCATACACCTCAAAAATAGATTCATATTACGGCACTCCATTGCAAATGAACTGAGGTAAAAATAAAAATTGATCACACCCTCTCACTCCAGTGGATCGAAAACTGACCGTATGGTGAAAGAAAGGAAACTAAAGTATCTGTTTTAATTAATTTGCACAAGAGTGTAATTAACAGTGTCTATTCTATTTATATTTTTCTCGTTGTTTCCATATTCTGATAATGGATTTCTCATCATCTGGCTGTACAACTGAATTTCTCTTGTTTCTAGTCTCATCTGTAAAAACAAATGTCCGGAATTCTCTCTTCTTTAGAAACTTAGATAATATACAGTACTGTGCAAAAGTATTTTATCTTTTATTGAGGCATCAAAATAAAGTTTAAAATCACTCCTGTCCTAAAACCTTTGTACACTACCGGTAGTGTGCAAAAGTATTAGGACAGGGGTGATTTTCCTAAAAACCTCACTGAAATTCAAATACTTAATATATATTTAATATTTATTAGCCAAGTAAATTGCTAATAAATATTGATTATTTAAAACCAGGTGTAAAAAATGTATTAAAATAAGTTATACTTAATTTTTCCTATTTTCTATTAAACAAGTTATTTTAAAATTACTCTATTGAACATCTATGGGATATTTTGGATAAAAAAATTGATAAATATAATGTTACTTCGCAAGACACACTTTGGGAACAAATACAAGCTGCTTGGTAGGAGATAACATTAGATACATAGAAGAAGCTTGTGATGCTAATGCTTGACAGAATGAAGGCTGTGATCAAAGCAAAAGGCTATTATACTAAATATTAAATTTATTTTGTCACAAGTATTTTTTCTTGTTAAAGCATTTGTTGAGTAAAACAAATAAAATTAGTTTTATTAAATTGTTTATTTTCTGTCAATATGCCTCATAAATAATAAAATAGTTCTTGTTCTAATACTTTTGCACAGTACTGTATATATATTATGCCGGAATTTTTTCAATCAGTGTTTTCATATGACTTCATACTTTGCTTCGTTTCTGGGAGACAACTTTCACTATTTTTATACTGATGACAATAAATTACCCTCTTCACCGGCGTTTCTCAACTTGTGTGCCCGGGCGCAGAAACTTGCGCTGAAAAGATATCCCGGTGTGCCTCAATTTCACAGAAGAGTAATACATGAATCACCAAGCTCATGTTCTTCTAACTTTAAGTCTATTGACAATTCAACTGATAGTTTATCGTTAACAGAAGGAGGTGAGCTGGTCTCTATATCGGCTGATCACTGTATACAAACCGAGCATAAAGTGGTATCCATTGATCACTTTTGGAATTCCCTTAAATAAGAATATCCTTCAACAGAGCATAAAGAGGTAGCCATTGATCAGTTTTGGAATTCCTTTAAATAAGAATATCTTTCAACAAAGCATAAAGCGGTATCCTTTGATCACTTTTGGAATTCCCTTAAATAAGAATATCCTTCAACAGAGCATAAAGAGGCATCCATTGATCATTTTTGGAATTCCCTTAAATAAGAATTTCCTTCAACAGAGCATAAAGAGGTATCCATTGATCACTTTTGAAATTCACCAAAATAAGAATATTCTTCAACAGAGCATAAAGAGGTAGCCATTGATCACTTTTGGAATTCCCTTAAATAAGAATATTCTTCAACAGAGCATAAAGTGGTATCCATTGATCACTTTTGGAATTCCCTTAAATAAGAATATCCTTCAACAGAGCATAAAGTGGTATCCAGTGATCACTTTTGGAATTCCCTTAAATAAGAATATCTTCAACAGAGCATAAAGAGTCATCCATTCATCACTTTTGGAATTCTCTTAAATAAGAATATTTTCCAACAGAGCATAAAGTGGTATCCAGTGATCACTTTTGTAATTCCCTTAAATAAGAATATCCTTCAACAGAGCATAAAGAGGTAGCCATTGATCACTTTTGGAATTCCCTTCAATAAGAATATCCTTCAACAGAGCATAAAGCGGTATCCATTGATCACTTTTGGAATTCCCTTAAATAAGAATATTCTTCAACAGAGCATAAAGAGGCATCCATTGATCACTTTTGGAATTCCATTAAATAAGAATATTCTTCAACAGAGCATAAAGTGATATCCAGTGATCACTTTTGTAATTCCCTTAAATACGAATATCCTTCAACAGAGCATAAAGTGGTATCCAGTGATCACTTTTGGAATTCCCTTAAATAAGAATATCCTTCAACAAAGCATAAAGCGGTATCCTTTGATCACTTTTGGAATTCCCTTAAATAAGAATATCCTTCAACAGAGCATAAAGCGGTATCCTTTGATCAGTTTTGGAATTCCCTTAAATAAGAATATCCTTCAACAGAGCATAAAGAGGCATCCATTAATCACTTTTGGATTTCCCTTAAATAAGAATATCCTTCAACAGAGCATAAAGAGGTAGCCATTGATCAGTTTTGGAATTCTCTTAAATAAGAATAGCCTTCAACACAGCATAAAGAGTTATCCATTGATCACATTTGAAATTCACCAAAATAAGAACATTCTTCAACAGAGCATGAAGTGGTATCCATTGATAACTTTTGGAATTCCCTTAAATAAGAATATCCTTCAACTGAGCATAAAGAGGTATCCATTGATCACTTTTGGAATTCCCTTAAATAAGAATATCCTTCAACAGAGCATAAAGAGGTAGCCATTGATCACTTATGGAAGTCCCTTAAATAAGAATATCCTTCAACAGAGCATAAAGAGGCATCCATTAATCACTTTTGGATTTCCCTTAAATAAGAATATCCTTCAACAGAGCATAAAGAGGTAGCCATTGATCACTTTTTGAATTCTCTTAAATAAGAATATTCTTCAACAGAGCATAAATATGTATCCATTGATCACTTTTGGAATTCCCTTAAATAAGAATATCCTTCAACAGAGCATAAAGAGGTATCCATTAATCACTTTTGGAATTCCCTTAAAAAAGAATATCCTTCAACAGAGCATAAAGAGGTAGCCATTGATCACTTTTGGAATTCCCTTAAATAAGAATATCCTTCAACAGAGCATAAAGCGGTATCCATTGATCACTTTTGGAATTCCCTTAAATAAGAATATCCTTCAACAGAGCATAAAGAGGTAGCCATTGATCACTTATGGAAGTCCCTTAAATAAGAATATCCTTTAACAGAGCATAAAGAGGTATCCTTTGATCAGTTTTGGAATTCCCTTAAATAAGAATATCCTTCAACAGATAGTAATGACTGGCCACTCATAACTGAATATACATTTCCAGTAGGGTGGCTAGCCAATTCCTATTGAAGATGCCTGCTTAGTTTAACTCTTTGCTTTTTCAGAGTACACAGAGCCAATTTGTGATTTATACTGTCGAACTCGGGGTGCCGAGTTCGAATTCCAGGTGAATTCCTTGCATTCACTTACGCACAAATACCCTTGGGAAATGTATTAATCCGTCTCTTCCTTCCAGTTATGGGTTAAATAATAGGACAGATTGGGTTCTATAGCCTTGGCTGGCAACCAGTCTACCACAGAAAGCAATGGCAACCTACTACAAGATAATCTTCTGCCCAGTCAGTCATGTCTATTTCGAAACATGATCGAAACATGATACTTTGTATCACGTATGGCACTCAACTGACTTTCTGTAGTTATGCTGAGAATTTATTGCAATTTTCTACATCATGATTTTCTGCACATACAAACAATTAAATGCAAAAATAGATCAAATATTAAATGAAATGGTGAGGAAATTAGAATATGTCTATAGCTTATAAGACTGAACATTCAAACTGTACATCAAGTACAGATTTAAAACAGCCATAAATATAAAATGTCTTAAAAATAAATGCTTATTTCAGGAGATTTCTTTATTATTTTCTTATTGCTAAATTTCGCTACTCATTTTTCCTTCAGTATTTGTCTATACTTCTGAGATCAGGTAATATTAACATCACTCGGACTGTTGTCCTCATCTTTATTGCCATGTTCACATCGTTTCGACCATTGTAGGCTCCGGCCATCTTCAGGAGCTAGAAATTTCTAACCAAAACCTTTATTTATTTATACATAAACCTTACCAACGCTTTTATCGACTCACTGGATAAAAGCGTTAGTTAGATCCACTGACTTGATCCAAAGAGGTGTGAGTTCAATATCTACCTACAGCAGTGGTGAACAAATAACTTAATTGAATTAAAGGGGATAATGATACGACATCAGGAAGTGGCATCGCACATGGAATGAGAATGATATTCCCCAGCGATCAAAATAATAGGTTTGGTTCAAAATTCCTAGCATCTGAAGAAGGTACAACGGTCGAATAATTTAAATAATGTAATTTTTCCTTATTAAAATTTAAAGTTCACTTCAGATACTTAGTTATTCTACAAGTGTAGCCTGAAGTAAAAAAAAAAAAAAATGAGAAACACTGGGCTAAGGAATAAAGTCAGTAAAACACTGGATATTTTACTGCAGTTTTCCACATCGTACCTTTGGGAATTAAGAATTTTTGCACTTATCAACATTAAATAGAAAAACAGATCAAATATTAAATGCATTGACAAGGAAATGAGAATTTGTTTACCACATAGAAGGCCTAACATTCAAAAAATTGCCAAAGTGCATTAAGCACAATTTTCACACAAGCTGACTTAAATGTAATGTTGTAAAAATAAATGCTTATTTCAGGTGATTTCGTTATTATTTTCCTATTTCTAAATTTCACAACTAATTTTTCCTCATTAAAGTTTAAAGTGCATTCAAGAATTTTAGTTATTCTGACGTAAAAACTGTTGAGAAACACTAGTCTAAGGAATAAAGACAGTTAATACAACAGCATAGCACACTTCCATTTATTTTCAGTTTTCTCTATATATATACAAAGACAACATGCTACTAAGAATTTAAGTAAACTGACTCTGCATTTCATCCTCTGATTCACTTCTTGTACATATTTTAAAATTGCTTTCAAGTAAAACAAGATGAAGAAATTGTCTCACTTCAAGGAACAAATTAGAGAATTGCTCAGCTCAAGTTATAGTCTATATGTATATTTGTGTTTCCATATTGTATGCAGTTTAAACTGAGAATAACCCAATGAGAAAATGTAACTTTCACCTCATTTTTGGGACTATTCAGTAACAACAATCAATTTTGTTTACCTGATTGAACACACCCATGGATTTCAGCTTTGCTGCCTCACTACAGATATACACATAAAATACATGGTAACTTACAATGGTTCAGCATTTCACCTTTTGATTTACTTGTAGATATTTTAAAATCAGTTTCGAGTAAAACAAGATGAATAACTTCAAAGAACAAATTAGAGAGATGCCCATCTTGTTATCATTTATGATTACTTTTAATGTGGTTAGTCTCTTTAACAAGTTACCTTGCAGAGAAAGCCTATTGTATCCTCCATGAGAAAGTGAAAATTGAATCTTTACAAGTCACAATCTAAATGAGATGCTGACATTTTGTATTAGCACAACATTTGTGGTGCAGTAGATATCGGCTCGGAACGAGAAACCGGGGAGCCGAGTTCAAATTCCAGCTGAATTCATTGCATTCACTTACGCGCAAATACCCTTGGGAAAGGTAATAATCCGTCTATTCCTTCCAGTTATGGGTTAAATAGCAGGACAGATTGGGTTCTATAACCTTTGTCGGCAACCAGTCTACCGCAGAAAGCAATGGCAACCTACTGCGGGATAATCTTCTGCCCAGTCAGTCATGTCTCTTTCGAGACATGATCGCCCAAGCGTGTATCACGTATGGCACTTAACTTACTGATCTCCAGTTTGAACCTAACACCTTGCATCAAGAAGTTTTAGCTATACGGGGTTTTTTTCTGTCCCCCCCTTGATTTCTCATAGTTATATGGGATTTGTTGAAGATCTGATCTTACAGATGTAAATAATACCTGATCTCAGAAGTATAGACAATTACTGAAGGAAAGATTTACGCCCCCATATTAACAGAACAGTGCAGAAATTTCCTCATATGGGTTCCCCGCATTTTTGTTTTAATGACAAGAACTTGGATTTTATGGGATTAACCAACATTTTCCTTGGTCGGATATCCCTTAAAATAAACTCTTTGATTTGGTTAAAATTCCAATTCTTCCACTTCTGTTGGATAAGTCATCAACAAAATCTTCTTAACATCTTCACAAATGGATGTTGCCTGAAGAATATCTGTGATTGTTTTCACTTTCATTTATTTTGTTGTCTTGTAATTTCTTTGTTTTAGCAAGAGCTGCAGATCACCTTATCCAAATTTCAATAAATTCTACGACTTCTATAAGCAACAAATATCTTATTAACTATGCCATATTAATAAGGACCTGTAATTGTTAGTTAAAAACCAGGAAATGCCATATTTAAATTTAATATCTTTATTGGAAGAAATAGCCTCAAGATTGTAAATGACTAATTTACCCTTCAGTATTTGTCTCTACTTCTGTGTATTTACATTGTTCGGACTGTCTTTATTGCCATGTTCACATCGTTTTGACCATTGTAGACTCCGGCCAGATTTTAAGACAAATTTTAGAGTCTGTAACACCCCTGCCCCTACCAAGTATCAACTGCAACATGATAGAAAAATAATAACATTGCCAGCAGATAAAAGAAACACAACTGTGATGACAAACAAAATTGTATATTAAGTAAAAACTGAATCAATATTTGAAACTGGGAATCAAGAGAAAAAATATCCTATCTTAACTACAAAATTGTCTAATGCAGCATTTCTCAGCTGGTGTGTTCACACTAATGCCCACCAAGTTAACAGAAGAGTAGTTTATTAGTTATTTTTATTCAAAAAATATTTATTTTTAAAAAGCATTTAAAAATGGCTTACATGTCTAAGTCAATCAAAGTCTGATAAAGTTAGTTTATCATTAACAGAAGAGGAACTAATCACTATATTTGCTGATCATGGCTTACAAATAGAGCAAAAAAAGGTATCCATTGATCAATTTCAGTTTTTCATTAAAAAAAGAATATCCTTCAACAGCTAGTAAAGCATTAGATATTTTATTATAATTTTCCACATCGTAACTTTGTGAATTAAGATTTTTTGCAGTTCTCAACATTAAAGCTATTCTACAAGTTCTCCCTTAATCCGAGAACATTAACCATGCGTATATAGTACCCAGCGCAAATGACGCCATTTTAATTACAATTTAATTACAATTTTCAGTAACTGATTTTCTTCCCTAAATGATATGTTTTTCAGTTCCTATTAATGTTAACTGAAAGTAAAACGTTTGAAGTGCTTGCATGTAAATTATTTCAAATAAAAATCTAAATTTAATATTTTTTTGATATTTTCAAAATCGGGTATAATAAACCAGTAGTGATGTAACTTTAATTGATAGTGTTCCATGGTTAAGTAAAAATAAAGTTTTTAAGATCTATACTCTTTCGTGAGCAATCGGTGACCAGTATGTGGCTTTTTCTTAAACAATGAATGTCTGAAGTGCCCTATATTGATCTAAAAGGAAAAAAAGAATTGGCAAGACGAATTCGGATTCCAGAAAAGACTGTTTAAAAGTATTGCATTCGTGACATTTAAACAAATTATTTACACGGGGTACAATTGAGAAAGGCCAAATATTATATTAGTAAAATATGTTCGAGAATTCAGTTAAGTGCCATAAGCGATACCCGCTTGGGCGATCATGCCTCGAAAGACTGCCTGGGCAGAAGAGTTTCCCGCACTAGTTTGCCATTATTTTTTGTGGTAGACTGACTGACAATCAAGGTCATAGAACGCAATCTGTCCTGCTATTTAACCCACAGCTGGAGGGATAAGAGGTGAATTAAGGCTTTTTCCAAGAATGTTTGGGCGTAATGGAATGCAACGAATTCAACTGGAATTCGAACTCAGCTCCCGATGACTACGAGGGCCCATCAATAGCCTATTCTCCACTGAGAGATATGGGAGTTAAGATTATTTTAGGGGTCTTCCTTTATTATTATGCCAATGTTTTTTAGAGAGAATGGACGCTCGAAATCACTTCAGGTATTAGTCATGACAGAAAAAAATGTGTGTAAAGTGTGTTATCATTTTGAAGATGAAAATTATCATTATTATACGTTTTAAAAAAATTATGTTAATTTTTTTTTTTTTTTTTGTCATGCTTTTTTTTTAATCATATCGTCCCATGCAAGGCAGTTTACTGCCACTGGTGCGCAGGGGGTTACATAGGAGGAAAGTTATGAGAACGAGTTACAGGTTAGTGGGTAAGAGAAGTATGAGAATACTGATAAGAGTGAAATGGACGGAGAAAGGAGCATGAAAGAGAGGATGCAGGTTAGTGAGATAGGAGAGGACAAAAGACTTAACATTTAAATTCTTGGAGATTGTAGCCGTCGAGTTATCTATCTATCTATCTATCTATCTATCTATCTATCTATCTATCTATCTATTTATCTATCTATCTATTTATCTATCTATCTATCTATCTTACAACCTGTTCATATCTATCTATCTATCTATCTATCTATCTATCTATCTATCTATCTATCTTACAACCTGTTCATATCTATCTATCTATCTATCTATCTATCTATCTATCTATCTATCTATCTATCATTTTTTTATTATCATAACGCCCCAAGCAAGGCAGTTTACTGCTACTAGTGCGCAGGGGGTTATATAGGAGGAAAGTTATGAGAAAGAGTGACAGGTTATATGGGATGTCAGGAAGTGGGTAAGAGAAGGATGAGAATACTGATGAGACTGGAGTGGACGGATAAAGGAGCATGAGAGAGAGAGAGAGAGAGAGAGGATCTAGGTTAGTGAGATAGAAGATGACGACTGACTTTACATTTTAATTCTTGGAGATTGTAACTGTCGGTGAAGTGAGTAAATGGAAGGAAATTCCAAAGGCGGGAAGTGCGAGAAAAGAAGATGTGAAGTAGAATTTACGTTTACATTTTATTGGTTTCACAGTAACAGGGTGGTACCTAGTTACTAATCTTGTTACTCGTGTAAATTTATATATAGGGGGCACCAGTGAGCTAAGTTCATCGGAGCAGGAGCAGTGAAAGTAGAAGAGACACATGGAATCCACATTGCTCCGGTGAGAAAGTGACTGTATCTGAGCTGCCAAGTCGGGATCTATAACAATACAGATTCTCCGTTGGATTTTGTCAAGGTCACCTAGGTGGATAGCAGGAACACCCAACCAGATATGGTAGCAGTATTCAATGCACAGGCGGATGGTAGATTTATACATGTGCAGGATTGTTTCAGGCGGAAAAAAAACTTACTGGTCCTGCACAGAGAACCGACCTTCTTAGCAGCGGATTTAGCTATGGGTTCTATATAGTCATTCCACTTGAGGTCTGTTGTGAGAGTTAAGCTTTGGTCTGTTTTATTCTACTGCTCCTTTCAGTTGGCATTCTTTCTCAGAAACCTTTCTTTGAATTTGAGCCAGACTCCCGTTTATTACCTGAAACTACTCTATTGTCTCAGATTCATCTGGACCAGTTACCGAACATTTTCAGTCTCTAGAGAAGGAAGTCGAGCGTTACTTTCCCGTGCTATCACAGGAACGGGAGGCCCTGGTAAGGAACCCATTTTGCACTGAGCTTGATGTGTCCAGCATCACAGATGATAACCAAGATGAATTTCTGGATCTAAGGAACGACTTTTCAGCTCGTGATCTCTTCAAGGTGAAATCCGTGACTCAGTTCTGCTGCGCAACGTATCAGTCATACTCCAATGTCAGCATGGATAGCCTTACTTGTCCTTGTTCCATTTGCTTCAACCTACTTGTGTGAGGCAGGATTTCCACTCTTGTCAATATAAAAACAAAGAATAGGAACAGATTGGATGTTGGAGATGACATGAGACTGGCTCTAACAAACACTCGGTCACAAATTTCAAAGCTTGCTGCCGAAATACAACATCAGGCATCTCACTAGCTGGGTTGGATAGCTTTTTAAACTTATGATAATATTATTTTAAGAAATAAATATTCTTTTTCTGAATTCAGGTTGGACCAATGTGCTTTAATTTGGTAATAAATAATTACAGAATTTTAAATTTGTTTTAGATATTTCTTTCCCTGTCCTTCACAGAGAATTAAAAAAAAATAAGCTGCTGATGGTAATCCCTAAGTAGGCGGTCTCATGGGTTTCAAACTTTTAGGTAAGGGGTCGCGAGTGCCAAAAACTTGGGAACCACTGGTCTACGAGAAACATGGTCTACCGGATAAAGATTTTGATCAGCAGTCATATATTCGGACAAGTAACGCTGAGATGAATGGACTAGATATAGCTAAAACCAGATATATGCTAAACGTGCAAGAATAATGAGTACTCTCTCCCCGTTCTATGTGCCATGCCTCTTCAGGACGTAGGCAATCATGGTCCTCCACATCACCCTATCCCTTATCTCCCTTAATACATTTTCTCTTGTGAAAAGTGAACCTCGCTGCCGAGCTTGAAAAGGACTGGGGTAGGAAATGGCTCGTAAATTTCAATGCTTCTAAAACGAAGCTGCTATCAACTAACCACCATAGACAATCGCATCTACCTCCCATGAGCATGGTACAGGCTTGCCTCCCAGAGATTAAAACACTACGCCTCCTTGGCCTTACACTCTCGGAGGACTTCAAATGGAATGACTATATCGAACACATTGCAAAATCCGCCGCTATGAAAGTCGGTTCTCTGTGCAGGGCCCGGAAGTTTTTCCCGTCTGAATCTATCCTGCACATATATAAATCTATTATCCACCCGTGTATTGAATACTGCTGCCACATCTGGTCGGGTGCCCCTGCTACTCTCCTCAGGCTTCTTAACAAAATACAACGGAGAATCTGTAACGTGATCGATACTGACTTGGCAGAACGGCTGCAACCACTCTCTCATCGGCGTGATGTGGTTTCCCTGTGCCTCTTCTATAAATACTTTCACGGCTTCTGCTCCGATGAACTTAGATCATTGGTGTCGCCTAGGTACGAATTTACACGAGATACTAGATTAGCAACTAGGTCCCACCCTTTTACAGTAAAACAGATAAGATGTAACCATAATTTCTGCTCCAACAGCTTCTTTTCTCGCGCTTCCCGCCTGTGGAATTCCCTTCCACGTGTCTGCTTTCCCGACAGCTACAATCTCCAGGAGTTTAAATGTAAGGTCAATAGACACCTCCTATCACACTAACTTGCATCTATTCTCCCAACATTCTCACCATCTACCCAACCCTCATTCTCTGTATCCTTACCCGTCTATCACTCTCCTTCTGACATTTCCTATATCTAACCATGATTTCTCACCACTTTCCCCTCTATGTAACCCCCTGCACAATAGTGGCAGTGAAATGCCTTGCTCGGGGTGAAACAATTATAAAAAAAAAATTCTCCCAAAACTTGCACTGCCTATTAAACTCATCAAATACGTCACTCGTTACTTTCCCCTGTCTCTTTTCCTTTATCTGTCCTGTGGGTATCAGATTCTCCAAGTCCTCCTTCTTCATTACGTGTAACAGAAATTTCAGCTTCCTGATGTCTTACTGAAAGTAAGCAAATATTACGGAATCGTTAAATATCAGAAAAAATACGTGCAGGTATTGCTATTTAATTTGTAGTATTTTATGAAACGAGAAATATTGGACAATTTGGACAGATGAACTAGTGAGTTGAAAAGTGAAAGAGGCTGAACAAAGTATTAATGATACACTATTCGTATCCTTATAAGCAAAATTCTTTGACCGAGCAAGCAGTAATTTCGTTTGAAATATATAAAATCTTTCTATAGGAACAATTTTTCAGAAAAATAGGTTTATCAAATACAGTAACTGTTATCGTCATGCCAAAAATGATAGTAGGTTTCTTTTTTATTGTGATTTATAAAATCTTTTTCGTGAAAGAATTTATCCGGAAACATGTTTCTCAAGTCCTGTAGATGCTATTCCGCTTTCCATTATTAATGGCAGCTTTCTTTTCTGTTGTGAATTAGCATTTAGGAACAAAATGAAAACTTCTACTTAAAACCAGAAAGAGATAATTCAAAGCAGAAATATAAAGCAAAAGATGCCTTTCAGAAACTAAACAAAGTATTAAGGGATCAGAAAATATCCCAACAAACAAAGAAAAGAATGCTGAATTGATATGTATTATATAGCGTTTTATATGACTTATGTTATGTCGTGAGTAAGAATAAATAACTCAACAACAGGAATAGTTGTATTCCGTGAAAATAGTATTTACAAAGGTTATTAGTATCCAATACAAGAATAAGGGTTAATAGTCTCAACCGTCGTAAGACATAGTATGAGCAATGGGTACTTCCGGGTCGTCACCGGAAGTCTACGACTGACTTGTCGATCGGCTGCTCGGCACACTCTACTGCCACCGTTACTTTACATAGTAATGGAATAGTCCATTATAGCCGAATAGGCGCGGGCGTCCCAACAACTTAAATAATGGACAATTTCTTCCTGGATACAGAAGAGAGTTGAAGCGAGAGAGATGTTGTTCTACTGAGGAATACCAAATATTTCATGGACGAAAGTAGGAACGGCAAGGTACAAGGGATATCGAAGAAAAAATAAGATAGACAAGAATCTAGGAGATAAAAGATGGTAACTGACGTTACATTTAAACTTTTAGAGATTGTAGCTATCGGGGAAGCAAACAAACGGGAAGTGAGAGAAAAGACACTGTAGAGTAGAAGAGGTAGTCACATTTAACTATTTCGATGGTAAAAGGGTGGGACCTTGATGCCAATCTAGGAGCACACGTAAATAGATGTAGCTGTGGCACCAAAGAAAGAAACCCATCAAAGCAGTAGCCATGAAAATACTTGTAGTTACTTCGTTCGAGGATAAGTAAATAATGTTCGTTTATAATTTAATTTATAGGCATTTTACTTAATTTGGGTATGAGTAAATACATATTTTTTTTATATTAGGTTGTTACATAAATTGGTAAATTTTCGTTGTAAGTCCCGACGCTTTTCTCCTTCAAATTTATCCAAAATACCATTATCTCTGTGCAAATGTATATGCTGAACTCAAATCAACTGTTAGTTATTGAAGAAACTTACCTTTTTTTTACCTAAATGTCCATAAAAAACGAACTATATCTTGTACTTTTTCTCTCCCGTCACTCTCACGAAGTCATGTAATTAACTGCAGAATGACGTACTGCTCATGTGAACGAATTTTGGCAGATTTTTGGTCGATTTTTCTTCATTTACTGATACTTCCGGCGATGTAGTTCCGGTAATGAAACTAATGCGCTATTGTATTTCTACGCTTATTACTTTCATGACAGGAAGTACATCGCCGGAATTTTCAGTAAAGAAAGAAAATCGACCAAAATTCTACAGAAAATTGCTGCCTACGTAGAACGTCGTTCTGTAGTTAATTACATGACTTTGTGAAAGTTACGGGAGAGAAAAAGTGCAAGATATAGTTCGTGTTTTTAAGGACTTTCAAAGCAAAAAAAGGTAAGTTTCTTCAATAACTAATTGTTGATTTGAGTTCAGCATATACATTTGCACAGAAATAATGCTATTTTGGATAAATTTGAAGGGGGAAAAGCCTTCGGCACCTAAAACGAACATTTACCCATAAATTTGTTCATTTTTATAATTTATTTGAAGCCTTATTATTTATTAATAGTTTTGATGAATCAGTGAACAGTGTATTCCTCTTCATTGTTTAAGAACTCATGAGAAAGTTAAATGCCTCGACGAGAGAAATCACTAGGTTTCGACTCGAATAATTCATGTAGCTAAATTTTAAGATCAACATCATTGTTGAATGAAACACCCCTCAAATTGTTACAGTGGTTACATTGAGAGAAATAAAAGTACAGGGAATGTCGAAGAATCTAGTATATAAAAGATGACAATTGACGTTGCATTTAAACTTTTGGAGATTGTAGCTATCAGGGAAGCAAGCAAACGGAAGGAAGTTCCACAAACGGGAGATGCAAAAAGCTAAACTGTTAGAACAAACGCGACAGTTAGTTTTAACGATTTCAACGATAAAAGAGTGAGACCTAAATGCCAATCTAGTAGCACGCTTCAATACACGTATTAATTAAATTTGTTTTGCTCGTGCTAAGTCTTGAAATTCAATATATTTTATCCATAATGCTGAATGTGTTAATCTCAAGTTGATGTTACAAACTGCCACAAGACATTGTTAATTCAAGATAAAATGATGTATTATGAGAGGATTTTTATTTCTATTTTGATACATTGTATTTATTTTCAATTTTTCTAGTCGAATTGGTCACCTATATTGCATACGATCCATTACTGTACATAATTAAGCTAAAAAAATTTGGCATTTTATATGAATAATCCGTTATAAAAATCGAGAAAAAGATAAGAAGTATTTCAGAAATTCGGAGGGGTCACAAGGTCATCCATTTACTCAACCTCCCCGAATAGATTTGTCACTCTTACCTTCAATCTGTCCTGTGAGTATGAGATTTTATATGACCTCTTTTCTGAATATGTGCCCTAGTAATTTAAATTGTCTCTTTCAGTGGATATAGACTCGGAACGAGAAATCAGGAAGCCGAATTCGAATTCCAGTTGAATTCCTTGCATTCACTTATGCATAAATATCTTTGGGAAAGGTATTAATCCGTCTCTTCCCTCCAGTTATGGGTTAAATAATAGGATAGATTGGGTTATACAGCCTTGGCTGGCAACCAGTCTACCGCAGAAAGCAATGGCAACCTACGGCGGGATAATCAATTACATTTAAATGCAAAAATATATCAAATATTAAATGCAATGGTGAGGAAATTAGAATATGTCTATAGCTTATAAGACTGAACATTCAAACTGTACATCAAGTACAGGTTTAAACAGTCAGACATATAAAATTTATTGTCTTAAAAATAAATGCTTTTTTTCATGAGATAATCTTCTGCCCAGTCAGTCATGTCTCTTTCGAGACATAATCGCCCAAAGCGTGTATCACGTGTGGCACTTTACTGACTTATTGGGGTTAAGTATAAGGCCGGGCTGCAAAAAAAAAAAAAAAAAATCGTCTATTTTGTCTCAAAACAAAATTAGTTTTAAAGAAATGTCAGCGATCTCAAACTCGGTTCGCTGGCATCATTTCCTTGATGGAGGCAAGTCATTTCTTCTTCATAGACATACAGATATGTGACTGGGGTATCCACTGGGTAGGCGAAGAAATGGGAGGAAGGATGAGTGTTGACAGCTTCGTTATGTCCAGACGGATCCGAGCAGTATGGGGTTGAAGAACAGGCCAAAACGCGTGATGTCAGAAATGTGGAGAAAAAAGCTGATTGATGATGGCATTTAAAAATAAATGGAGAAAATACAGAGGACAAATAGGGGATTATAATGGGTGGACGGTTTGGGGTGGGGAGTCGAATGACTGATTGAACGTCAAGCAACGGTTTCGAATTGACGTCGGAATTGACGAAGACATCTGCAGTTGAATGGAAATTTGAATAAAAAACAAGAAGTAACAACGGATACTACCATATATATATATATATATATATATATATATATATATATATATACATACACACACACACACATATATATAAACGTTCAAAACATTAATTTAAAACAGTGCTCAATATAAAAATAGAGCTATGAATATTTATTATAAATTAAAATGTCTCATCATGAGCCATTGTCCTTTCAATGTCGAAACAAAATGTACATAGATGATAGTTTGTCCAAATTCTAAGTTATAATTATAATATATATATATATATAAGCTTTTTTTCCTGGTGCTCAGTCCACGTAAATTTAAGCGTGCTACTAGATTGGCATCTAGGTCTCAGCCTTTTACCGTTGAAACAGTCAAATATAAGCGCCACTTCTACTCCAAAAGTTTATTTTATCGTACGTCCCGCCTGTGGAACTCCATGTTATTTACTTGCTACCCTGATAGCCACAATCTCCACAATGTAACGTCAATTGCCATCTTCTATTGAATCCCGTTCACCTTTTATCGTTACCCTAATACCCCATGTACCCAGTCTTTTCTTCCACTGATAACCCCTGCGCACTGGTGACGTTCCTGTCTTGCCTGCGTTGAAATGATTATATATATATATATATATATATATATATATATATATATATATATATAATCAAATATATTCCGTCATTTAGAACAACACGGTTATCAACGCACACTTCTGAGAAAAACGCTTGTTGATAACACGTACATACTCAAACAAGAAAATAATAAGCAGAAACTAAAAATTCTCGAATCACTCTACATTAAAAAATTTAAACCTGGTTTGAATACAATCAATTTCGATATTTCCAATAACGTACTCAAATGTCTGTAATCAGACCAGGGACCACAACACCACTATTTTGTCACTGTCTTCGGCCATCCGCCACGGTAGGGATGGACTTATATTTTCAATTCAATTATCTTTATTGTTAATAGCTTAAATGTTCTATGTTTACTGTGTGTTAATATTTACTCTTTGATAATGGCTTATGTGAGCCGAAAGCTTAGACCCGATAAAAAATTCAACAAATACTGTGATTTTTTGTTTTCTTTCAATGACATCACCATCAAGTATATTAGACGGTATGAACGGATCCTACACAAAATTAATAGACAAAACTTGTCTATATTATTCAATGAAACCTGCATTAATATATATATATATATATATATATATATATATATATATATATATATATTATTTTTAGAAGAAATTTTTGACTGGACTTTAACTAAGTTAAAACTTAATAAGTCACTTTTTTTTTTCTTTTTTTGAAATCTTTAACTTTTTTTTTTCTGTTCTCAATTGGAGTAGATACTTAACTATCGCCCGGTTCACACTCCACCCACACCTGTTGGAC
Organism: Ascarosepion bandense; assembly: GCA_037127315.1. Lineage (NCBI taxonomy): Eukaryota > Metazoa > Mollusca > Cephalopoda > Sepiida > Sepiidae > Ascarosepion > Ascarosepion bandense. The sequence goes on from JBBBDQ010000282.1 coordinate 1,205,388, forward strand.
GGGTGAAGAGGCTCATCCCTTGTTTCCTGTTTGGGATGCGGTTTCCGGTTTTTCTCCTTTCTAATGTTACTGTTTTTTGTTTTGTTTTTTTTTTCAATTGGAGTAGATAGACTAAACTATCGCCCGGTTCACACTCCACCCACGTCTATTGAACAGGTGAAGAGGCTTATCCCTTGTTTCCTGTTTAGGATGCGGTTTCCGGTTTTTCTCTTTTCTAATCTTCTCACTGTTTTTTCAATTGGAGTAGATAGACTAAACTATCGCCCGGTTCACACTCCACCCACGTCTATTGAACAGGTGAAGAGGCTTATCCCTTGTTTCGTGTTTAGGATGCGGTTTCCGGTTTTTCTCTTTTCTAATCTTCTCACTCTTATGTAGCCCCCTGCACATCAGTGGCGTTACCGCCTTGCTTGGGTGATATGATTAAAAATATATATATATATATATATTTCCCAAAAATATAAACTTTTTTCAAATTTACAGTGAATCATTATTCTGATTAGTTAAATGGAGCACACATAAATTTTTACGTCTTTCCATATCTATAAATAAAAAACGTATTGTTTCTTATATTTAAATGAAAATCATTTTCACAACCACGATATAACATTGCCTGATGACGAAGTAGAAATCTTGGAACATAGAAAATTCTATGCATTTTGTATTAAAAATCAAATTTAGTTATATATATATATATATATATATATATATACAGAGAAAGAGTAGGAGAGAAAGAGACAGATAATTATGATTAGTTTTTTTTAATCATTTTTTTAATCATATCACCTTTTTTTAATCATAACGCCACTGATGTGCAGGGGGCTACGTAAGAGTGAAAAGATCGGAAAAGAGAAAGCCGGAAACCACATCCTAAACAGGGAACAAGGGATGGGCCTCTTCACCTGTTCAATAGACGTGGGTGGAGTGTGAACCGGGCGATAGTTTAGTCTACCTACTCCAAATGAAAAAAGAAAAAGAAAAGAGTGTTAAAATAATAACATATGGAACTGCAACTCAAAAGCTTTCAGTATTCGATGCCAAGTGCATCATCAGGCAGTGAATGTATTGTTCATTTATGGGGTCATATGCTACGGATGTGCGTTGTGGTGAAGTGGATATCGGCTCGGAATGAAAAATCGGAAAGCCCGGTTCGAATTCCAGTTGAATTCGTTACATTCACATACGCACAAATAACTTTGGTAAATGTATGAATCCGTCGCTTCTCCCTCCAGCTATGGCTTAAATAGCAGGAGACATTGGGTTCTATAGCCTTGGTTGGCAACCAGTCTACCGCAAATAAATAATGGCAATCTACTGTGGAAAAATCTTCTGCCCTTTCAGTTATGTCTCTTTCGAGACATGATCGCCCAAGCGTGTATAACGTATGGCACATAACTGACTGATATATAATGTTTTGGAAATACAAAAGTAAAAATATAGATGCTGCCATTTTCGATAAAAAGTGTTGGAATGGGTAATTATTAGAATTTAAAATATTATAAAGATCTTTTATATATATATATATATATATATATATTATTTATTCATAAATTATAACATGGATATGTTACAATATCACTACAAAAGTAGCTATTTTGTTTCGACACCTTTGTATCTTGTCAAGTGATGTGGTTACTCAGAAATGAATGGTTAATAAATAATAAATAATATTATTAGCTCTACTTTTGTATTGAGCACTTTTTAAAAAGAAGAGCCAAAATATATCAAACTCCTTTATTGCAACCAGATGCACAATAACTACAAACTGGATTTTAAAAAAACTATTAAAACAACATATTTGTACTCATATACCTTCCATGGATACTTGTAAATCATTACAATTAATAATAATTTTAAAAATTACAATACTACCAATTTAATTATTTCTCCCCACCAACTAATGTATTAGGTAATAACTCCTTCCCACCAACTAATATATGACGTAAAATCAACATTATATATCAATTCAAATGTCCTATGGGAGAATGTACCTAAAATATATATGTACTCATACACACAGTAAAAAGAACCTTCGGATATTGGAGGCCATGTACATTAAATCCAGACAACCCAGAATTACTAAAATCACCTTTAAATCTGGTCATAGCACATTACATTGCATTTGAACACATGGTTCCGTTGTCAATTCGCGCTATCACGCGGTGTGACGTCATAGAACCGCATTGCAAATTTGCGAACTGCGTTTGTTATTTTTGGTAACTATTGCCGTTGCCTAGCGGAGTTTTATGTCAACACATAATAAAATCGTCGGTGATGGTGGATGTTATTTTGCTACCGTCTTAATAACCTCTCTGATGATGGCTCATGTGAGCCGAAAGCTTAGAACCAAATTTATAAAAAATTATCCAAATGTTGGAGAATTTTTGTCTTCATTTTCAACTGAAATTAAAGCCAAAATACGACGTTTAGAACGGCTCCTGATTAAACATGATAGACATTCATTGTCTCTTATATTTAACAGTACATGTTTAGAAAATTTGTTGCCTCGATACACTATATATATATATATATATATATATATATATATATATATCTTGGATTGTCGACAACTACATTAACAAGACGTATTACATTGTATATGTCTACCATTCGTCCATTTCGAGACATCTTCAATAGATGTATGATAGTTGTCTTGTCGATCATTAAAGCAACAAATTAAAATATCCTCGAGGCAATCTAAGTTAAAATACTTACGAATGCTGTAGTAATGTTCTAAAATGTTTATAAAAGAATAGTTTTTTCTTAATTTAATACGTGCATAACCATGTTATTACAACACTGAAAAATTCCATAGTGGATAATTTTCACATTCTAATGAACGCTAAGCATAACTGTCAAACGTATCATTTAAAGTAGAAAAAAAATCACAACAATATATAACGATACAATTTTACAGTAATATATAGCAACACAATTTTATGGTTATTTTGTTACTGCTACTTGCATATCTGAAGATGCCCTCAGAATGAGATTATAAGTACTCGAGAACTTGAGAAATCGAAAATAAAAACACCTTTACAGCCTGTTTCTCACATCTTTCAATTTTAATATGTGAAATAATTATCCGTCAGTATGAATGGATTTTATTAAAGATAAGCAGATATAATGAAAACCCGAATGCATAGCCATCACTAAAAAGGGCAGCCCAATATGCCAAATACAGGTCGGGGATAATAGAATCAAGCAGGTACAATAATTTAAATACCTGGGAAGTGTTATAACAGAAGACGGAAAGTGCGACACAGAGATCCAAAGGCGAATTGGCATGGCGAACGAAGCATTCCAGAAGTTGAGTAAAGTATTAAGAAACAGGACAATTTCGCAGGAAACAAAGAAGAAAGTACTGGATTGCTATGTGTTGTCAGTTCTTCAATATAGCAGGTAATTCTGGACAATATCATCAAAGATGTAGGAAAAACTTGAAGCAACTGAAATGTGGTTCTACAGAAGGATGCCGCGAATGTCATAGATCGAGCATGTAAGCAATGATGAGGTCCTAGAAATGATGGAACCAAAAAGGAAATTAATAGGAAGAGACAGCTGAAGTTCCTGGGACATGCAATGAGGAAGGAATACTTGGAGAACCTAATACTAACAGGCCAGATAGAGGGAAAAAGAGACAGGGGAAAGTAACGGATAACATATTTGAAGGACCTGATCAGGTGGATGATAGAACGTGGGTTGCATGGGGTAAGAGGAGAAGGTGTGCTAAGAGCTAAGAGATAGGGAGACGTGGAAAGCCATGATCGCCTACATCCTGAAGAAACAGGACACATAGAAGAAGAATGTTTGTTACATAAATATATATCATTCGGTGTATGAATATAATCGTTGGCGAAACTAGTTAGTTTGGTCGACTATCAGTTGGGTGTGTAAATTAAGCGCTTTCAGTTGTTTAATTCCGAATATTCATCAGCCTTTTTCCATATCCACTTAAACAGGAGTAGAAGTTTATCCCTTGTTTGCAGTTTAGGATTAGGTTTCCGGGGATTGATCTCATTCACTTTCCCTCCAAGTAGCCTGTCCCTTCGTGGCATTATCGCCTCCTTTGGGGTGAATTGATTAATAAGAAAATGTTAATTCTGGGTCACTTGGCCAGCATACCTTAATATTAAGTCCCCTTAGAAAATTCATGTTTATCTGCCATGTAACGTCAGGACGTAGTCGATCATGGGCCTCCACATCTCCCAATCTCTTGTAACTCTTAACACCCTTCCTCTTGTCGCCGCTCCCAAACTCTGCTCTGCAATCCATTTGCACAAGCTTATCAAGTATGCCATGCGTTGCTTTCCCTTGTCTCGCTTTTCCTTTATGTGTCCTGTGAGTATCGGATTCTTCAAGCCCTCCTTCTTCATTACATATCCCAAAAACTACAGCTGTCGTTTCCTGGTGTTAAGTATCAAGTTTCTTTTTGTTTCCATCCTCTCCAAACCTTATCATTGCTCACATACTCCGTCCATGGTATCCTCATCATCCTTCTGCAGAGCCACATTTCGGTTGCTTCAAGTCTTTCCTTCATCTTTGATGAGATTGTTTAGCATTCACTGCCATATTAAAGAAAAGACATCATAATCACTGTCCTGAAGGAATGTGCCCCTGAACTCTCCTCTGTCCTCTCCAAACTCTACAACTACTGCCTCTCTGCTTCTTGCTTTACTGCCTGCTGGAAGTTCTTAAATACAAGAACTCTGGAGAAACCCGGACCCCTCTAATTCTCGCCCTATCAGCCTCATACCGATTTTTGGCAAAGCGTTCGAGGCTATTATCAATGCCGAAGTGGTTCACAGCCCACAGTATCTTCTCTGACAAACTATGGCTTCCGCTTCACCAGGTCTACCGCTGACATCCTAACAACCATCACTGAGTATATATACCAGGCTCTTGATAAGAACGACGATGCTCGAACTGTTGCCCTGCTTATCTCCAAAGCGTTTGACATGCTGACCTTCTACGCAAGCTATGGGGCTAGGGCATAACTGGACAATTGTTTGACCTAATCTAGTCATTTCTTTCAAATCGCAAAATGAAGGTAGCATTGAAGGGACATGTCTCTCAATACTATCATACAAACGCGGTTGTTCCTCAATGCTCTATTTTAGGTACTATGCTTTTCCTTATCTACATTAATGTTCTCCCAGATGTAATAAGATCCCAAGTAGGCATATACGCTGACGACACTACGGTTTACTCTCGCATCGATCGAAAATCTGCCGAGGCTGACAAAGCAAACCTTACTGACAAGCTTCAAAAGGACCTCAATTCCGTGGTGGACTGGGGTCAGAAATGGCTCGTGAATGTTAATGCTTCCAAAACGAAGCTGCTATCTATTAACCATCACAGACAATCGCTTCTACAACCCCCTCCCCATTAGCATAGATCAGGCTAGTCTCGCTGAAAGCAAAACACTGCGCCTCCTCGGCTTAACTCTCACAACAGACCGCAGGTGGAATGACTATATAGAATCCATAGCTAAATCCGCTGCTAAGAAAGTCGGTTCTCTGTTTAGGGACAGGAAGTTTTTTTTTCCGCCTAAACAATCCTGCACATATATAAATCTACTATCCACTCGTGCATTGAATACTGCTGCCACATCTGATTCCTGATATCTACCTAGGCATCCTTGACAAAATCCAACGGAGAATCTGTCATGTGATAGATCCCGACTTGGCAGTCTCAGATACAGTCACTTTCTCACCGGCGCAATGTGGCTTCCCTGTATCTCTTTTATAAATTCTTTCACGGCTTCTGTTCTGATGAACTTAGCTCACTGGTACCCGCTGTATATGAATTTACTCGAGCCACAAAATTAGCAACTAGGTTCCACCCTTTTGCTGTGAAACCAATAAAATGCAAACGCAAATTCTACTCCATCAGCTTCTTTTCTCGCACTTCCCGCCTGAGGAATTTCCTTCCATTTATTTACTTCCCCAACAGCTACAATCTCCAAGAATTTAAATGTAAAGTCAATAGTCATCTCCTGTCTCACTAACCTGCATCCTCTCTCTCATGCTCCTTTCTCCGTCCAATTCATTCTCATCAGTATTCTCATCCTTCTCTTACCCACTTCCTGACACCCCCTATAACCTGTCACTCTTTCTCATAACTTTACTCCCTTGCAAAACAGTGACAGTAAAATGCCTTGCTTAGGGTGATATGATTTTTAAAAAATTTGGTAGTTAAATATAAAAGACAGGATATGTCCATATCTGTATCTTTTCTCGTAGTGTGTTCACGTGCGTACGAGATCTTGCATTATAAAATTTAACCAATAATAATAATAATATTTAACCACAGATAGCATTCTTAAAGTTAGTTTCTTAAAAATTATACGAATTGACTTTAATTTTTATCAAGGAAGTTTTTTTTCTTTCTTTTTCTTTTCATTTTTGCCACTGTAGTTTTGAGATGTGTATATGAAATGTGCGTTGTGGTGCAGTGGATATCGGGTCGGAACGAGAAATCGGGGAGCCAAGTTCGAATTCCAAATGAAATCCATTGCATTCACTTGCGCACAAATACCCTTGGGAAAGGTATTAATTCGTCTCTTCCCTCCAGTTATGGGTTAAATAGCAGGACAGATTGGGTTCTATAGCCTTGGTTGGCAACCAATCTACCGCAGAAAGCAATGGCAACCTACTGCGGGATAATCTTCTGTCCAGTCATTCATGTCTCGAAAGAGACATGATCGCCCAAGCGTATTTCACATATGGCACTTAACTGACTGATATGAAATGTGCGCTGGGATAATATTCTGTGGAAAAAACGAAAATAGTTTTGATACAGCCGACTTAGTAGTTTTTAAAAACCGTTTCTCTTTCACGGGACAGTTTGGAGAGTGTGAACACATTTCAGTAGTCTCAACCCGGAACAAAAAAAAATTCCGAATTCAGCCGTTACCACATAAATCCAACTGTGTTGCCTCCGATGTGATAGAAGAAAAAAAAAAAGAAAGATAAAAAATGCTTTCAGAATTCAGTCCATACTCCACGAGCTAAACTGAGGTAGTTTCAGTTTGGAGACGGGGATGGTGTCGGGAATGTAAAGCGTGTAAAAAAATAAAAAAATCCCTGACGAGGCGAGTTTGTCTTGTTT